>WKFP01014822.1:1975661-2128831 GCA_011057875.1 Pterocles orientalis | reverse complement strand
CGCAAGGATACTGTGGGAGACAGTGTCAAATGCTTTTCTGAAATCGAGATAGACCACATCTACTGCTTTGCCATCATCTATCCACCTGGTAATATCCTCATAAAAGGCTATCAGGTTGGTCAAGCATGACTTCCCTTTGGTGAAGCCATGTTGACTGCCTCTAATGACCTTCTTATCCCTGGTATGCCTAGAGAGAGCATGAAGAATAAGTTGTTCCGTCACCTTTCCAGGGATGGAGGTGAGGCTGACCGGTCTATAGTTACCCGGGTCCTCCTTCTTGCCCTTTTTGAAGACTGGTTTTCCATGTCTGATGGTATTGTAATGTTGCTATTGACATAAAAAGTAATCCTGGTTTGGACTTCTACCATATTCTGTGTGTAATGTATCTAGTAGTTTTGCTTCTGAGTGCTTCTAATGCTTACACACTCACTTTTCAAGCCCTACACCTTTTCTATTGCTTGGACAACTACAGCGAATACAATGGCAATCAGGGTGGTATTTAATTAAGGTAAAAATAAACTCAAGATGGATTCTTTCCTACAGACTTAAAAGTGATATTCATATACTCAATGGAAAATAACGTATCTTTGCAGTTGAGCAGCCTCTGCTGTTAGAGATCTTGTTTGCGGAAAGCTTGTAAAATATTCCTGGAGGACACTTCATCTACATCTTTTCACCTATGTATCATATGGTTAAAAGACACTTTATCATCATAGGAAACATGAAAGTGGGAGCAGGAGGCATTTCTAAATGGACTTTTATAAATTAAACTTTCATATGCTCCTTCTAAATGGGAACAGAAAGTCAGTCTAGAAATTCTTTCTCCTCCCACTCTGATTTCATCAACGCCACATGTTAAGTTCAAAGAGGGAGTAAAGATATTTGGCTTTCTCACAGATAGAAAATAATGTCATATTGTAGATTGTGAGCTGGCACTGCAGCTAGACCATATGTGCCAGTACCAAATAAGGGCCCAATCCTGCAGAACACTTAGCAACTTGCAAGGTTTCGATGCTCCATGCAATCTGTCCCATAGTCTTTACTGGGCTGAAATAAAGAAATCCACGGTCTCCCTCACACAGCGTTCTAAATTACCATTCCTATCCCTACTCTAAAGGCACTTTCACTGTAAAGCATAAGGACCTCAGGCAGGTATATCTGTAAGCCCTGAATGAATTTCTAGCAAAAATAATCAAGTCTCTGGAAGCAAAGAAAATACTTCTAATATCACAGGAAAAAATCACAGAGTGAATGAAAACTCAGCTATGAAGCACAGGGTGGTACCTCCAGTTCTCTATTAGATTTTGTCTGTGACACAGTAAATACACCTAGGAAATTTTGATATGATTTACCCACCTCAAGGAAGAAGTTGACCAGGTATGGATCCTGTTTCAGCTTTGCACACACTATACAGAGAAACTGAATTTCCTCATTTTCTGTTGGTGTTGCCAGAACTTCACCACACAGTCTGATTAATTTCTGCCACACAAAGAAAAGCAAACAATTAAGACACAAAGTTATAGCTTTTTCTAGGAATAACGGACTGAATTCTTTTTATATATGCATACTACAATGATGTATGATTATCGACTTGAATATTTGCTTTAGATTGCTGTGAAAAAGATTTCTTTATGACTTGCATTGCAGGGGCAGTTTAAGGCTCTAATCATCAATACATTAAAACTTATATTGCACCCAAGTGGTTTCTTTAACTTACTTGACAATGGAAGAACTGAAGATACCACTAGCTACAGAAGAATAAGAGAAATTTGTCATGCAAAAATATAGTTTATTTAAAATTTGAACAGTACCTGCACTGGCCTATGCACATTTATGTGGGGAAGAAGAGGTTGCCGTATTCTTCCAAGAAGTTTTGTATAAAAAGCCAAAACTTGCTGTTTCATTCCTGGAGGACACTGAAACAAAACCAGATGAACAATAACAAAAATACCAAACAGGGAAAGAAACATAGATACAAATTTGTCATTCAAAATTACTAACTAAACAACAACAATTTATCCAAAAGTATTTTTTTTTAAATCATCAACTGTTAACACGTTACTTTTATGGATATTAACAGAGATCAATCAAAAATGCTGCATCTCATTACTGTTTTCTTTTTCAGTTACTTGTAGTGCAGATACTTCCAGTGAAGACTTCTACTAATCTTTCCAGGAAATATTCTGTATCGATACAGTGATATGGGGAAATTAACTCTGAACTAATTGGCAACAGGTAAGCTGTCTTTTATGGTATGTGCCACAAAATCCAGCAGTTCAGTGAGTCAGTATATACAAACACAGGATGATAAACTAGAAACATCTTAATGTCTACAAAAGATTTTTCAAATTCATGGGCAATTAACCTTAGACAAATAAAGCGTTTATAAATGCACAGATGTTCCAGGACAAGAGAAAGCTGTTGTTTTCCCTGAGATTCAGCAGAATACAAATCAAAAATATCTCTGGAACGTCCAGACCCTTGTTCTGCTGTCACCCATGCACCAAGTCACATGAAAGTACTTACCTATATCCATGAGATCTGATGGCTCATGGCTCTTTATGTACTTTTGTTTCTGGCTAAATCCCCCCTGACTCCAATGTCTCCTACCATGTTAATAAATGTTGTTATTCCCATGGTTAATTTTAACCCACATCCTTTCCCTCATCTGGTTCACTGCACAGGTGAATGGAGCATGGGTGGCAACAGCCAGGAATGACAACTGCCTACCTGATTCTCCTTCCAAGGTAATTATCCCTAGACTATTAAACCCTAATTATCACTGAGCATTGAAATAATGGCTAAATATGTACTGTCAGGGTGCATCTATAATAACGTAATAAGTCTTAAGTGATTGTTGTGAAAGGATATTATTCTTTTTGCAACCGATCTTTGCAACATCTTGCAAGCGCTGAACTGTGTGTTTACTTCAGATGTATCAACTCACAAGTGGCAAAGTGTAAAGACAGGCTGTACAAGAATTGCTTGTACAGGCGTATTTGCATGAGCGCAAAATGACTTTTCTCAACTTTTAGAAACATACTGTTAATTACCCGCTTCACATATGTCACCATTTCGTCTTGGTTTTGTGACAAAGTTTACGATTACTGAACGAGCTGCATTTCTGAGCAAGGATTTTCAATACATCAGGTATCTTAGCCTGATTGCAGGACAGCTGGTGTAGTAACAGGAACTGTAGAGCTCTGGTCCTTCCAGAGCAAGGAACATCCCAGGTTCAGAGAGCTAGTATCCTTCATAGAGCTAGTATCCTTCATTGTCTATATATGTAAAATTGAGTAGACTAAAAACTCACAGCAATGTGTAAAAAGACTGAAATCAAACCACAGAGAGCTCCATTTATCCTTGAACAGGATACACCATGCTCTCCTAACTGCATCATCATACAAGAAGTTCTAGCAAAAGGGCTGCCAAGTCAATTCACTCCATGATCCACCCAACCCTGTACATTTCAGCTCATAACTCTGCCAAGAAAGATAGAAATAAGAATGCACCAAGACCATGAAACTAATTTCACATGTGCCACAAAGCAGACATGAGAAGAGACAGACAACATTGCTGCACGCATACCAAAGACTTGGATGTGAAAGCTGTCTGGGGATCAGCTTAAATTAATGCTTTCTGAAATGGAAGTCTTTCTGAGCAAAAACTCAGCATTTTCAGAAAAATTAAACAAAATTTGTATTTAATAAAGCACTTTTCATCCCAAAATCTCCCAAAACTTAACAAAGGACAGAGAGGGATAATACTGTCTTGTAGAACTCAGAAAAATTCTAGACTGAACAAAAATGTTTCTCCTACTTCTAGCTTCATAATCAATATTATCAGAGTGGTTAGTTACAAATCTCAGGGTTTTGCCCTAGTGAGCATCTCACTGGTTATCTCACTTTAATCACACTTGTAGAAGACTGGTATTTGTAATCTGTTGGTAACTTGGCAAACAAGTATTTGCTAGAGTTCAGTGTCCCACACTACCTGCTGTAGAATTTCAGTCCCCATTATAATTAAGAGCTCACACAAAAGATAATCTGCTCTGTTGAGAAGCACATACATCAGCTTTTCCTAGAGTGTACAGTGTCTCCAAAATCTTGTGATGTAGCAGATATTCCATACACGGTCCTGTTTCACCTGATTCCCTCTCATTTTCTTCTTGAACTAGAATATCCAACATCTGTTCCAGGTGAGAAGGAATGTTGGTATCAGTCACAGGAGCTTTGTCATCTAAATAGAAGAGATGTGCAATTAAGAATGATTGAAATATTCTCCTCATTTTTCTTAAGTTCAGTTACAAATTTAATATGTAAAAACATGACCACTCATTTAATGAATCACATATATAGCATGTAAGTTTTTTAACATTTCTTAAATCAAATTTTCAGAACCGTATCTGGAAACGTAAACTGGAATATGCATTAGGCAGACACCTAACCTTGCAATGGGGAAAAGGTGAAATGCCAAATTTCAAAATATGCATTAATTACACAGTCAAAAAAGAAAACTTTTACAGCCAGAAACCAAGCTTAGGGAGTGAATGGTTCAACTCCCTCTCAATTTTCTGGATGGTATCCACACTGTTTTGATAACTTCCTCTTTGACTCTTCACATAGTATTCTGAAATCTATGAACAGCCTCTAACACCAGCTTAATTTGCAGCTGATGATACAAACTAGATAACTAAGTAAATGTTTTTTCTGATGATAACAAGAAAGAAAACCCCAACTCTATACTGTTTATTCTTCAAAAGTTTATAGATTTGTCTTTACTTCCTGCATTAAGACAGCATTCTGTCAAACTTTTTGAAGGAAACGCTAAGACTGATTTCATTACACTAAAGTCATGGAACTGCTGTGGATTTATGCCACTGGCAGTGGAAGCTGGCAATGACATGTTGCAGAGCGTGTCCACATGGAGACTTTCCTTTTTATTTTTTTCAGATAAATTCTAATTGAACAAATATCCCACTAGGGAAATGGTCACTGGTTCTTACGCAATATTCTAAAAATAACTGTCACTTGCATGCAAATAGCAACAAGATCACATAGGAAAACTGCCACGTCAGAGTGATTTTGGTCTCTACCACAACGTTTAGTTAACCTGGAGCGTTTTGCTTGAATTTCCTAGGCATGATTCTGCTCCCACTCCAGAGGGCAGAAATATATCCAATGAGTAGAAAACTTGTTTTTCACAAGACTTTTGAAAGTGTAGGAGAGAGGTCAGCTTTTATTGTGCACCACATAATCACATGTATCAGCTTTCCCCTACCACCCTGCCATTTCTACCTTAGGAAATATCACATAGTGTTCCAAGAGATGGCTTTTCAGAACCAAGGGTCAAGTTTCAGCTTGTCAGAGTAAATATTGATATAAACAAGATCACC
The DNA here is from genome assembly GCA_011057875.1 of Pterocles orientalis. Classification (NCBI taxonomy): domain Eukaryota; kingdom Metazoa; phylum Chordata; class Aves; order Pterocliformes; family Pteroclidae; genus Pterocles; species Pterocles orientalis. The sequence continues at coordinate 2,123,436 of WKFP01014822.1, read as the reverse complement.
AGTCCCACATACAAACACAGACTCAATAGCTACTGTAACAGAAACAAAGAACTAATCAGTCTGAGGAAAGACCGGCAACATTCACTTTTAAAACTTAGTAGTTTAACAACTAGAACCAACATTTAAAAATTTAAATGTTGCATAACTGTTTTAGGAAACCAGGGAAAATTTAAAGAAAAAGCAACTACAGCCATATTTCATCAGAATACCCATTTTTTTAAAAGAGCAGAATAAGGTCTGGGTAAGTTTTAACAAAATGTGTTCTAAATCTGCTCACAAATTCACTTTTCAGAAAATACCTTTCATGGAGACAAGACACTAAAGAAAAGACACCTAATAATCAGCACACAGAATTCATATATGTCTGGTAAAATCTATGACCATAAAATTTTGTTAAAATCTTGGAAAGAAAAAGAAAATCCCTGGTGTAAAACAAGAAAAAGTTTAACAGCAGGGACTACATTTCTGTAGTTGCCTGTTTAGATTAAATAGAGTATCTGAAAACAGAAATTGGGTCAGATGTGAAAAGGTACTCAGGAAAGAAGACCTTCCTTCAATCATTTTTCATGCTTACTTTTTAAAGGAATGAATTCAGGTACACAATATTTTTAATTACTGATTATTATTGTTTGTATTTTGATAAAATACATGACTCATTTTAGTATTCCTTAATCTTTACTTTTTAACAACACTGAAATTGGTAATTCTAGTTTTCACAATAAAGAGACAAAACAAGAATGTTTTCTTCTTTTACCTGATGTCTCTATGTAGTAATGAGTGATTGCTTTCCAGTGGTAAATGAAATCTTCTTGCAATGGAAGGGAAGGTGCGAGCTATTGGGGGGAAACAAAACAAAACCAAACCAAAACAAAACAAAACACAACAGTTAGGAATGAAGTAAACATATTTCTTCAGAGACTAAATTGAATTCTATCTTTTACCTCGAAGTAAACTGCTGCATACTAGTGCTACAATTCTTACTCTGTGCTCTTCTACCTTTAACAAAGACTACATACATTATTCACGGTATGAGCCCCATGCCATACTGCCTAGCTTGTGAACATCAGTAAAAATCTCTGTGATGTCTCTATGACCAGACAATTTATTTGAAGCAATAAAAGCAATTGCTCATACAGCAAAGCAACACTAGAATTTTTCAGATGTCAGAGTCCTGTCCTGTAGGAAAAAATAATGTTCTTTTACATCTGTTCTTGATGCCATCTTCACTTTCTGTACACTCTGTTCTCCTCTACCCCTCTGGTCCCTGAAAAATACCGATCAGCCCCTTCATACAGTTTGTGTCATGTCTTTTCTTCCTGTTAACTACAACTTTAAAAAGGTCTTTGTTTCTTTTTTTGGTTTTTTTTTTGCACATCAGGCCCATCCCCAGAGCTTGACAGGTTGGGGTTTTTTTTTCTGTTTTTTTGTTTGTTTGTTTGTTTTTAAGAAATACATTTCTTACTTCATTTCTCAAAGAGAAAGATTTTTTTTCTTTTCTGGAGGAATTGACTGGCATCCGGGAATAACATGCTGCAAGAACAGAACACAGCCTGACACCCAGTCAACATCAGCACCGCTCCTGCTCCACCGAGCTTGGGAACTGGGTGTCCTGCGGCCCACTGCACCACAGGCACAAACAACTGCTACACCACAGGCAGCACGAGAGAAAAAGAAAGACCACAATCATTTTACCACTCTGCTCTCCAAAGCGAGAGTTGAGGCAAACGCTGAATTTGTGACCAGAATATAAAATGTTTAAAGCTTGTAAAATCAGGAGTTCTATAAGGTTTTCCTTATTCAGCATTTGCCTCAACTCTCACTTTGGAGAGCAGATCTCATGAGGGTCTGTTGTTACTGAGGCCTCATCCTACTTGCTTGAGGCATTTTTTTGACAATCAAATCCTCAAGTCATTCTTTTATAGGCAATATCAAAATAAAGGATTATCACTTGACTTGACGGTAGCAATGAGACCTGTGGGCAAACAGAAAGAACCCCATGTATAAGTTGGTGAGTCCATTTTGGAAGGATAAGGAGTTGAACCACCTGGACAAGCTATGGAGTCTGGCCCTTCACAGAATTGCAGAGTGGCGGAAGTTGGAAGGGACCTCTGGAGGGCATCTGGTCCAGTCCCCCGCTCAAGCAGAGTTGTCTAGAGCCGGTTGCCCAGGACCACGTCCAGACAGCTTTTGAACATCCCAGACGATGAAGATTCCACAACCTCTCTGGGAACCTGTGCCAGAGCTCAGTCACCCTCACAGTGAAAAAGTTTTCCCCCCAGAAGCCACCAACACCACATCTGAGACTAATAAGTGAATTCCTCTGTTGTCTCATTATAGGGCCTAGAAAGTGCTGAGTTGCCTCAGTTGTTGGACAAACAGAAGCACACAGCTCACGCATCTGTATACTCTTCACTATCCAGTGGTGGTCTCTTTGAAAAAGCCTTGCAAGTTTTCCACAGCAGTCTTGTCTTTTCCTTGAATTTAATGACAGCCAAATTTACCTTGGTAAAGACACAAAGCCCAGTATATGAACAACATGCCCTGCTCCGGTAAGAAAGTGGAATGCTAATCGCTAATGACCCTTTGCACATAGGACTTTGAAATGCAACACTTTAAAAAAGTCATGGTGCTTGATATCTATCTACACCTGCATCCTGTGTGGAAACGTGCCCTCACAAATGGCAACTAGGAAATCAAACTTAATGTCTTATCCATTCCCTGACAGTCTGTGGACTCATTACATCTTCTGTATTTCTACAGTAGAAGTAGCACTTCAGCACACCAGCTACCACAGAATAAGTATCAGGACACCGCACACTGGATACAGCTAGTTTATTTTACTATGAAGTTTACTAGATATTGAAATACAGAAGAATACCTGAACAAACTGAAGACTGAACTGAGCACATGGTATTTTGTATCATGCTTCGAGTGCCACACTCCCTGCTGTAGACATGTATTTCAAGCAATGTAATTATCTTTTTGCATCTTTCTGTAATAAAACCATACCGAAAACTCAACTCTGGCTGAAGAATAGCACAGAGATTAATTCTAAGGAATACCAGGCTTTTCAGACCACTCTATTTCCAAAGTAACACATGATAGATAACATTAAAGATTTATCCTTGACTGATGTGATTTTCCTCTCCACTTCTTCTAGCCTCATCTGCCTCAAGATGAATTTAGTGCCTCTGAGTAGTGCCAGGAAAAGGATTTCACTTCTCAGAACTGTCAATAATTTATCCATCCCGGGAGAGAACTGTGCATACAGACACTCTCCCTCCCAACAAACTCCTCCAGAGACTCCTCTCAGAGGTAAAAAGGTATTTCAGGGACAGGTCCTGCCCTTTTCAACTAAAATACTCAGTGATTTCACGGAGTCTTCTCTGATCAAGGACTGCAAGACAGAGATAGGAAACAACCTTGCCACCAACTGGACTTGGTGGCCCAGAGCTGCATTGGCTACCAGACTCAGCAACTCTTAACAATACAGAAAAATTGTACTACTTTACTTGTTCAGCTGAAGTGCCCCTACCCCCAAATATGCCCAACTTTTTCCTCTCATCGCAGACAGACCTAGTATAAGTCTGCTTTTTAGAGTACAGCTATTCCGGGGAATATAACAGAGATGTAACTGCAGCAATGCTACATTATTATTATGAGAGAAGTGTTCTACTGACAAAAACTGAAAAAAAAAAAACCACCAACCCAACCCTCTTAAATTAATTACACAGACACAAAATCAAAGTAAAGACTAGGACTTTACTGGCCTATACACAAACGAAGCCCAGTTCTGGAAAGCATTAGAAAAATGTAAGCTCCCAAACGCTTGGTTGACACTCTTTAACCCGACTACGACAGGTAACTCTACGAAGAAGTTTCTATTTTCAGATTAATTATTAGCTAAGGAATTACCTTAAAAGTGCAGTTATTTCTCACACTTGTATTAATTAATTTTGATGTAGTTACATATGTTCTTACGAATTTTGATCTATTGATTCCTAATTTCAAAGTGAAGTTCTCCTCCTTTGGAAAAAAAAACACCCAACATCTTAAAGATTGCGGTGTGGGTGTTGGTATATCAAATAGCCAAAATTCACCGAACATTACTAAAAGCCAGCCCATTTGAGCAGACATTGATTAGCTCTTCCATCTGGTCCCCAACTTCAGCAGTCGAACTTCCTGGGAGTGAGCGACTAAGTGTTCTCATTTACCAGCTAAACTTAACACATGCTGCCTTATCATTCTGGTGACAAGACGCTACTAATGATTGAACCCCACTCCCTCCAGGAAAAGTGCTGTTCTCAGGAGAACTACAGATCTTTGACCAGAACTACAGTCTGCTCGTTATGAAAGCTCTCCAAAATACAGTTCCAAGTAGCTGTCAAAAGTATACAGAATTGTGTTTATGCAGGAAAAAAAATAACGTCTAGAGCAAAGAAAGCTATAAATATTCAGTATTAACAGCAATTCCTTTGTGCATGTAAAAATTATTGTAATATTTTTCATGTATGCTTTGCAGAAGTGCAATTCAATACTGAAAGGAATGGAAACAACTGAAGCTGCTGATATCATGCCATACACTTTGGAAAAGTTCACAAAGTAAAGAAAACACTGTATAAAAGAATAACAGGTTCCATCTGATCAGAAAAAGAAAGCAGAAACTGGGCCAAAGAGAAAGGAAGGGGAACTGCATGCAAGTTCCTCTGGCTGAAACAAGGAAAACCACAGCAGTCACTCGATGTTTTTTTTCAATGTTACTACTTTACCAGTGTGAAGGTTTGCCCTGAGGGAAAACCTGAAAAAGGACTAATACTTGAAAGTTTACTTTATTTCTTCAGCCAGTGAACACACAGAGTTTATAATGGGCACTGCTTTCAAGTACAAAATTAAGACTGCATGTGCTTGCAAGCCATGTGTTAATTTTTGTCATCAGAATTTGTTAACAGCAGTACAACATTAAAACAATCACTAATGTGAGGTCATTATATCAAATAAAGTGGGTTCAAGAAGACAAAATCTTGTTCTGAGCAGTTGTGCAGTTAATGATTTTGGAACAGTACCTGTAGCAAGTGACAGAGTTTATTTCAAAGCTCAGTTTTGCATCAAAACATGAACAGAAGAGAATCTATTTAAGCGCACATTATGGTACCAGTGTGAGAGATACAGTGGTGTAACAGGATAGAAAAGAGGGGCCCAAAAATGTGCAGCAGACACCAAAATCTACACTCCCAGACACCGAGTGACACAAATTATCTTGTTTGACAGTAAATTGCAAAATTTAAAACATCAAAAATAATATTTTTCCTCCTCAAGGTACACAGCTCAAAAATATCCTCTTGAGTTCACTATCAAGATGAAACATCTCCTGAAAGCCGAAATCAAACACAAACAAAAGTCCTTTGAACACCGAGTGACCACTTTACAGACAAGTATTTTGTCTAGGGAAACATGAGTAAAGAGCACAAGATAAGAGAAAAAGCAAGTCTAACTTGCTGCTTTGTTAATCATGCTCTACATTTTCTGTGCTGCTGAGAATGTAGCACTCCTGGAATACGGCTGGGATAAAAGTACAGCAGAAATACGTAGCAAAGAGAAAACATCTTGGGGGCAATCCATAAATAAACTACCACACTATCACTATCGTTAATACTAACCCCATAAAGCAACAGCATTTCTATTCTGCCCTGAAGCAAGGTGACAGAACAAAGACTGCAGTCCCCTCCGTCATTCTCACTAACCCACCCAACCCAATTTAAGGATGCACTGTCCAGACAATACCACAGTGGTGCTTGCTCATCTGGATGCTGCAGAGAAATCCAGAAAGGGTAAAAATACCTAAAATACTGGCAGGATTGATATAAGATAAGAGGTGGCAAAAGCTAGGATTCAGCTGAAATTAAAATACGGAATATGATTTCACACACTTGGACAATTTACGCAGAAAAGACTGAAAATTTTGAGTTCTTCAAGGTAAGGAAAAGTCTCACTAAAAAGCAAATGGTTCCTTATGTTTGACTCATCACAGTCCTGTCATGAACGCAGACACTTAAAGAGCGTACACACGTAAGAGAGTACACTCACAACAAGTGAAAGGCAAATACTCCTGTATGTATTAGACTGCCAACCTTTGGAACTCCTCGTCATAATTCAGAGAGATGGCATATTGCAGGTAAGATAACAACGATTATCTAATAACATTGGAACTCTTACTATTTCAATGCATCTCTCTAAAGTCTGCAGGCCCACGGGCCCTGAGGTAGGACAGGAGCATTATATAAGTGATGTGCAGGAGAAATGACAGCGGAGAAGGGCTTCCCCAACAATTCTGATTTAAAGTAGTCCTACCAATGAAAGCTAAGCCTGGGCACGAAGCGTATTTAAGTGTCCAGCTCAGCTGAAAACTGTACAGCTGCAACTGAATTCCTCTGGGAGTTAGGCACCTAACACCTTTGAGAAGGTATATCTTGGTTACCAGTTCCGTTGGTGATGTTCAAGGCTGAAACAGGGTCCAGCTGAGGCTGCATGAGCTATGCTTGCTCCGCAGCAGAAACAGCAAGTTAAAATGATGCTCTGAATTCTTTAGGTTCTAAAAACAAGAGGCAGCATCACGGTTTATTTATCTAATATTTAGGATTTACACAGTTTTAATTTTCAGAGTAGCAAAGCTAAGTAGCCCACATCCTTTTATTAAAGAGAAAGCAAAACAATGATTTAAAGTCACATATAGCCCTAAAGCTCATTACAAGTTTCTATTTCTCAGTTCTGTCTTTGAATTAGTGGGTCAAACTTCCTTGATAAAGTAAGAAACATGCTTAATACCTCTTGCTTTTGTGATTCCGTGTTTCATTCCTAGCATGTGGTGCTCGGTATTTGTCACAACCCTGTAAATGCAACTTAGCGTAGTATTTATTATCAGGAGATCCATCACAGTGGTGTTAGCAGGATGAGGCAATTCTAAAATGGACACCAGAATTGAGCAACGACATACAACATGTTGCTTGACAACAGTCACTTACAAAATGATGTTAGCAATCTGTTTCTGTTTTTTTTCTTTTAATTAAAAAGATTGTCTAATTCCTATTATCTCTTCTTTTTCCCTTCTCCATTCAACTCATTCATTTTTTCCTACTTTTTAATGAATCTCAAACAAATGAGATCCTTTTTATTTACTTTTTGTAGCCCTCAATAATGTAAATGTTTTTCTAGGAATAACTTTTATTAGATATCTTGAATTAGTAGGCCTGAAAGAATAACTTCTCCTCCACTCCCCCATCTCTCAGCCATCCACTATTATTCAAAATGTGGCACAGCTCAGCATAACAAGATTTCTTTAGTCAGGCAGCCACTAATTTCTGTTTCTCCTCCAATGAAAGCACTGTCTACTGAAGGCATTTATATGTGGTCACAGAAAGTTTTTAAGTCGGTCATTACTTAAAACATTTCTTTCCAATTGCCACTCTACCACTAAAACAACAAACTAGGAACCTGCAATTAATTAGCATATGCTCGACTTCAAAACCTGAACAGTCCTGCTACAGACTGCAGAACTACATGCACACATGAAGTCACGCATATGGCTATGCATTTGCAGCACAGAGGCAGGCATTAATGCACAAAGGGTGTCCCTCGCATGGGACAGGACTGGGAACACTGGCTCTTTCCTCAACCATTAGGATTTGGCATGCAGGCTCTTTTCTCAACCGTTTGAACCGTTTTCCTTCAACACTCTCTGCCTTCCCTTCCAGCACCATTTCCCTACCCGTTTCCAGCACCCAACGGAGACGCACCCCTTCAAACGCAGTCTCAGAGGTGTCTTACTTACTGAGAAAGGTGCTGAAGGCCTGAGACAGAACCCGTCTCACCCAAAACCCAACAAAAATAAATCCTGCAGACGCAGAATGAGTCCTGATGAGGCCTACAGAAATGGCAGCTCCAGAGACAGGCCCAGCGCGGCGAAGGGCAGGGATGTGCGGCTCTCCATGATGAAACCTGACTGAACACACACAGCCCCCGGCCTCCCCTTCCACCCTCCCCAGTCAACAGAAAAACCGGGAGTGAAAACCTCGGTTTGGAGGCGACACCACCACACAAACGCACCGGACACGGTGACTGTTGTCTGCTGGCCAACACAAGAAGAAAATCCCCAGGAGTTCCCTGAATTCACCTCCTCGCTTATTTGTTTCACAGCAAGCAGCCGGGCCGGGGCAGGGCTGCCCCCAGGCCCGCCGCGGGGCACTGGGGCCCACCAGGGCGGCACCTTACCGGCGGTGACAGCCCGGAGGGGACCCGCCGCGGAGCCCCGGGCACCAGCCGCTCCCTCCGCTCCGGGCACCTCCGGCCCTCGGCAGCCCCGGCCGGCTGCGGCCCGCGCTGGGGCCATTCGCTGCCCTCCCGAGCACCGCGGCCCGCCCGGGCACCCGGCCTCCTCCTCCCAGCCCCGCGGCATGGGCGAGCCGGAATCAGCAAGGCCGCGGCTGCGGGCGGATGTGCCGGCTCGGCGGGGCCCCTCGCCGTCTGCCCTGCCCCGGCAGCAGGCCCCGCGGGAGGCGGCGGGGAAGGGGCTCCGCGCGTAGGGAGCGAGCCGAGACCCCCGCCCCGCGCCGCTCCTCCCCGCGGGGCCCGCTCGGCGGCTAGGCCCGGTTTGCATCCCCGGCGCGGCGTAGCCCTGTCCCGCCGGCGAGCTTACCGCCTCCACGGCGTGCTGCAGGATGGAGGTGAACTTGGAGAACATCCTGTCCCGCGACTGGAGCAGCCGCTGCCGGGAGGACCGCGAGAGCTCCTCGATCCGCCGCCGCCGCTCCAGGGTGAGGGCTGCATGCGGGGGCCTGGCCGCGGGGGGGGGATCGGGCGGGCGGACTGTCGGCCGCCGGCTTTAGCCTCTTGCTCCCCGGCGGACACCGTGGCACTGACACCGCCGGGCTGCGGCGCCGGCTGCCGAGGCTCCGGGTGTCCGCCCCGGCGCGGCCTGCAGGGGCCGCCACCCCCCGCACGCAGCCCGCCGCGCCGCGGGGAGGCCCGGCCGGAGGGCGCGGCCCAGCCTGGCCCGGGGCCCGCGGGTCTGGGTAGCGAGAGCTCCGCGCTCCCGCCCGGCGGGGACACCGCTGGCCGTGTCTCTGGCGCCGGTCAGGGGAAGCGGGCCGCTTGCGGCGGGCCTGCCCCGGGCAGGGAGCCCGCGCCAGCCCCCGGGGCGCGGGCAGTGAGGGACGCTGCCGGGGTGGGCGCGGACGCAGAGCTGGGGGTGCCCCAGGCCCCCGCCCCTGCGGGCAGTTCCCGGGCAGCGGGCGAGGAGGAAGGGGCGTCGGGCCTGCCGTCGAGCTGGGGCCTGTGGGGCTACGCGTGTCGCTGCCCTTCATGAGGGCTGAGCGATGGCCAGGGCAGGCCATGGGCAGCACTGGTGTGAGTGGGCGAAGGCCTGACCTGCTGGCTGCTGGCACAGGTGGGATCTGTCACCGCCCACGGGGACTGTGAGGTCCTCTCGTGGAAATGCCCAGCTCCCCACAAAGCCCAGAGAGGCAGTGACTTTGGTGCTGTGCGGCTGGTGGCATGGTCCTGGCTGAGCGGTTCTTCTGGGGCTGGCAGCGTACCACACACAGCGTGACAGGGCTCTTGGCAGTGCATGTTGTTTCACTGCTTTTTTTTCCCCCCCAGAGCTTTGAAGGAGGTAAAGGGGGCTTTACATCACCTCCAAGCCAAATACTTCAGTGAAAAAGATGATCCCTGCCGTTTTCCTGTGCCATAGGAAAAGCACAGGTAAGAGGGGGTGAGCAGAGGTTATAGATGTGGCTGGGGGACAGTGTGATGTTTTGGGAACAGTTGCAGTTCATGGGGTAATGTTTGGGCACTGGGCAAATGGAAGTAGAACAGGATTGATTTGGCTCTAGGGTAGCAGAGTGAAATTCTGGGAAGGTGACAGATCAGTATGGGAAAGGGAGGAGAACCTGTAGTACCGAATGGAGAAAAACTTTCTCATCCATTTTTGGAGATGAAGGAACACCAACTTCCTCCTATGCTAGGAGCAAACAGAGAGACACACAAATCAGAAGACAGGACAAAACTACTATTTAATTGCTGTGTTTTATGTCATCTGGAAAGTCTGACTGTGAATGTTGATCTTGTGATGAGGTCTTACTAATGATTCTGCTGTACTGATTGTTGTTACTGCCTCCATGCTTTGCAGGCACAGAGAGCTGCAGTCCCAGTACTGTACGGAAGTAAATACTAGTTGTACGTGGACACCTTTGCTGAAGTGGATAACAAGCAGAGCTAGCTATTTCCTTCTCAAAATCCAGACACATCAAATAACATAAAGTTAAAAGGTAACTATGTTATTTTTAAAAATTGGCTTATTGTGGGTACATCAAGTTATATTCTGTAGATGATCTTAGGAAATGTAAATTTTCTATGTGGGTCGTCATAGGACAAAACATATGTACCATCTCTGTGTTTAGGTAATTATTAAGTGGACAGACACTGCATTTGGCAGGTGCCTATTTTCTATGATTTAACATAATATAACTTCTTATGTTATATAATGACTTTTAAATTGTGTTCTAGGAGGCAAAGCCTTCTTCAGATGAATTTATTTGGTGTTTATTGTAGTTTTGCAATACATCCAGGTTATTATTAATATCTATCTATGTATTTGTATGTAAATACCTGTACTTATTTTTATTTATATTAGTATTTTTATATTATAAGTACAGTTCAGGGGCTACATCCAGCGTGCTTATATGGTTTGTATTTCAGGTTTGTATTGCTTTTATTAAAAAAAGAAAAACAAATGACAAGTTGTAGGTTTGAATGCAAACGTTGTAAGCAAGTGGGTTGAGTAGTGGTACAGCTTTTCTCCCATCAATATGAGGATGTTTACTATGTTAATGGGGACCTTGCCATTCTCTCACCATAGATGCCGTTTTGGAGCCTACATCGTTTCTGAAGAAAATGTGGATTTAAGGCACATGTGCTTGATTAAGGTGTCTAAGAGAACATGGTAATTTAAAATGTTCTTTGCAATCCATGTGTTTTTTCAGAAATGTCTTTTGGGTGTGCCTGGGCCTTCCCGTCTCTGAGCAGCAGAATGAATAAAGAATCAGTAAGGTATCATGAGGATATAAAAGGTGACAGTTTTATAACATTGAGAGTGTTCCTGAGCATACTTCACAATTTATGAAATCATAAGTCACCGCTTCACAGATGGTGAGGTAAAGCTTTTCTAACGCTTGAGGGCCTCATTATTCTAAGAGTGTCTGATGCATATGAAACTTTTTTTTTTTTTAAACAGAACATTTCATTGTGGTTGGAATTCAGGTTTTGAATGTAAAAGTAACTTCTTATTAGGGCTTCTCAATATAAAGTGCCTTGCAGTAAAGGAAACAAAGAAAATATCACAATTATATTATTATCCCTAAGCCTATTAAACAAGTTGAGTCTCTGCATTTGCTTACCAATATATTGAGCTTGAATTTGTAGTCATACTGCAGGATCCAGTCTGTGCTGCATATACATGTTGCAAATTGTAGATATGGGGTTTTTTATGCTCTCAAAAAATAAGTAGTCTCAAATTTCTCAAGTATGTGGAGGTTTTCTCACTGCTGAAAATTTTAGACAAATGCTGGCAGACCAGCAGTAATGCAAATCACTGGAAACTAATGGAAAAATTATTTCACCAGTTTCAGTGCAAAAGAACTCAGCTGGAGTTACATTCTGTTTGGATACTACTTGTTCTCATTGGAGATGATTCAACTGGAGATGATTCAGTTATGGACAGGCTACCAATGTCATGTCATATGCAACAACACAACTTCACCTGCTCATGCTTGATGTTGTTTCCACAGAAATAATCACAAGTATTACTACTTACTTTAATATACTTGAGAGCAGAGGTTTGCTGGGTTTTGTTATTTTTTTGGCAAGGTAGTTCCTTTTTTGGGAACATGGCACATGCAGGGAGTGTTTTGCTTGAATGTGAGTTAAGACACAGCTTGAAAGCAAGGCTATTTTAATTGATAGAGCTTTTGGGAACTAACTTTTCTCCTTACAAATTAATCAAATTGTCTAGATTAAATCAATTTAAATGGAGTGAGACACTGAGATAAAGTGCAAGCCTTCCTATCTGAAATTCTCTCTGCTATTTAGATTGATGGCACTAGGCCAGTCTTTAATGGATGTATTTTTCTGAATTACAGAAGAACTTCTGCAGTCTGGGCTATTGCTTCAGAGAGGTTGAGGATTTGGAAGGTACATTTTTGCACCCCAGAATGAAAACATGCTAGTAGAGCTATGCATAATATCTGTTTATATTCTGTGCAGGAATTTATTGTGTTTACAATAACCAGCCTGACATCTATCTTTTCAGTGACTACTTGGATGAAATAAAGAATGAAGTGTTAGCGGCTCAGCATGATCTCTGCTTTTGATGAGGGCTAAAGAGATGTTTAAAATCATCTTCATACCTTTCTGATTCTGGGCTTTATTACAGAAAGCAAACATTCTGTGCACTGGTTACCAAACAGCACACTGTTTGGACTGAAGCCCAAACTACATTTCTCCCAACTTTAATCAGTGTCTATGTAGTATCATACATGCTTCTGTTCGCTGTCATTTTCCATCATTTTTTTGATTTTCTGGTTGTTTGTGCTCTTGGCTGTGTGCAACGCCTCCCTCCTTGCTGATTTGCTAGCAGCACCTTGTAATCAGCTCATGCACTATTTCTTTAAATCCCATTTTCAGGTGTGCATCCTGCTCTACTTCTGCATGTCTGCTCCTTCAGTAGACATTAATTTGGCTTCTGGTGGGTTACAAACTTCCTAGTCATTAATCTATCGTCTCATTGCTTACCTGTCACGTCTGCAAGTGGTTTTTTGTACCATCACTCATTGCTACCATGGAAGACACAATACTAGTCTTGAAAGAGAAATATGCAAGACCAGCAGGCTATTAAAAAATCGTACTTCAGGTACAATGACTGTACTACCCTGCTTTATCTTATGTAATGGGTTGCAAAGGAGACCGCAAGGAGGTCACAAGGACATGTTGTCAGCAAAATGAGACATTTATTTTCCAAACACGTCATGTTTTCCTCAAATATTTCTATTCCACTGGAAGCTTTCCTCTATAAATAAGTATATGAATGTTCTGCCATACAGTATCTGCAAGTGTTAGCGTATAATAAATTATCAAAACCAGATAAAATACTCTAAAATATGATCAGTCGGACCTTAGCCAATTTCACTGAAGTCTGCAGGTTAGCAGGACCACATGGACTTGTTCACATGGTAGTGGAAGCTTGAAGCAAATGATCAAGGATACACTTCTGGGTTTATGCTATATTGCAACTCTAATGACTGCAAGAGTCTAAATGTGGTATAAATAGACATAAACCTGGACTTTTCCCCAAAATATTGGAAAAAAATAATTGAGTGGTCCAGCTGCTACAAATTGGGACTCTCAATCATTTGTCTGTGTACTTGTAGAGAGGGAAATCTAGCAACCAGAATCTCCGTGTATTTCTGGGGAGAATTTAGGTGCTTAGCCTTGACTGTACTAAGAGATTTCTGAGTAATTTTCAGGTCAGGTCTGACTGCATTGTGTGTTTTCTAATGCATAATACGATTTCATTGTTACTTACATCTTTGGATTTGGGGCTATAATCTGTTAATCCCTAAAATGTCATCAGATAATCTTTTTAATCATAAACAAAAGCTGATCTTGATAGTCAGTATGTGTTATGCAAAACAGTGCAGGCACAATACTATGCAAGTATGTAAACTTTCAGATCTCTTTTTCACATTAGTCCACAATTAAAAGTAGGTTTTTGTCCAAGTTTTAATTCAGATATTTGTCCTGAAGCATAACTGAAATCTTTCATGGAATCTGATTTTGGCGTTGTAAAACGTCTTCATTTTGAAGTGTCTAAAGTATTTATGGTACAAGGTACTCAGTAATGGCTTCATGATTAATTTTAGATTGTTGATAGCACAATTATCTAGAAAGGCCCAAATACTAGTGTCACAATGCTCTCCAGTGTTCACTATCCATAGCATTATGACAGAGGTCCAGCGATGTTCTTCAATATTTTGTTACACCAGGAAGGTGGCCAGTAACTCGTATGAGTTCTCTTCATGGCTTCTTGGTAGGAACCTGCTCTCACCAACACAGGGCACAGATGACCTGGTTGCATCTGTAGGACACAAAGCAGCAAGGTTCAGAGAGAATCCTCATGGCTATTTTTTTGGGAAAAAAATAACCCTATGTATCCTGTGCAGGATGAATTAGTGTACCAACTAGGAATGCTCTCTGGACTTTACTGCTGCATGCCACTTGTCTTGTAGCTTTACTTGCTACATGACCAGCCCATCATCTTAGCAGTTCGTATGTCCCACTTGGTTCTCAAGTGACGTTATTTGAAGCTACAGGACTGGTTTGAATTTACGAAGACATTGACCTACACCTGTGGCTATCACATCCCACATGATATTTCCATCTTTGCAACTACTAAACCTCAGTGACTTTAGGAAGGGTCTTTTATTCAAAGACTGGCCCTTCTTGACAACTAGCTGAATTCTTGTGTGGTTGCCAAAGAGGTGAGAGTGATCATGTACCATTGCATTATTTTACCTATAGGTGAAGGTAGAGGGAGCAAGCTGAGCACTTACAGTTAGAATCTCCTGTTCAGAAGCTGTTTTCTGAGTCAAACTGCATTTCCAGAAAAAGTCTGTACAGCTTGGTCCTTTGTAAGTCTTTGTGTTGTCAGCCCTGTAGGAACAAGCATCTGCATTTGGATGAAGCCCTGTAGGAACAAGCATCTGCATTTCAGGAACTGAGCTGGAGGCACTACTGACAACAAGCAAAGAAAGTGGAGTCTCTAGTAGGCCCAGGGTCATTCAGAAATATTTCTGTCGCTCATTCCTGTTTTGCCTCAGGCTACTTTGGACTAGTTTGACATTTAGTCCTCATGTTGCGAAATGCTGAAGTAAGCAGACCGATGTTTTTAATATCCTAATGTAATGGAACCTGTTCCTGATTAGATCTTGAGCAGTGCTGTAATGCACTGTCCTTGATCCCTGCCTGACAGCTCATGTGCCAAGTGAAGTGTTTCCATCCATTCAGCTTCTGGTTTTATGTTCAGAAGCTGTTATCCCCAGTCTCTGGGTCTCCTGGGAATTCACAGGTGGTGTCATGTTGAGCTGTTATTTGTACCTGAGGTGCCTGACTGCTGCAGTCAGACGTGCAGTCTGCATTTCCTTCTCCCTTTCCAGCAGTAACATCCAAGTGGCAGAAAGCCAATTGTTATATTTGCCATTACATGTGCAGCATGCGTCAAAATTCTGCATCCAGTCATAGAAATCTTGTACTAGCATTAATCAGTTCTCATGAGCTGGTGCAAAACAGTTCATCCCAGCACTTGATCGCAGCCCGCAGAGGGCAGCCTGGTCTCGTGTTTCACTCCAGCAATGTGCTCAGCCAGAGAAATCAGTCAGCAGCTGGCATCTCTAGCTAGCAGTGTGACTTGCTGTGGAATAAACAACTGAATGCTGCAGAGAATTAGCATCAGCCCTCAACTCAAACGGATTCAAAAGTGGACCAAAAAAAAATATTGCTTAACTAAATTAAACTTCCCAGTGGGTTTGGTTTTTTTTTTTAATACTGAAAGAAAAAAAACTTAATGAGAAAACTCAGCTAGACCTGAGCTTTAAATAGGTCACAAGTACAGCAGATAAGTTTACTGGGAGATGTCAATAGGTAAGAGAAAGAAAATACCCAAAATATGTGTACCTGAATGTGCTGGACAAGACTAACAGGAGAAGAAAAGTGTTTTTTTTCCAAATCTCTTCAGGAATCTTTTAAGATTTGAGTGACTGTTACCATGACTGTACAACAGTTCCATGTTCTTTCCCAAGTGTGTCCTGAGTCCTTGGGAAACAGCCATCACGATTTCCAGGAGATTTTGTCTTAAGAGGATGTGTCTACATGCAGTCATGTGCCTTAGCTGGAAAACTGATCAGTGCTGAGTTCGGGACTAGGGTTTGCTGTCTTGACTTAGTATGACAAGGAACAAGGTGTTCAGATCCTGAAAAAGAGACAGTACTTTGTGTCTCTCAAATCAAATTGCATCCACCAGCTAATTAAGGAATGACGCTAATATACTCTGAAGGGAGACCTGTCCACTTCTGTACTTCTCAGCCAGAGGTCTCTGCGAGACAGTGTTCAGAGTAGAAAATATGTATAAAACATTTGAGGAATTGAGACAGCCTCTGCGATGTCTGAATTCCAGGATTACGAGAAGAAACCTCAGGATCTCTTATGATCAGATGTTAAATTACTGACTGATACATTTTACTATTCATTTAGGTACTTAATTTCTTTGGTCCTAAACTTTCTACCCCCCATAAGCATGGCTGTTCCCAGAAGAATGTATATGCCTCTCAGAGTCTGGCTTGTTGTAATTGCAACTACAGGTGAATTTTTGCTTCTGATTTCTAAAACTTTATCCATGTATAGGAGTGCTGAGAGATTTTGCATCTGGTTTATTCACAATATTCTTTTCTATACTTGCTATGTTATTCATAAACATCTTTACTAATGTCAGCTTTGACCAAGGAAATAACTGTCATGCTCTACCTTGATGGCATGATGTAAGTTACTATCTAGAAATGCTTGCACTTTTAACCAACTCTGCATAATTTAATTCCGTCTGGCCACAGCAAATTCTTTAGGGTAAAAGGTAAAGTAGGGCACACAGTGAGATAATGCTCATACTTGTTGCAGATCTAAAACCTCTAATTTATAATTATCAACAAAGTCAGTTTATGGGATGGTCTCAATATCTGCTGTAGGCATGCACTGAATACAAAATTAGAAGAAAAAATTATTTAGGAGTCACGATTCACAGCTCTTGTTTGTGGTACATATGTGAGCCTGTGAGAACCTGATACAAAACCTGATTAAGTTTCCGGCTCTGAGCACTTTGTTGGGATCTTCCTAATAAGGATACACACACAAGGAGGGATGCTGAAGTTCTTCAGCAGGAGATGCTGGCCAATATTTAGCTGACTTTCCAAACCTGACTCTCAGAAACTAAGTTGTCATTTTGGCCCTTGTGCCCTAAGTTCCCACAGGTACGTTAGCCATTTTGGTGCAAGAGCAACACAGACTAGATATTAACAGGCTTATCTGGGGGCTTTGCCTTTAGCTGCCAGGATCGCCGATATTTCTTGGTTATATAAAGCCCATAGCATTTATGTGATAGCATGATCTTACATGATCTGTGTATCAAATGGTGGTTTCTTGAGTCCTGTAGTCAGTACTGACTCAGGATAACATAGGTTCAATATTATATTTTTTGCCATAACCATGGGCAACCTGCAGGGTTGGATAACGCTGCAGAGGATTAAGAAAACTGGTTCTACACAGTGGAAAAAATAGTGAAGATGACTTTGGGCTTTGTCTCACTCAGAGAAACTTTCTCTTTTGTTTGTTTGATGGTTAAGACTCTTTAAATATGTATATTTTTATATTTGGGAAGAAAGTGTTCAGTAAAACATTTCTATTAATATTTGATGTGAGTAATTTGGAGCTCAGTTCTCCTTTGAAAGATATAAATGGGAACTTTTCTCAAGAGAGATTAGTGGAAGCTGGCCTTGAAGCTCACTGAAATCAGTGAAAGGCTGTGTATTTATGTGAATTTGCTGTTCACTGCTGACTAATTGCAGATTGTAGTAAGAGTCTTATATTGAAAGTAAGAGAGCTGTAATGCTTTCATGTCATTCATGTCACAGAGAACTACTTATTGTGAGCTTGTTAAAACTCTGATTAAGTCATAAGTCTTAGCAATGCTGTAGATTTTATTCCTTTCTAGTATGACTGCTACAGATCTGGTGATGGAACATGTGATAAAAACTTGTAGAAAACCCCTGTACTTTCTGTCATTCTTCAGCATCCCAATTTTGGTTCAGTGAAACACAGTTAAATAGATTATTCAGGCCAGTCCTGGCCATCCATGCTCTTTGCCTTGCCCACAGAACTAGTTCTCTGAAGCCTACTTCTGTAAGAATTTGTCTTTTATTCCAAATAAACCCCTAACTTTTGTCACAATGATCTGATTTCAAGAGGAAACATAATCTGTTGTGCAAAGATGGGTATGTTCTGACCGATGAGTTATCTGTATCAGATAAAGATGTAATGCTGACTTCTACCTGCTTTTTCATTCATGCTGTCATTCTCCCCTGATTTTAATGGGAAAAAAATTATTTACATACAATGGATGAGATCTTAATAATTTTTAAAACTACTATCCTACTTTTGTATGTGACAACTGCTTCAAAAGTGATGAGGGACAAACAATGAGATTTTAAACCTCATTTTCCTGGGAATTGATGCTAAAATATCAATAGTTTATTTCTTCTTTTTGAGGGAGTAGGGAGAGGGTAGGAAGAAGGGCAGGGACTGGAGGGACTGGTACCAGTAAATTATTGGAAAGCCACAGTACAAAACTTGCAGTGATGTATTATTACACATATACACCATATTACAAAGATGGCACAGTGTCTGACATCAGGTGTCTGAGACTTGGTCCAAAAGTTGCTGAAAAGCAAAGGGAGAGATTCTGACCCATGTTGCTGTGCAGATCATGAGTGGGACAATGTATTGGCTGTAGGAGTTTAGTAAAAATGATCCATGTTTCCACATTTCAAATTTATGAATTCAGCCTTCAGTGGGTTAACTGGACATTATCATGACTTTAAGAGTTATCTGTTTGTCTAAACCCAGTTTACTTAATGGAAGAAAACCAGTTTACTTAATGGAAGAAAACCAGAATTTTTTATGTATTTTATATGTTCACGAAGTGGCTAAGTGGCAGCAAGGTATGCTGCAGAGAGAATACAGTCCAATATTTGGGATACTTTTCTTTGAGGATGCAGGTTCTATTTGCTCTGACATAGATTTTCTCTGTGACCTTGGACAACATACTTACCTTCTTAAGGGCATTTAGGCATGGGAAAATACCAGTAGGGGATTTGAAAACACCTATTGTTTGGTAAAATATGGTAATCTGGGCATCTCTAATAAATTCCGAGGTGCTTGTTTGAGTTTCTTAAAGCCCAAATACCTTTAAAAAATTGCTTTAGTGGATCTTTTTCCCCTGAGTTAGAAGCCTAGGTTGTCTGTACAGTCAATACGAAAACGGAGGTAGGATCCTGCTTCCTGAATTCAGAAGCCTCAGGTAGATGCCTAAAATAAAACAATGTCAATCACTGCTCCTTAATGGACTTCTAAAGTAGTCAGGAAATGGCTCAGTCAATCAAACTGCTTAACAGCTTGCTGCTGTTCAAAAGGATCCTCTCTTTTCCCTCTAATCGTTCCTCCTCAGTCCTTCCTGGCTCTGCAGTCTGCTCTTGGCTTCTATCAGCTCCAGTTTTTATCTGAGCCTTTGGTTTCTTTCTCTCTTCTCCTATATCCTTATCTGTCAGGAAGCTAAGCCAGTGCAAGAAAGTGAGTAATTCTTTGCTACTTAATGACCCCCAGCCGAACAGTGGTGATGGTCCTGCAGTGAGAGGAGCAGGAGCGCTGGAGTAAGAGAAGAGGAAACGCACGGGAGAGGATGTGACCACCCATTGCAGAAGCAGCAGTGAACTCTTGGATTGGATTGTCCATCTCATCTGACTCAACACCTCTTATCTAAGTATTGGATGCCTTCATTTGTAAAATAGTAATAATGGTGTCTCACTTCTCTGTACCTCCCTTTTCCACCCTCTCCAGCTCCCCAGTTATTGGCAGGAGCTGAGACAGCAACTGCAGAGGCTGATTCGGCTGCACACATGCAGATTGCCTGACTGGTGCTTGTGGCTAATGAAGACATGTCCTCCAGAACTGGTAACTTGAGTACCCACTGCAGCTTTTCTCCTTCTTTTAATTTCTCTTATTGTAATATTTGTGCTAATTTCTACAAAACTTTTAGGGATATAGAATTCTTTCTGAACTATACCTTTCTATCAACTTAAATAGAAATTCTGTGTATCCAAGTCTGAAAATTCTTGCAGGGGACATGATGGACAGACAGGAAAATAAAACTCTATCAGCCTTAATTCCTCTGGAAACCCAGGTAGAATGTACTTCTTAATAAATGAGTGCTGTATCTGAGCCATTTTAGCATTCTTTAACATGTCTGTTAAACTTCTCTCCCTTTGAGACTTTACACAGTAAATGGAATAAACTCTTTGTGTTCTGTAGAAACCCAAGTTACAAATGCCTTTCCCTTCCTACTTCCTAGCAGTATAAAGAAAGGAAATTCTTAATTAAAAAGCTAATTTTTGCATGTTCCTGAACCTTCTTTTTAAAGCCATCCATTAAGTATCACACAGGAGAACCCTTCGTAGTGCTAGTTAGAAATTCACTGAAGGAAGTGGATAGGAAATGACTCAATTAAAAATACAAAATCCTGTCATACTACATTGACTGAGGAAAACCTTGCCTCATTTGGACAACAAGGAAAACCTGAGTTGTTTGCAAGTGGAAAAGTTTACTCATTTCAGAAAAGAAGACAGGGAAAGAAACTGTTTTTCAAGAGGATATCAGATCACCAACTAGGGATAATGCCATAGGAGTTGGGAAACAACATCTTGAGATTTGTCTTATTTCTGCCACAGGATTCAGAAGCATTAGCGATGGGCAAGAAAACAGAATGACATAATGAGCACGACTGAACTGAAGTGAGGGAGACACTGGGGTAATCCATGGCAAACAGCTGGATATGACTGAAAGTCATTGCCGTGTGCGAGCATGAGCACAATATCAGAGAAACACATGCCGATTTGTTTCTTGTGTGTGTATCACCCGACAAGAAGGCATGTGTGTGCCTGGCCATTCTGCTGCTGCTTCCATGCTTTCTTATACATGTTCTCTTCCTACTCGGTGAGATGGGGAAGACGAGCAGCATAAAAGCACTGCTAGTGGGCTGGTCTGATAGAGCAGGTACATTGCCTAGGCTGCGCTTCCCAACGGCAGTGGGGACATGGGATACATCTGTTAGTAGCATCCATTTCTGCTCTGCGGACACCTGGTGATGCAATCTTTGTCACCTTGCTTAGATACAAAGATTTTGGTAATTGTTTTCTTTTGATGGAAAAATTGTGTAGGCTTCTTGCTAGTATGAAGATGTATTGTGTATGGTAGAGCAGCGTGTAGGAGTGTGATTCAGCCTCTCCTGTCATTTAGTTTGCATGCTGGCTCCTCACTGAACATCACAGATTGCGCTTTCTGTTTCTTGGTTCATAGTTGCCCATTCTGAAATTGATAGAGAGTCTGCTCTAATATTTTAATTTCACTATTCTGATGTGGTCTTCTAACCTGTGATTCCTGACAAACTAGATTGTTGTTTCGCTTAACTCTTGCCAGCATCTAATAAACTGGTGGCACAGGGGTTTTCTCTTTAGTGTGGCTTGGGAGCATTGGCCTTTATCGGATTGTAGGCTGGGCTGCTGTGGGGAGGGCTGGCCGCTAGATACTGATCTGGCGCTTCAGTGCTTTGCAGTGGGTTGCTGCTTTTATAGAGGTGCCAGGAGGAAGCCGAGTACTCTCTTCTGTATGTTAATGCCAAGACTGTTTTGCAGACAACACTGCTATATTTTTATGTGTCTATATTATATGCATACTGACACGCAGGTGTACAGTTGCTGTGCTCTGTTGCTGTTCCGTGGCTGAATTCCAAGTTGTGCCACAGCCTTCAGTGCCAGGTCAGCACTGAGCTGAATCCCTGTGAACAGCCCAGTCACTGATTTTAGGAGAACACCCGTCTGCCCAGCACTTAAGGAGCAGGGGCTCTGCGGGCGCTTTTCCTACAGTCGCTTTCACAGCTGCTGTGACCCCGAGCGCATCGCCATGCGCCAAGATGCACCCTCAGCGTGTGACACTCCCTGGACCAGCCCCGCAGCCGCCTTATCCCTCTGCCCCCCCCAGCCCCGCTCCGCGCCTTGCAGCCCCGCCGGGCCCGTCCCGCAGGGTCCCCCCGCAGCACCGCAGGGCCGGCGCTGCCCCCGCCCCGCAGGCCGGGCCGCCACAGCCCCACCCGCACCCACCCGCGCACACGCACCGGAGGGAGGCCCCCGGCACCGCCCCGCACCGCGCCGGGCACGGAGGCAGCGCGCCGGCGGCGAGGACCCGCCCGGCCCGGCCCAGCGCCACTGCCCCCCGCATTGGGCGCCGCGGAGGGCGCAGGGCGGCGCGGAGCTGCGCGGAGCTGCGCGGCTGCGGGCCCGGCTGAGCCATGTCTGCCAGAGGTGGGTCCCTGTCAGCGGGCGGAGGAGCCGCGCTCGACCTTGCCGCGCTGCGCTGGGGCAGGGGTTCCGCGGGGGATTTCGGAGCCGGGGGGGAGGCGAGGAGTTTTCCCCCCAGCCGGCCGTCGCCTGCCCGGTACTGTCTGGCAGCTCGGCCGTGGCAGCGCTCCGCAGAGGGCTGCGGCAGGGCTCCGCGCCGCAGAGCATCCCCCGAGGACGGGGCTGGGGCCGGCGGCGGCTGTACCTGCCCGGCGGGGCGGAGGGACCCCGCGCTGCCTTGTCCCGGAGCCCGGGGGGTGGCTGCGGGGGGCGGGGGTGCGTTTGAAATGGTGATGGGAGGGGCTGTGTGGAGAAAAAGGAATATGAGGGGTGGGTTAGGGTCAGAGTCGGTGGTTATTGCTGGTTAGGAAATGTTAACTGGTTGGTTCTGGTGTGTCTGCTGAGCGCCAGCGAGGTATCGGGCTCGGTCTGTCATTTGTCAAGCCAGTGCTGCTGTCCGGGTGTGGTGGTAAATCCAACCGTCGGGTTAGACCTCTGGTGGACATTTTTATCTGTCTTGAAATAATGTTTTTGAAGTTTTACTTCAAATTTGCGTTTGTTTTAATGATGGATTCAACTTGAATAGTCTTTGTCCTTTGCATGCATCTGTGCGTAGACTCTGACTGTGTGTTTGGGAATTCTGGGCTGGAGATGAGCAGACCAACCCTCACTGACTGCAGATTCTGCCTTGTCCCAAACTTCCGCTTCCAATTTGAGAAACTGGTGAAGGTGTGGCTCGAAGACTGATGCTTTTTGGTTTTTCTATTATAGTTAGTACCAATTAAAGAACTGGAGGCGTAAAGTTCAGCATTTTCTGAACATTGTCGTAACAAAGCAGAAATACTTGTAAGATCTCCTGAAGAGAGAAAATAACAGCACAATAATGGCAAGTGAAGACACTCACCGGTTATCTCTGAATTGAAAAAATACTTTGTCAAAATTATGTATTACAAATTAACAATGTAGGGATACATCTTATTTGTTTGACCCTTTATTTCTCTGCATCATCATGGATTAAACACTACGCAGCATGGACCAGCTCTTTCAATCACTTGGATTCCTGTTGACGTCCAAATGAGCTTCATGCACACGGAGGGCATTGTGTGACTGCTGAGGTTGTCAGCATTCTGTGGTTAGGACCACATCCCTAAAGCATCACACCCATTTTAGATATAAATAATAAATAGTGTTAGAGCAGCATAATTCTTCGTGGCACAGTGAATTCTTGCTTTAGGAAGAAATGGATTGTGTCGGTCTCCAAATAATCCATTTCTGGAAGAACACTAAGTATATTAGCACCAGTACTGTGCTAAGGCTGCATTAGTTCCTATGGGGAAAACCCAGAGAAGCTTTATAACATGGATTAGATTTGTTGTCTGCAAAGGGGTACCTGGATTTGAGAAAGCAACAGAAAAGTTTTGCAATTTCAGCTCTGCAAATTATGCCCCAAAACTGAACCATACAGGATGGGAAGCCAGGGAACATTTCCACTGGCCATGTTCCCTTTTCCTCCCCCTGCCATCCCTCTCTCCTATTCATTTGCACAACACATGATGTTCGATGCCTGCTTGATTCTGCTGGAGAGCTGCCTGGAGAAGAAGGGTGAATTCTTTCTCAGCCTCTCCCATGCCATTCAGTTTTGTTTTTGTTTTTTTCCAGAGTAATTAATTGGGGGGAGAGAGAGAGAGAGAGAGTCCATAGGACATTAGATGAGTGGTGAATAAGACTGATAAAAGAGATTGAGATATTAATTTCTATCTGTTTTTCGATTTTAACAAATGGACTTGGTTGGAAAATAATCATGTCTGTATGAGTAAATGAGTTATTCAGTACTGACCAAAGTCTATTTGTGTGTAAAGCAGTACAGACCATTGATATTGTTAACCATTTTAAACACCACTGCTGCTAAAATCTTACATATGAACTTTTGCATACTTATGTGATATGATGGATCTTAGTGAGGTTCCTCATGAGAATCTAGCTTGAATAGGAAGTCTTTAAGGGGATTAGGGCTCTGTTCAAGTGTCAGTAGGGACTCTGCTTCATGAGGGCAGACTACCTCATGCATATGCAGTCTTGTTAAAACCACTGTATTATTAAGGTCTGCCTGCTCAGCAAATATTGATTGTTAATATTTTATGTTGTGTTAGCTGCCCAAAAGGTGATCATTATTATTCTGCATGCATCAGGCACTTGCAGCTGTCTGCTTGTTGATTGTGTACCAAGCATAACAAGAATAGCAAAAGAGCTAAACATTCACCTGTGCCACTTTTATTACTAAGCTGCAGAAGATGTTCAAGGACTAGTGAAAACCATCACAATATTATCAGTGTTCAATCTGTGCAGCTCTCTATTCATCTCTTTTGCTCCAAGAGGCAGCATGGTCTAGTGTACTGACTGCAACAGATGACAAAAGAAACTCCTGAAATCCGTCAGTACCTCTGTGTTTTTGGGCTCCTCTAGTTCCCTGTTGTTATTTAAACAAAACTGCCCATATAGTCAATGACATTATGACAGATTGTAAGTTAATACATAAAGTATAACTAATAACACAAATGCATGTAATTTTGCCTTAAATGGAACTCCAGCTGAAGAGTTTTACGCTTACCTACTTGTACAACGGAAATAACAGTAGCTAACTTTTTCAGAGGGGTTGCTGTGAGGACTAATGGCTCACCTGTGCTTTAAGGTGAATTTTCAGAAATTTTCCTTTATTTTCTTCCACCTTTCACGGACTAGGTTGTTGCCGTGCTTCACACCTGTCCCTCACCTCTTGCTGTTATGAAAGTGTAAGGTCTCTAATATTCTTCTGCTGCTTTCCTCACCGTTCAGCTCAAGCAGATGTTTTGAGCAAGTGCCAGATGAAGCAGCATAGACAGGTGCTCCCAGAAGCTTGAACAACTGATTTTGGAAATCAGGTGATTGAACTGGGAGCTGAAACGAACTTTGAAAATCCCTTTTCACTTCTCTGTCTGGTTGGAGTCCTTCCCAGGACACTCTCACGACGTGCTCTGCAGCCCGTTGGGATCAGTGGAGAGCCGCCATTGACGTCAGGCTTTTCAGTTTTGCAGTTTGCAAAAGGCTTCATATTCTTCTTTCAGCCATTGTTAAGTAGTTGTTATTAGGACTCATACATGAGTGAATTTGGGTGTTGGTGGAAGCCTTTTAGATTGTTGCCTACCTAAGGGCTTGTTTGCAAAGAGCTGTAAATTCTCTGGATGAAAGAAATTTTTCTAAAGCCGAGTATAACTGTGACCTACTTGTGCATGTTATCTCAGAGTGTTTAAAAACTGTCAAAACTGCTTGTTATCATGAAGGTCTAAGTTAATGGAAGAATGGCTATTTTTAACTGTTATAGTCTTCAGTTATGCTGGAGAAAACAGGCACAAAGGGTAGTGTTCAGTATGGTCAAATACAAAGATCTTTGCTTTTTTTTTTTTTTTTTTTTTTTTTAAATGTTGACAGAATTTGCATGAGCTGTGCTTAGTCCAGGAGGCAACTTCTTCAGGAAAATGAGGCCATGTAAAATAGGAGGTTTATCAACAGTGGTGTATTTTCAGCCTTTTTTGTGCCATAACAAAAATCACTGAATTTTGACAGAAAGCAATGTTAAAGAAATATTATTGCTGTCTAATATTAACAAGTTGTACTGTGCCACTCTGATGCTGCAAGCGTGGGTGTTGTAGAGAAGGTAATTACATTTTTTAGCCTACTCAATAGTCAAAGTAGTAGTGTTGTTTAGCTTAAGAATTTATTTTATACTACAATCCTTGTCTTTTCCTGTTTGATTCTCTAACAAATGTAGATCAAACACTTCTCATTTCAGACAAATAAATCACCGTTAATGCTGGTGTGAGGAAGGTTTTGTCCTTATGTTACAGGTGAGATGAGAACTGAAATGATCTTCTTTTTCCCAAGTGTCAGAGCCAGGTCAGAACAGAGGGATTTCTGTCTTCTGGGACTGTTTTCAGGCTCCTCATTTGTTCTTACTCAAGTCAATAATAGGTGATAAACTTCAGCTCATTTTGCTTTGCTCTGGTAACAGCTCGCCATCCGTACTGTGCACATCACTTGATTGATCTATCTCCCGGTTGTGAACTTTTGTGTGAGGAAATCACAGATTTTTCTGTTAGGTATTTTCCTACTAAATCTTGAGCTCCTACATATTCCATCAATAAACTTTATATTTCTTTTCCAGATCTTTTATTCCTCCTCAGATAGCTGTAGACATGGGTACTGTTGCTGGCAGTGGTGGTGCTGATTGCGGTGTGTGCTGACTGGTTTGCAAACTAGTTGCTGGGAGCTTCTGGTCAACGTTTTATTACAGTCTGCGATTCTCACAGTAATAGTGCTCATACCTAAAGGAACCAGACTCTTAAGAGGTGGCAATATTGACTACTGTATCCTTTCTGAGATCTACTGCTGTGTTTTTCTAGTTGTCGGAGGTATTTCTTTCAGGCACGTAATAATCTGTTGCTGATTTAATTTGTGGCGTGCCTAGCACATGCTATCGCTGGGTGCTCTCATGCTGAGAGACCTGGAGCGTCTGGGCACTGTAAGCTGGCTGGACATTGCTGTAATTTTAGAAGTAGAGAATTTTAGCATGTTTAAAATATTTAATTATTGTAGCTTTAAATTCTTCCAGCCTTAATGATTTCCACCATTTTCCTTGGTGTAATGGTCCATAGCCTGGAGGAGCAGGTTCCTGGCAGGGTTCAGTGCTCTGCACCATTACCTGGGACAGAGCTCCGTGTGCAGTCATGCTGACACAGCTGTTTCCCACTCTGAGTACCTGGGCAGTGCAGAATTTGGAACTCGCTCTGAAGGCTTTTCTCTTCTCAGCTTTTGTCCTGAATTTCTTCTGTACTGATTTCATACTGTTATTTAATCCTGTCTGTATTTTCTGTTTATTTCTTCCAAATATGTGTAATGACTTATGGTTTGGTTTTTTTTTCCTCCAGTTACTCATTTTAGGGCTTTAAATCATTTTAGTGGCTTGAATAGGTCAGGATCAGCACCTGGATTGTCACTGTAAGCTGTACCTTTCTGTACATGAGAATCAGTAGCTACAGATGAATCTTTAGGTCTAGGAAAGCTTTTGTTTTGACGGGGAGGAACAGTATTTTAGTGGATTATCTGACTTAAACAGTAGTATCTCTTTTAAGCTCTTCCTTGCCTCTTCATCCCATTTTTTCCCCCTCAAGAAAGCTTAGCCTGGCTGTTTAACTTTAGTGATTAATTAAAATTAGTCTTGAATGCATGGAAAAAATGGCATAGACTAATGGCAACAACAAGAGGAAACTGGGACAATGAGGTAGAATCTATTTTAGATGCATGGCTTTGAAAGGAATTTCACAGAAGGAAAATAAGCATCAGCTTATGGATGGAAAAGCCAGCAAAATTGCTTTTAGTGAAGAACACCGGAACCTCATGTGTTTTGCAGTCTCTGAAAACAATCTTTTGGGGATTTATTTTTTCTTTTTTGTTCTTTCAGTAGGTTTGTATTGAATATTTTGAATTATTTTTAATCTAATCTGTTAGTAATTGAAGATGAAAACCACATATGGTTAGTTCATGTGACTGGTGTGATATTTCTTAGTGTTGCAGTGTAGAGGCAGAAACAGTAGAAAGCAGAATTTGGTCTGAGAGCAGCAAGTAGACCCTAATTTCTTTATCACATACTATTTAGGCTACAATGTCTTTGTAATTAGGTGTTGTTCTTCATTAAAACCCAGAGAAAACTCTGAGACATTATAGAGTAATAGCAGAGAAAAAATTCTGTGAGACACACTTTTTTTTAAAATGCTCAGCCCTTATTCATAGAATCGTGGCATGTTTTCAGAAAGAACTTCATTTTTAGAAGCTCAAACCCAAGTAAGAGTCCCAATCTTGTAAACATTATTGTGCATTACATTTGGTACTTTTACCAGTGCCATATGTTATGTAGGGAAATCCTTAATTTATAAACAAGGCTGGACCAGACAGGCTTCAGCAAGGTACACCTGTGACGGAGTTGTCTTACGTTCTCCTTTTCCCATGTGTAAGCCAGAATTAGCACTTTGGTGAGTCAGTTTGTTCCACATAAACCATGAAATATGGGCACATCCACAGCACAGCACCTGCTGTTTACACGCACACATTGGAGTTAGATTGAAACTCAGTGTGGTGCTGACTGTGTAAAGCTTTAGTGAGAGCTGAAAATGAGCTACTTGCCCGAGTACCTGCCCAGTTTCTTCTGTGGATATTGCTGCCTGTGTTGACTTCAGTGCTGCTGCAAACAGTTTGTTGTGGCCAGTCTTGCGTAGCCTTGGAGTTCCTTCCCCATAGCTAGGGAAGATTTCACGCACTTCACAGTTGAAAACTATTGATCGGTTCATCTGAGCTCTAGGTTTTGAGCTAGAAGGAGGATTTGTTGTCTTTGTTGTAAAAAAAGACTGATGTGTAAAAAAGTACGATGAGCCAGAGTGTTTTGTGGCACCAGTATGCTCTTTGCCTTCAGAGAGGAGTTGCTGGGGTTTTCCTGCTGTGCTGGTAGGAAAGCAGGGAGGGATGCTCTATGCGGCCATGGCTGAGGGGTGCTCTGGACAGATGCATGAAATAGGCAACGTCCAGGAGACAATGTTCTCAAAAGTGAGGAAAAGGGTTCTCTTATTCCCCTGTGGCATATTTGCAATTTCAACTAAAGAGGGTGGTGCAAGAAAACCAGTCCAAGGCAGGCAGCAAATTGTGAATTTCTGACTCCCTGAAGCCTCTGGACCCATGCTTAGGTCTTTTTGGAGCATGCTGAAAGGTGCAGTACATACCCATTGCTGTTAACGAAGCCAACGATGTCTTTTTCTGTTTCATGCTCATAGACTTTTTTCTTCGTGTCTTACTGGCAGGGTGTTTAGCAGTGATCCTTTTGGAGAAAGGTCAAAGTGAGTGGTCTCATCATAGTAGACTTTACAAGGACAGCATGAGAAGAAGTTCTGGTTTACTGCTTCCTTACTAATAAAAGTATCTCATTCTGTTTCTGGAATGGCATGTATTGTCATAGAGATGGACACATTTTAATCCAAAGTGTGAAGCTGAAACAATTTCTATAAACTTTTTTTAGTATTTATCATTTCCTTTGCTATACCTGGAACCTCAATATACTCTCATTTTAACTCGTTTCCTCCAATGTAAGTCTTGTATGAGTAAGGACTGTGGGATTTCACTCAACGACATGATTCTGCTTTAATTACCGTTATTATAAAGCTGATTTTGTTTCTGTCGCATCAGGCTCATATGAGGCATCTTTGATCAACAGAGAAGTCAGCAAAACTGCTGTTCAAATTACAGTTTCCTTTTTACTAGTGATGAAAGCTTTTGGTTTATTTTTGACATTAGAAAGCCTGCAAGACAACCACATTAGATAAGAACTGAAACCTAGTTAATGCTAAAGGAATATAGCTGAGAAAGTGGAATAACAGCTCCAGAAAAGACATTCCAGCTCTAACTGTCTGTGACCCCACACATACAGAAAATGCAAACCAGTTTGTGCCAAGTGCTGGCTTTCTCTGGTCTCTTAGGTTGCCACTTCCGTTAATCTACATTTGTGGAAGAGCTGGCTTCAATAAAGACTCTGTGAGGTGAATGAATTTCATAGAATTAGGGTGTAAAAGAAGAGATGGATTCAGGTCTTGCTGTTTCACTGAAGGTAAATACCTTGTCCAGTGGAACAGGAATATAGTTGAGCCTATGGTCAACAGCCAAAGTAGAAGTCAGTGGTTTTCTCAGAATGAAAACCAAAAGGAGAAAAACCTTTTTCTTTTTTTCTTGAATGAAAGCGCACCTGAGTGAAGCACAAATCTAAGCACCTTTAACATTAGGTTTAGTTGCAAAAGGAATTGTGCTGAGTATTTTCTGTAAGCAATATTTTATGCATATTAATGAAAGTCAGCATAATGTAAGTATACTCATTTTCTTTATTCCAGTTGGAAGGGTGTGTACAGGCTGTGCTGAGGTGTGTGAATGTCTCTGTTCCACAAAAGGAAATCTGCAGATGTCCTGAGTGGTTTATAATGAGCAGAGCTATAAGACTTATTACCTTTTACTGGAATTGTGCCTAGGTTTATTTTTTTAATCTTAGTTTCACTTGTTCTCATTAATATCCTCTGCATATGAATGCAGATACACAAGATAGGATTTGAATGTTTCTATGGCCTTCTGCTGCTGTTGTATAATTCTCTCTTTTATTGTCCTAGTAAGCCAATAAAACAAATGATAATCAGACAAAACCTGTGGCATATGTACGTAAGAACAAAACTTACTGGAGGAAGACAATATTGTTATATAACAATGTGGTTATCCAAAACTGTTTCTTCTACTTTATGAACTGGAGATAATCCCAAAATTATCCAGTCCAGACTTTGATCTAAGGAAGAATAATAAAACTTTGATCATTTTTGAATTGTCAGCTGCTATAAAAAGCGTACGTCATATTTCTCTCTTAGTAACACTAGCTAAATCCAAAATAACTGATAAAAGAATTTGATGATTGGAGCTTAGGGATGTTTTCTGACTTGACCTGAAGTAATCTCTGTCCAAAAATGTCTATAAATGTTTTTCTCTGTTTTCT
Organism: Pterocles orientalis; assembly: GCA_011057875.1. NCBI lineage: Eukaryota > Metazoa > Chordata > Aves > Pterocliformes > Pteroclidae > Pterocles > Pterocles orientalis. The sequence goes on along the minus strand of WKFP01014822.1, from coordinate 2,092,521 downwards.
GTTGCCAGATGTTTTGATCCTTGAGCTGAAATGAGAGAAATGTTTTGTGTACTTAGATGTGCAATGCACATTGGAGTCCAGTGTTTCAGAGAAAGATTCTCTAGTTAACTGATTGTTTTCATACATGATATGATTAATTCACAATAAAATTCTGATGCGTTATCTTGCTTTCTGTCTTTCTGAAAAAGTCATTTAAAATTAAAAAAAAAAAAATTTAAATGGCTAATGTCTATGACTGTATTATAGTTGCCACAGTGATACCTTATTTCTTACCATGCTTGCAATATAGTAAATATTTTCCTACACATTTGTGTAGGAAACACCCCTTGTGCTGTCCTTCCTTTAGAGCTGCATCTGGACAGGGGAAAATTTTTCTAGCTTTAATATTATAAAACACAAAGCAGAATGTAAAAAAAAAAAAGCCTTCTAACCTTGTTTTTCATCATAAATTGAGATTTTTTTTTTTAAATTACAGAATTGTGTGGTCATCAAAGCTCACAGACTTGTAAAATTTCTTTGGTACTTCTGTATTTCTACCTGTAATACATTCAATAAGGAAAATATCTGAAAACGTAAGCTCAAATGGCAGTTGATTGTAGGATCTTTTAATGTATTTTGTATATCTAGATATGACATGACCTTGGTCCCAGGTAATGCAGGGGTTTTTCAAATCCATGTGGCAGGGATGTTGAGAGGTTCATACAATGTTTGCTATAGTGTTTCAAGAGTGAAGTGCCATGAAAGGGCTACACGTTGTTCTTCCTTGGCCAGGGTGGCATGACACTGTGCATTTGGCTTGTTCTGTGCAGTTTGTGGTGGTGCAGAAGTTTAGCAGGGCAAGAGTCGGCCTTTCCCTTCTTTTGCTTTGAGTTTCCCTGCTGTCTGGCTCCCTGCTTGATGTAGATAATCTGCAGATCTAAAGTTTTCTTTAATAACACCAGTCTTGTGTTTTGGGCAGTAAATCCTATTGAGTTGAACATGCTTTAAATTTAGGTTTGGGAGACTTTGTGACTCTTTGCAACAGTAGTTTCCCCCTTTTTCTGTTGTCGTCTGGCAACAGCATTTGTGGATAGTGGGAGTACTCATTTTTCCTTCCTGCAAAGCATGCAGGCCAAGCAGACCAGTACTATAAGACGCATTCTTTTCTCTCTCCATTGTTGCCACTCCATATTTATGAAAAGCAAAAAAGACTATGGGCCTGGAGGGGGGATTAAGAATTCTACCATCTTGCTATTTATGATGCTCACAAGGTATTTTTAGTAAAGGTTGTTGGTGCTGCTGCCCAAGGGAATGGCAGAGAGAGGGTAGGTCAGGAGGCAGCCAGCTGAAACTAATGAGTGCCATGGCTGGAATAGCACGGAAGGGGTAACCTCAGCAAAGATCCCTTTGGTGGTTTTGTGCATGCCTATGAATGTGTATGTGTACACAAAAACAGATTTCGAGGCTATGTATAGAAAACTATTAAAGAATCTATAATCACCTGTGCTCCCTGCAGCCATTTGAAAGAGGGGAGGAGATTAATTCATGCTCTGTTCCACACTATTCCTCTTCCGGAGAGATTATCGGAGTTACGTGGAATAGTTTTTATGCAATACTCAGTTTTCATAGCTGAACCCTCCCTCCAAATGTACGGGTCCAGAAAGATCTGTATGTTCTAATACAGATTGTGACTCAGTTTTCTAAGGAAGCAAGGTCAGGACTGAGCTTTGTTCTGCCCTTGCTAAATTTCCTTCCTGCACTTTCCTCTGGAGACTGAGAAGTAACAAGAGCAGTGGGTGAAGGAGGCAGTGAGTAGGAGCCCGAGAGAGTGGAAGCAGAATAGAAGGGCACCTGAGAGTGGTGAGCAAAAGAGACATATTTAAAGCAGAGTGAGGCAAGGGATTGTACGTGGAAATCCTTCTTCAGGCTGGTCCAGAGATGGAACTGACACATACTAGAACTGGCCCTGAACTTAAAAAAGATTAAAAGATTTGGGAGTAGAGAGCATTTGGAGAGTTACAGAAAGATTCTGATGTAAAAAAGCTTTTTTTAAAAAAAAATTATTTGTTTTTTGGACACCCCTAGTAGCTTAGTGGTCAGTCTAGGGGAATGTGTGCTGGAGTAACTGTCCTTAACAATTGCTGCAAATATTTTTGTGATTTTCTGAAGGGAGCGGAGGAAAGTATTGGTTTGAAATTTCTGGAGGTAAAACTCTTAGCTGCCTAAAAGCTCTGAATGCTTCACAGACTGATCTAGGAGCTGGTGCTCTGCCAGATCCTATTTTTAAGCAATTAGGTTTCTCTCCCAGCTTTATGAAGTTATGTTTCTCTAGCAATATCACACGAGTGTAGGGCCTGGAAAGGGAGGGAGGAGCACGTGTGCAAGCATATGACTTTTCAGGGGAAAAATATAAAATTAAGTTTGGTGCCAGGTTTCCATGTTTGCAGAGCAAAGAGCTGATCTTCAGGGAGAGTGAACAGCTCCAGCCCTGGTGCGTTTCCATCCTGCTGAGTTACACAGTCCGTGTTGCTACTTTACAGTAGAGTCTGCTGCTTTCCGTGAATATATAGTTAATTATTTTCTACTAATGCTTTCTCTGCATTGCAAGTTGAACTTTCAAACAGAAGTATTAAAGGATTTCCTAGGGCAATTAGGAAACTCCATCAGCTGGGGAATGTAAAGAAACTAGAAATCATAATGCCCATAGAAGTCCTGTGTTAATTAATCCATTCCCAGGGAGTTATGAGAGCAGCTACGATGTCCTTTTGATTTCTGACAGTCTGAAGAACACCACAGATGCAGCCAGAACTGATCAAAAGTGTTTTCATGAGTGTAACAAGTATTTTTTCTATTTGCAAAATATGCTTCATGTAAATGAAATTGAGAAGACAGAAAGAATAACTGGAAGAGAAAATAAAGTCTACAGGGATTACTGCTGCAGCCTAAACACTGGTAATGCTATTAACAGTTCCAAATTTAACGGTTTCAGTCAAATGTATCTTCTTTCATGCTGCCAGGAAAGATCAGTTTACTTAGTGTGTTCTTATTTTCTGATTTCCAGCAAGAAATGTTATACTGAAAGTGTGGCCAATGGACCACATAAGAGTTAGAGTGTCTGAGGTTCTTCCAAGTTCTACGCTAAGAAAAATGATGTTTTGACACCAATATAGGAGAGTGTTGGTCCGTTTAAAATACATGTTAGTGTGACTGCTCAGTTTCTTTCAAGTGTGCACTTCTTAGTAAAGCATTTGGTGGTGTTTCTTCCCTGGTCGGTATTCCAATACTCATCATGGACTGAAATAGTTCTTGACTACTATTAAGTTTCATTTTTCTGCCACTCCCGCCTTAATTTCTGTGTTGCAAAGTAACCCAGTAGGAAATCTTTAATTCAGCTTTTCATTTTGTCCAGCGTTATTTACTGCTAATATTTATGGGTTCTGTAAGCATGCTACTCTTAATAGTTCATCTTGGGAGCACAAATGTGTACCATCAAATTTATTTTCCATTAGAAACTGGAAGTTCAAAGCCTTTCTAAAATGGTTATTTTCCTGTTTTATATGTCTTGAAAAGGTCAGGCAGTATTGTTGGTTACACTTGAGCATAGTATTCTGTAGTATCAGCGGGTGAGGCAGACACAGCAATTTGATCTTTCCTAAGTGCTTCAAAAAATAATCAGCATGACTTTTATTTCTGATCTATTTCTTGCCTGAATGACTGTTTACAAACTGGAGTGCTTGTTTTATGGGAAAGAATATATTGACAAAAAGTCTTTTCTTGGTAGCTGAGCTCTTTGAAGACAAGCTAAACTCTCTTGTGTTGCGTAAATCTGGAGTAACTGTGGAGGCCAGTAGAGTAACTCCAGATTTGTGTTAATCAGGGAGATGAATTGGTCAGATTTTTGGTAATGATATGAAGTAGAGAAAGCCACTGAACAGAAGAATGGTCATAGAGACAGTTCATCATGCCTTGAGGCAGGAAGAGGCACAGTTTTTTCAAGTCCCTTGCACCATTAGTATTTTGTAACTTCCAGGGTTCTGTGCTATGGGACATATGGTTTTATTCAGCTGTGCTCAGTCTGAACCCCTCTTTTGGAGACTTTCTTTAAAACAAGATTTTTTGCATATTCATTTGTATATGACAGCAGTACAGAGAGCCTCAACAATACATTGCTATTTAGAAATTTAGTTGATAATGAAGATAGTTATACTTTAGCATGTGTAAAATAATGTTAATTGTATATACAGTGATTCTTAAGCTACATGAAGCTGAATAAATATTCCCCCCATTTGAAAGTACCAAAAGAAGGCATTGTGATCTTTGGGGAATCGTTCATCCTGGCAGTTACAGGACTCTAGGTAAAGTCTGTGTTTCATCCACAATCTGCTTTATCTGATCTAGGACATGCTAGGTAACATGTTATCCTAGAAGGAAGGTGTGACAATTACTTTTAGCTGTTTCTAGAGTGTTACGACTGATGTCAGATGTAGGTTAGTGCACGGAAAAGAAGTTGCGTAAAACTGGAAATTGATCCTACCCTTAATGAGTTCCAGTTCTGTGTATTAATCAAAATACTGCTGTCCCTTCCTCCATTTCTCCCTTCCTCCCCTTGGGCTAAACCCTGCTCTGAATGAAGTAGCTCTGCTGAATTCTCTTGCCATCCTGGCAGCTGCATTAGCAAACTGCTGGAAACATGAGGAAGTCTACAAATTGTATGTGCATGTATATAGATGATTTTATTCAGATCATGATTTCAGGTTAGCTGAACCACAGGCAAGTACCCATTTTTTTTTTTTTTTGGCCTAGTACATAGTTTGCTTTCTAGTCATTCCTTATCATCTCTGAAGAAAGTGCAGCACCTGGATATAGTTGTTATTTAGTTTTAATACCTCTTTGGAATAGTTTTTGTGCCAGTAAGGGCGTGAAGGTCTTACTGGTAATCTGGAGCATGGTGGCTTTCTGTCTTGGAGGAGGACACAAACACTGTCAGAAGGATGAAGAGAGCTGAGAGGTTGTTCAGTAGCTAGGGGCAGAGATTTACTGCTTGTTTTCATTGTCTTTGTATCTTTTCATTACCTTTTACAAGGTAAATACCTTGTAAAAGTGAGCTACAAAAGAGAAGGCAGTGTGTTGAATTATGTTGATGCTGAATTCATGTTCCCTCTTCAATTTCTTCTGTACCTTTTTTTTTTTCTTTCTTTCTTTTCTTTCTCCTAAGCAGAGATTTGGCAATGGCTGTTTTTCGATTTATTTGACGTTTGGCCATCTGGAGCTGAGCAGAGCTTTAGTCACACACGTTAGCTGTGTTAAGTGGAGCAATGTAGGATCTAGGGGCCAGATTCAACTTTAAAGTAAACACAGTGAAATTAGCAAAGTTACATCAGGACTGGACTGGGTATTTCAGGTGGCCGTTTGCTCTGCAGGTTACTGACAAATTTCATCTTGTTTTCTCAGCTCTGAGGGAGGTTGGTGTGAAGATGCTTGGGACGCTTGAGGTAAATTGCTGGACAAGTAAATGGAAACTAGTCAGTCACTTCCAGTACTTTGTTTCTGTCCAAGTTAAAACAAATAATAAGTAATTCTCTATCGGCAATACTCCGTAGGGCACTTGGGACCTGCTAATGGCCCAGAGCTAGTGCTTATAGAGCCTATACCTTTGGGCTGCACTTAGGGTGCATCTTGTTCCCCGGACAACTCCCCAAGCCCTGCATTGCTGTAGCTCTCTGCCCCAACTTTTCCAGAAGGGATGGCTCCAAAAGCAGAAGAGAGTGAATCTAGTGTTGTTAGGTGGTTGAATGTTTTGCTGCTGGTTTGTGCGTTGACTTTAATTGTGTACTGGATACACGAGGTGGTATTGGGTTCAGTGGATCAGTTCCCATATATAATGGTATTTCTATTTCCTTGAAAATGAGGCTGTCAACACCCTTCCGGGCAAAATTATATATTCCACAAGCATTATTATTGGTGAAGTTTCTTCCGTCCATGATTGCGATGTCCAGCTTCCTTCTGGGTCACATGAGCAGCCGAGAACTGATTTTTGTACCTACTGGGACAAGGCAGCGATGGGCCTGTGTCTCCAATCTGCTAACTTTAAAGAAGCTCATATTCTTCTCCCTTTTATGTTATGAACCTGAATCCTTTGATAACAGTTGTGTGTTTCAGGTGTATCTCCATGTGAGGAAGAATATTGCTTTCATGACACTTTCCATCTACTTGTAAGTTGGCCTTGTGAGTGTTTTGTTAGGACCAGAAAGAGATTGTTGTGGTTTCTTGAAGGCAGATATCAAGGCCAAGCCAAGACTGGAAATGGTGCCATGTACAGGATATGAACTATATTGCTGTTGCTGAAGTCCAGATATGCAGGAATCAAAACCTTCTGTTCCTCCTATCTATAGATCAAGGGTGTGATTGTAGCTTGCCATATGACAGGACGTAACATCTTTAACTGAGATAGTTTGGGTAATTGTACAGGGGAAGTAACAGTGGCTTGAGTTTTAGGAAAGGACCTGTATGTTTTGGTGAATTAGGCTAAGCTGAAATCCGTATCACTGCCACTTAATTGTTGTTAGTTCCTAGGCCTCATACGAGCTTGGGTATGGCTACTACAGCTGGGGTTATGCTTTTGATGTGGTTTTAGGCAAGCCTCTGAGATTCATTTCAGAATTCCTCTATCCTTTTTGGTTGCATTCTTGCAAATTTCTACCCAGTATGCTGCTCAGCCTGTCACAGAATCATAGAATGGTTTGGGTTGGAAGGGATCTTAAAGATCACCAAGTTCCAACCCCCCTGCCATGGGCAGGGACGCTTCCCACTAGACCAGGATGCTCAAAGCCTCATCCAGCCTGGGTTGAACACCTCCAGGGATGGGACATCAATTTTTCTCCACGTGTGGAACAGCTGGATAGAATGAAAACCAGCAGGATTATAAATGTATATAGCTGTTAGTGTTATCTTTATTTTATTATAGTTATAGCTGTAGTTGTAGCTATAGTTATAACTATATAGTGTTATCTTTATTTTGTCAACATGTAGTCTAGCTAGCCCCTGGTGACTTCTTTTCCTCTTGGACTTCGGTTTCTCTGCTGAAGACAGCTTCTCACAAACAGTTGTGCAGGCCCATTTTACAAAGCTTTGAGGATTAATGTTTTTAATGCACAATACAATAAAGGAACTTTGTTAAATCAATGCTCCCTCACTTGATGATCAAGCTCTTTAATAATTAAAATTATAGCCCATAGTGGTTTTCTGCCTTTCCTGATGTCCAGAAGAGCAGTTGTAGACTTGACACAAGTGCTTCTATTCTTGTGCAAATGAGATGAGGGCTGAGCCTAACCGCTGCCATACAGTGGGGTCAGGAGCTGCAGAGCAACTTCCCTTGCAACAGCTCTGAGAAATCTTCAGGCAGATTGTAGAAGCTGATCTGCAAAATCACCTCGCCTGTACTTACAGGATTTTCAGATTTGGTAGAGGAAAAATGGTTAAGAAGTGCAAATTATGGGAGCTGAAGTATCACATAGCCCACATACAGAATCACCCAGTGACAAAACATGCTTACACTTGTGCTAGTGTTAGTGAAGTTCACTGTAAAGTATCTGGTTAGCAGGCATTTCCTGAGACATATGTTCACCATTGTAAATTTTGTTGTTGGAATTCAGACTGGGTGATCGTAGATGCCTTAAAATCCGTGAAATGTGAAATGAAAATAATTTGAGACAGCAGTCATGGGACACATTTTGAGTGTGAACTCTCGCCATTATAGGCATAGGTTGTCACCTGCAAGTTGGTCTTTTCCTTTCAGTGCCCATGCCAATCTGGTGAACAGAACTGCGTGGGACAAATGAGGTGGCTGAAGGCCTCATCTGGCAACATTTACTCATTGTTCAAACTCAGACTGGAGTTTGTGGTGTGAAGTGGTCTACATCACTACATTTTGGGGATTTTATTTCAGAAGCTTTTGTTACATAGTTCTGTCCACTTCCTAAGTGAGCCTGAATTTGTGGTACTAAGCAAGTATGTAATTTAAAATAGTTGGGTCTTTATAACAAGTCATTGTTGTTCACAAGACTGGAGCACCACAATTCCTAAATTTCATGCCTGCAAGTGTTACCATGGATGTCATTCAGAGCTCCCCTAGTTCTGTGATGCTCCACTGCTAAGTACAGCCCTACTTAGACTTTCCTCAGTGCTGCAGCTTCTCTCTTACTCTTGTGATTCAGCATACCAGGAGGCAATGGTTAGCATGATCTACGATGGCAGGTGCAGGTTGTGATATAGGAGAGGATATATAAGATGAAGCTGTTATACTCAAGGGGGTTAGAAAGCACAGATGATAGCATAACCTAGTAATGCTGTGTTATTCCTTCCCTGTCAGCTAGTCCTGTGTGCTAAGTATATCTCCCTTTACCTAGTCCAGAGTGATGCTGTCTCATTTGTGCAAGAAGAACATTAATGATATTTGGAATAGGCTTAAGTAGGATTTAAGTGTCATGCAGATGTGGGCTAATCCTTTGTGTGGGGTTGTAGTCAGCCTTTTTATGCAAACACATAGTTAGCCTTTTTGCTCAAATGTAGATAGGTATGAAAATCAATAGTTTTGAATTACAAATAAAGTTATTTAAGTAGCCCAGAGAGGTCACAGTATCTCTAACATGCTGTCCTGAAAAGATGTAACAGACATTTACCCCAGCATTTTGTGATGCAAATCTACAGAGAGAAGGTTGGTGGGGGTTTTTTTGATATTTTTTTTCCCCTTTGAACAGGGTAAGTTAAAAGACAAAATCAAGTTTTCCAGCTTTACTGCTTTAAAAGAAAATATCATTAGGAAAATCTCTGTAAATGTATTTTTGCTCTTGCCCACCCAGTCATAAATTGGTATACCAGATGATCAACTTGGAGGAAAAAAAACTACAGGATAACTTACAACCAGAAGCTTGTATTGAGGCTACATTAGGGAACAAAATAGAGCAGGTTTAAAGCTGTGTTTGGATGACCTTCAAATCCCATCTGTGGATTTCTTTTTAGCTTCAAGTTTCAAATGTCAGCTGCAAGTAGATCATTGCACCAGAAACACTTAGGCCATAAAAGATCAAGGATGTCTTCTCTTTGCATTTGTTTTAGAGGAGGGAGAACTGTGTTACCCCATTAGGAACTGCTGTCTGTGGATAGACTAATGTCTCTTTGAGGAATTGGGAAATCTTGCACACTGGGCTGATGCATTAATCAATACTGAAAACAGCTGTATCTCCACTAGGTAAAACAAAAACATTAAAAATCCACTCTGTTAACATATTATAACATACTGCTTCAGTCTGGTGTTTGGGTTTTATGCCATGAGCCATGAATAGCCATGGCTAAGAGCTGTAAAGATTTAGAGAATGGGAGAAGAAAGGCAATTTCTACAGAAAAGGCAGAACTACAGAATTTACAAAAAAATCCAAAAGGCAGGCTGAAGGGAGAGAGCTCCTCCCATCTCCCATTTTAGTTGTGGACTTTCCTCTGGTATTTTCTTTGCTTACATTAAAGAAATGGGGATAGAGGGGAAGTAGAAGCAATACGACTTATTTTAGAAGCAAAACCTTAGGTCAGAGGTTTCTGTCAGCCAGGATGACCCTTGAGTACAGTAAAAACATACTGAGCCTTAGCTGCCTCCAAGAGGCATTTGGCAGAACTGAAGGGTTGCTCAGAGAACTCAGAAGCCGCTCTGGAGTGCTGTAAAAGCTGCAGGAGCTTTAATTGTTACCACCAATGTCATTCAACCCTGACTCCCACTGGAACTTCCTCTGTGTTAATTATGGTCCTGATGATGATAACTTGGCAAACGCAGCTGCAGCATTGCTGTTGCATCAGTTAATTAATCATCCAGGCTGGATTGGAGAGCAGATGTGTTTCTTTACTCTCATAAACAGCTGTAAAGAAATGGAAAGGTTTTGATGACTGAAAGTCCCTTTCCAGCTCTGTTACAGTGTGAGGGCAGCGGGATCCTAATACTATTGTGCAGTTCTCTCTTGTTGTTCATGTTTTCAAAGGCATGGTGGTGCTTTTTGCTAAAATAGAACTATGAAACACATCAAACTCTACAAAAGCAACTCTTCTTTATCTTCTCAGTACACTGATAAGAGAAAGGTTTATGAATGAAATTAATCCAGCTTTAATAACTTTTAAAAATAACTTTCACAGGTGAAGGAAACAGATTTTATTAGGAATAAATTGAAGATATCCAGAGTGGCTTTCTTAGACAAATGTAGAAAGATTCTGGGATGGCTTTGGGAATAGTTTGCATGCTCTGGTGCTGTTGATTTCACTGCAGGGTTATTAGTCTTTCCTTAGTGCTGCTTGCTGACGTGCTGCTTGAAGCAATGCAAACATCTGAAGAATGCAGCTCAGAGGATTCCCTAGCAAAGCCCCAGCTGTAGGAACGTGGCCTTTGCAGTGACCTCTGTCAGTTCACCCCTGCAATGATCTGACCGTCTCTTTATCTGGTCCTGTTAATCATAAGGAATATTTATGGAATTTCTTGTCTGAAGTGCAAGCTGTAGCACCTGAGTGTTATTTCAGCTAAACTTTGAAGCTAATGAGGTGACAAGTATTTACATTGCTGAACTGGGTCACTCTTTTTCTTTGTGAAATTTGATTCTCAACATGCTTGGGGGAAGGAGTAACACTTTTCTAATAGCATTATTTGATTGTTTAGGCAGATAAAAGCCTGAAGCTGCTTTGTGTACCATGTCTCACAAATCTTCATATTGGCTTTTTCTAAGGCAAAAATAACTTCCAGAAATGTCAATAGAGGTGAGAAATTATTATTTTGGAGCTTGTAAATTAAACTAACTGCACTGAAGTCATGTTCTTTGTATGGGGTGACAGGAAACAGTGATAAATATGATGACATATTCACAGTGATAAAGATATCCTACATCTGTAATTATGTTCTTCATAGTTTGTTAGTTAACTGATTTCCGTGGCATTCTTGCAGGGAGGGGAGGGCTCTGTTTTATTATTAGGGTACTGAAGAATTGGGTTTGTGTCCAGTGATTTTTCAGGACAGGCTTGTGGCTAAAATAGCAGTCTGCATTGTCTGTCCTTGACACCTGAGTCTGGAGTGACCTTCCTCGTATCACCTGGGAAAATCTCTTGCTGTGCCCTGTGCTTGAAGTATTCCCTGGGATGTACTTAATCATGCTACCAATGACCTGCCTTCGTGTTGATAAATTAAAATAAAAAATGGCATGGTATCCTGCCTTGTAAGGTGCTGAGGCATCTGCTAGAAGGGCCCTGGTATCTGCTGTTGCAAAACCAGTAACAATTGTAGGAGATCTGTATTAAGATCAGGGTTCCTAAAAGATGTTAGGGACTAAAAGATTTTAGCTGCTGCTTTTTGGGAGCCCCTTCTAGTCCAGAGCTAACTCAGGAGTGATCAATTTGCAGCTGTATTGCTTTAGATATGCCTTTCCTCTCAAACAGTAAGTGTAATTTCAGTGTTTTAATATGGATATGATCAAGATCAAAGTATTGAAAAAAAAAAAAAAAGGAATTCCCAAACCATTGTCCCTTCTTTGACACTAATCTGGTCTGTGAAGGCAGTGAGTTCATCAGTACTATTGCTTGTTTGCATCCAGTTTAGATCACATACAGAGAAATTGTACTTTATGGCTGAAGTAAACCTGCCTGCTCTTTGCTGCACTTGCAGGGTCATAGGGATTTTGATGGTGAGACATGAGAGAGCACTTGCCCAGCAAGGTTTCGTTGTTGTGGAAGAATGAACCTTTTTTTTGAAACATGATTTAAGCTCATTTAAATCTGTTAAAGCCATTTTGCCCCCCTTTTTTTTGAAACTGGAGAGATTCCCTTTAACACTATTTGTGTTAGGTTGGCCTATATAAGGTAAGCAATTAGTTTGGGAAACGTTTTTTTCTTTGAGGAAACTGACACTAATATGTTGACGCATGACTGAGGTGGCATTCACTCTGTCTGGTCTGAGTGGTTGCTGAGGAATAAAAACTGTCATTCATCCCAAATGATACATGACAAGGCTGATAGATTAATGTTCATAGACACTTTTAATTGGAGAGAAAGCTTTGATGATTTAGTGTGGAGGAGATGCTTATCTTGAGCAACTACTGATAGATAATGTGAATCTTGGTCTAAGAAAATGCTTTATATTAATAGATTCACACTGGGAAGCCCAGCAGGGCTGGGGTGAATGATGGGCATTGTGCCATGTACCATTTACACACTGAAAGATCAGTGCCTGATGACTCTCAGCAGAAACAAGAGAAGTAGTTTGTAGCCTTTTTTTTACTTTGTATTAATAAAGCAAGCTATGTAAAGCTTTTTTAATAATTTGGACTCTGGTCAGTTGTTGTAAAGGAGCTGGACTGGCAGGCGGATTGCAGAGAGTTCATCAGAGGAGCACAAATAAACACAGTTCATCAGATGGATTAACCATGACATATATTATAGGTACACTTAAAGATGTTGAAAAATGAGTGACAGACCCTGAATCAAGTTAATAAAACGCACTTTGCATGGCAGAGCAGAGCAGTGTATCCTTTGCTGTAGATGAAGGCAGACGTGCCACTTTCCAGGAGCGGTGTTACTCAGAGGTACGGGCTGGTGTGCTGCTCCAGGAGGGCTGTGAGATAGACTTTAGTATCTTTCTGGCACATTTGTAACTTTACAGCCTGGTACATAGTGAATCCATGTAAAAACAGCATTTTAAATCAATTTATTGACTTCTTTTCAGATCAGAATGTTTAAAAACAGTTACACCTTACATGATTTTAGCTGTGCCTACTGATGTTCAGCAAATGAGTAAAGATCACTTTAAGTACATTCTGTGGGAACTGAAAGCTGAAACTGACACATGGAGGCCGTTTGCCACCCTCAGATGGTGGCCACAAATTCAGGTCCCTTCTGAGTGCAAGTACTGAGGCTGTCAACTTCTTAAATATGGCTTCGCCACCAGCGGAACGGACAGAGGAGGTACTTCAGAACTCATTGCCCGGAACACCAGCCTCCCCTGTCCTCAGACAGAACTTCTGAAGGGCACAAGTGACACCGGGATCCATGCCCCCCCTCAGCGTTTGCCCTTTCCCTCAGGGGCTGGCGCTGGCGGAGGAAGCGGGCGGGGCCTCGAGCGGGCTGAGGCGCCGCCGTGGTGCCCCCTGCTGGCGGGAGGCGGGCAGCGCGCGGCGGTTGGTGGCGGCCGTTGGTGGCTCGCGCCGGGCCGGGCTACAATGGCCGTCCAGGCTCAGGGCGTGCCCCCGGCGCTCTCCCTTGTTCCTAAAGGGTCCTGGAGCCAGGACCGGGTAGCGGTCGGCCACCCTTGGCTGTGGGGCTGTCTGGTGTGCTGTGCTCGCCCAGGGGAAGCGGAGGGCGGGAGGCTCCCGCTCACCCGTGGTATGGCAGCTCCCTGACCCCTCAGCTTCCCGCAGGACCCCACCTTAGTGTGTTCGGCACTCAGAACTGCGAGCGAACTGTTCTCTGCTTTCTGCTGGCGTTCAGCGCACACATCCCTCCTGTACATAACCTCTTCTCCCCTGGTAGTCAGGTCCTTGTTCACCTGTAATTTTCCCTTTTCCTTTGTGATGTTGTATAAAATGGCACTGTATAAAATGCACATACACTGAATTTTCCTCACCTAAAAATAATTACCCAAAAAGATACTGGGGAGCAGTCTGTTTTTTATAAACTTTGCTCAAAAAGGTTGTGCGTTCAGATCAGAAAACCAGGTTTAGAATTGCTTGGATCTCTCTTTTCTGTTTCTTAACCAGCTGTGATGTTTGCTCTTGCATATTCTTATGGTATGTCTCTGATTGAACAGATTATTAGTTTTTTTCTAAATAGTTTGTAATTTTGTATGCTAGTTCTTTTGTTGTTCTAGGATCAAGTTTTCGTGGTTTGAGCACAATATACCCCCAGCTCGGTTGGAATTTCCCATTTTGTACTTGTATCCTGCTCAGCTTTTTTCCTGTTTTGCCTGTGTGTTCAGCACTGGGTGCTACTGAAAACTGAGGTGAAGGGATAGTTTAGATACCAGACTGCACATACTGGCTTCTCAGAGTGTTAGACCAAACTTCCTGACCACTCCTTGCTGGTTCCCTCTCTGGTTACTCTGCATAGTCATTCAGGGTTGAGTGTTTACCTAGGTAAGCAGGGAGCCTGCCCACATCAGATTTTTTTTTTTTAGCCTGGCTTTCATTACAGATAGTTTTTGCATGTTTGAACTGAATCTCAACCTCCTCTGTGTCAGTCTGCAAGGCTTTTCGATCTCTGGATGTTTCTAAGTAATTCTCTTAGTTTACCACGTTTGGACTTGTGAAACTAAACAGCTGCAGTCCTGTAGTTTTGTTTGCACCTTGCTTTCGTGCTGTGTGAGGTGTGCAAACAGCTTACCTCTTGGGAACAAATAATTTGTAGATACTGATTTGATTGGCGTTAGCCATCCCAGAACTCCTATGAAATAGTTTTGCATTCCTAGCTACAAAATGGGTTTGAGTGAGAGAAAGGTGAAATGACGTATGGCCACTGTTAAGACAGTCTTGTGTCCAAAGGAACTTGCTGCCTGTAATTCAGTTTCTGAATTCTTTTGAAGCTGCGTCTGCAGCTCTTCTGCCAGTGACCTAGCCCAGGAGCAGGTAAGCTTTGGTGTTTTTTGACTCCAGACATCATAGCGTTGTAATTGCACTGTGTGACCTGCTTGGAGCACCTCCATCCTTCCAGGTGATGACTCTGGAATTACAGGGTTCACCAGTAAAAGAAACAGGCAAGTTAGTTCTTCGTGATTTTATTTCACAGTGAAGATAAATTTTAGGTTCTACAGATCTTCACACGGTGTTTCACAAGTTCAGTTTGGTCTCAGAGTGGGGAATCCCCATCCCAGATAATTTTTCAGAGTTGTGGTCCCTCTCTTTCCCAGCTCCTTTAATCACTTTCCATTTCCCTTTACAAAGAGGGTCAGTGTTGTAGGGTACAAATAAATTTCGACAACATCTGTGCTTCTTCCCAGTGAACACTGAAGTGTCAGGGGTGAGCAGTCTGCCCCTCTGGGCTAGGCTGGTACCCTCACCCTTTCCCTCAGTTGTGAAATTGCATATGGTGCCAGGGGAGAGAGTAAGGAAACTGGAATCAACCTAAAATGAAACACTAACACTTTGCTGGACTTGCTGATCCTTCACCCACTGAGTTGGGCTTTCCTTTGCTGAAATAGATCTGAGATACCAGATCATGCCATACTGAAGCAATAGAGTGGGGAGGGTATCAGGGTACTTGCATCTCTGCTGCTGTAGTGGTATTTTTTTTTCCTTGCTGTATTTCCTTTTTCCTGTTACTATTGTGTGGTGTAATAAAAGCAGCTGGTCTTTAAACAAGAGAAAATTTTTCAGAGTTTCAATAAATAATTTAAAACAATTACAGGTTTTATTTGGACCTATGTGCATCCTGTTTCTGCTACTACTGGCAGAGAATAGTGTGAGAGGGATTGTTAAAATCACTTATATTGCTTTTTCTGTTGTCAGTGTCAGCTGGTGGCCTGCTGGGATTCTTTCTCGTGTGCCCTCATTTTGGTGTTATGGGAGAGAAGCAAGGAGTATTTTTTTTGATCTCTCAGTCCGGTTAAACACTCTGGCATGGATCATATCCCTACTGCTTTTCTCTGTCTTGCAGCCATTTAACTTGTTCTTTCGTTCCTCTCAGCAGTGCAGTCTGGAAATCTACAACTGATTTGTTCTATTTTCCTGCCAGCGCACAATTTCAGTGGCAGTAAGGGAGCAGGTCTGTCTTTGTTTTGGGTAGGGAAACTTAAACTGCAAGGCAGTTTCACAGCAATATGTTACATAATACTGCGCAAAGCGAAAAGTAATTAATGTGGAGGTGGAACAGATATCCTTACTACTCAGAGCAAAGCCGGCTTGCCTTTCTAACAAAGATAGTTACCTCCTACCTCTTCATTTCCATGAGAGGCTCTCTCAGAATCCCAAAGATAAGAAAAAATAGTTGAAAATTGTCTTTCATCTTTAGCAGAATCTAGCAATATACGCAAAAGGTTGAGGCTACATTATTCTGTCACCGTAGCTGATTAATATTTTGAAACAGTGAGGAAATAGACTCAGTAAATAGGAAATAAACAGGAAATAAACAAGTGAAAAAAGACCCAGTGCCCTCTCCTCAAGGCTGCAGAATTCTAAATTTTTCATCAGACCAGCAATATTCTCATCTCATGCTGCGCTGGAGAAAATCTAAAGCAACCTTGTGAAACTAATGAATTTTCCCAATACAGCTCAAATCACAGTGTCGCAGTGTATGGAACTTAGGAAAACGTCAGTTTGTCTAGCTGCAGTTACAATTGAGTTATTGGAGAGTCTAAAGAGGTTAAGGTCTCCTGAAGATGTTCCCTGCCCAAGAGCTGATAGGACTGCTCAGTTTTCTCTGTTATACCCCTTCTTCAGTGGCCCTTCATAACGATTTGTTTTGCAGCAGTCTCAAGTTATATGAGGGTATGATAACAAGAACAGCATCTGGCTAAACCTCGTAATTGGTGCTCATCTGATTCAGGCAATGTATAATCATAGATCAAAAATAACCTGAGCTTGGTTACGAACTAAAAATACTCTTCAAAGTTCTTTGCAGCTGTTACTAAAAATAGTTTACTCTTGGCTACAGTAGAAGCTGAAAATATGAAAACTAAGTTTCTTTTTTTCTCTTAAATATTCATCATGGTTTGAATACTGTCTGTGTTCAGATTAGTATCTTTCAAGCACTTGCTCGTTTTAGGCTGCTTATACAGACTGAAGGGGCAAGTGGAAGGGGATATAGGGAGTGTGGCATATAAAAAGTACTGGTAGTTTATATTGATCAGTGATGCAGGTTTTCCTGGAATATTTTATAGTTCTGATAACTTCATCCTAACCTAGAGAGAATTCAGAGAAGGAAGATGATCTGTGCTGGAAACACATGATAAAAGACTAAACCCCCCTGGGACTGTTGTTTTAGGCTCCGTTCTTCACCCCTTTCTGTGTCATATCAGTGGCTAAAATTATAAATGATGTAGAGAAGATAGATAAGGACTATTTATTTTCTTTCCTCTTACCAAAAATATCAGAGCACTCAGCTAAACACAAATCATGGGAACCTTGTAGAGGGAAAAATTGAGTGTGCTTAGTTAGACTTGGAAAGTAGTCGAAACAGGCTTTTTGATGAAATCAAGAAATTAATGAAACTAAGAAAGAAATTGAGTCTGTGAGACTGATCTGTCCAGATTCCTAGTTTTACCGAAAATAGAAGATTATTGGTTCTGAAGTCCTGGTTATAAGGTGAGGGGGTTATGCTTACACACTATCTTAAGAGCGT
Source organism: Pterocles orientalis (assembly GCA_011057875.1). NCBI lineage: Eukaryota > Metazoa > Chordata > Aves > Pterocliformes > Pteroclidae > Pterocles > Pterocles orientalis. Next base: position 2,075,199 of record WKFP01014822.1, on the reverse strand, counting down.
TGTGAGACTGCAGAAGGTAAGAGAAGGTACTATAGCTATATGTGGTATTGCATTTTTTTTAAAAGTTATGTGCTAGCAAATAGGTTTTAGATGCCTGTACCATGACCAGCCCTGGGCATGGCATCTGTGCTTTTAGGAGTGTCCACATCTGAGCTGCATTTCTTTTCTGAACTAAATCCCCAGAGATACAGTTGATCAGGCCAGAACTACTTCTGCAGATTGCCAGTCCGTATTCTCCCCTTGAGTAGTCTTCATGTTAGATTTCTTTCTGGAACCCTGAAAACTGTATAATTCTCTGCATTGCAAGAAAGGACGTCCTAGGAGTTTGTTTATCTGTGGAAACACTTTCTGTATCCTTTTAGAAATCCTAAGAATTGTCACGAGAGCATTAACATCAGCACAGTATTTTTTTGTCTGAAAATCCTTTGATTTTCTTTTTAAAGCTTGAGGCTTTGCATGTCATTGTAAGAACTTAGTTTAAAATCCAGAAAAGCTATATATTATGTATTTATATAGTATTTACTTTTTTTAGAAGTTTTTTCTTCTGTGATTGTTCCCCTAACGTAAATCATTGTATATACTTTGTGAATGTCACTCCTACACAATTTTTGCCTTATGACACATATTTTAAAATGTATTATGCTCTTCACAGGTGTGTGTGTTCTGAACACAAATCCAGTTTACTGGTAGACATCCTGTAATCCTCTCAGTTGCAGGTCCTCTAAATGCACTAAAATAAACTGCATTTTGTGGAAGTCTTGGCAGAAGGTGACTTTTATATACAGACAAAACAGACGATGGCAAGCATGCTAATCACCTTAAAGAACATATTGCTCGGTCCGTGGTTTTGGGGTGTTCTGAAGGAGTAGCAGCATTAATCTTGTTCCCACCTTCAAATTACATTCACCTTTTTCCTGTGGAAAAGATGCTTCTGTTTGCAGAGCGAGGACAAGTTGTGGACATGTGTGGACATGTGGGCATGAATGAGGCATGCTTGGCATCAGGATTAAGTGGTTGGATGTGCTATTAAACGCCTGCTGTACAGCACGCTGTATTTGCCCAGTGGTTCCAGTTTGTGCAAAGGCTGTAGGACGGGTGGCACCACATGGAAACAGGAGGCACAGGCTGGGAGCTTGTCAGCTGAAGGCTTGTATGGCTCCTGGCACTTGCTGCCAGTCTGAAATGTGTCTTGGCAGTTGGTGCCTTTCATTGCATGGGGGATGGTGTGCTCCAAGCTAGAGGAGACCTCTAATTTGTATCTTCTGGGATTAGGAAACTTGGAACCCCACCTTGGATAATTTCTGGTACTGTGAAATGGAGGTGCCTTAATTCTGTTGGTAGCATTTAAGAACTTTCCATGTAGGGTTTCTAAACTTCCAGATGCCATCAAATGCAAATCAACTGCGAGCTCAGAATAATAAAATACAAAGTGTATTTCAGCTGCTTATGTGTTCTTCTACAGGTTATGTTGTGTGAAACTTAGTTTTTATCTACTGATCTGTACATTTCATGCACAGGATGTTTGCATCCTGTGTCAAATAATTAGTGCTGCTAGCAGTAGAGGTGAAATGAACAGGCTTGGAAATGTGGCCCTACCTCAGATTTTGGAAACAACTTCTATGAACCTAAGGGGCCTGTAATTACAGACATGTAAAGCAGGCACACGTTTTCCATAATCTCTTATTGACCTTTGTTTAACAAAAAGAAGAATGTTTTTTTCAGGACTATTTCTGCTGCAGAATTTACTTTGTATTCTTTTCATTCCTCTTTTCTAGACATGGTCCAGTGTTCTGGTTGATTTATTTTGTTGTCTTATTTATTTGTATGTAAATTATAAGTGTGGTTAGATTGCCATACCATTCTAGTTTAGGGAAAGCTGCCTTTAGTGGCAGATAATGCCAAAAGATGACTTCACTGCTAGCAAAACTGGGGCACTTTTCAAATAGTCAGTGTAGTTTGTAGTGCTCTTTGGGATTCACTTGAGTGAAAGAGCATAAACATCACATCTGCCATGTGTATCTGTTTCTTCTTACTGCAGTTTGTTTCTACCTTTGCAGCAGAGTAGAAGCTTCAGGAGAGCTGGGACCATGGTAGATATACCTCACTACAAGTGCTGCAATTATCTAACTTAATGTTCTGGGTAATTGTTATCCGAAGTGTATTACATTAGGTAGTCAATAATGTCTTATCTGTTCCTATTTTTTAAAATATTGAGATTCTGTTTTTTAAACCATTGTGTTTTGTTTCATATTCAAATGAGAGTAAGAAGATTACCTTCTTTATTTTTGCAGCTGCATGCAAATGAATAGTGTTTCCTTTACCAATTGTAAAAGGGATTTGGCAAAAAGCAGAATGTACAGTAGCTGCATGGTTAGGTGACAGATGAGACTGACATTAGGAAGTTGGGTTTTTTTGAATTTATTTTTTTGTTTAATTTTTGGCTTCTGGGTGATCATCAAAGTTGTCAATGAAAACTTTCCTGGACTCTTTACAATGTGGACTCCGTAGCTGTACAAAACTTAAGACAAAAAAAAAAGTTTTCTCTTTTAGAGAGAGTAACCTTTCCCTAGTATTTTTTTAACTGTAACTGCAGTAATTTTTTTCTATTTTGAAAATTCAAAAGCCTGGGAGTTGTGAAAGTTATGTGTTCAATAATTGTCCTTTTGTTTTGAAAGCTGTACTGTATTACTGCAGTATAAAAACCAAACAGAAAGATCAAACACCAATGTTTTCATATACAGTTAAGTTTTTAAAAAATCACAGAAGCAGCCAAACTAAAACCTTATAGTACATATAGGAGAACAGTGCATAAATAGGCAAATAGATGGGGTCAGCTAAGGAAAGGAAAACCAGAAAGACTTAGGAATGTTCCCCTGCCTCTTGGCTGTCTGGTTAAATTAGGCAGATATTGCTTATGTGGCTTTGTGTCTGCAGTGCCTAATGTTATTTTATCTTGTCTAGAAAATTCACCTGATGGGTGAAGATGTACAGGTTTAATGCTAGATTTATGAGACTTTTCTTTCTGCTGTTCATATTCCCTTCCTGTTGCCCCACTGAGTTCCCAGAATGCCAGTAACAGGGAGGAGGATTCGATGGTTGTCAGCATCACTCTTCTTCATTTCAGAACAACTGACTCGCCGTTGTTGATGAATCTGACTTGTCTCTCTCATTTTAAAAATTTAAATAATTGGTGTCTTTCAATTTGAAGAAACATACCTTGCTTTAATCCATCGCTAGGGAAGCAAAGAGCTGCTATCAAGTGCCTACCACTACTATATGTATAATAGTATAGCATGGGGTTGAGAGAATATGTATAAGCCTGTGTGTTTCTCCAAAGATTTTAGGGTATTATGCAGGATTTAGATATTAATATTGAAAGCTGCTTTGAACAAATTTGAACAAATTTGAACTCCTGTAGTTGGATACTGCAGTGACAGTGCTCTATGAAGTTGTGAATAAGGAAGAGAGCAGCACTTTACAAATGAAAAGTTGGAGTAGTAGAGAGTTTAAGCGAATACTTGCAAATTGTATTTCTGTCCATATGTTCATTTTTTTGCCTTGAATTTGGATTTAATTGAAATGGAGTGGTGGGAGTGGGTTTTTCCTGTCCCTTAAAAAAACTTTGAAAAACATTTGCCTAAATATTGTGGGATACCTACTAAATTTGGGTGCCTATTTGGGTGCCTATTTCAGATAGTTGGAATTTGATTTTAGAGAGGTGACACGCAGACTGTCTTGTTTAGGCAAAGCAAGGGGTTCAATAGGTTGCCTGGAAATTCTGTTTTCCAGGTCTATGGGCATCCCTGTCTTGCTCCTTTACTACACTGCATTGCCTGTTTTAAGCAGCATCAGGGATGGCCTCAGACGTGTGAATATGGTATTATATTTTACATGCTCTCCAGGCAGGCTTCTCATCTAGTCCCATATAAACATGCATTTACAGGAAGAAAATTGTTTAAACCAAATGCCTTAAAGAAGTATGAAATATGTATCTGGATCGTTCAACCTTTTTTTTTTTTTTTCTAAATAAATAATTCCTATTCAACTGAAATTGTCTCTCAGAAGTATCCTAAGATGAATCTGTACCCGTGAGCAGGGTTGCTTATCAGCTTTACCTGAACAATTGCTGAATACTGATAATGTGAAAGAAGGAACAACATCGCATGTTTTCCTTATGCAGATGTACCCGCCAGTCTTCCTTTTTGCCCATGAAGGTGATAAGTAAAAATGAGTTTGAATTTTAAACTGGTAGTAGCAGCAGTGCTTAGAAGAGCTTTTAGACTGATGCAACAGAGTGAAGGAAAATAAAACCTACCGTTTTCCCTAGAGGCCTCATCATGACAAATAGTATTTTAGTTTCCCCAGACTTGCTTCTTTCCTTCCTTGTTTCGTCTTTTCAAGAGAAGAAAGTTACCGTAAACTACTGGAGTACCAAGGACAGACAGTCTGGAAGCAGTACTTCTAACAAGTGTTTGCCTGCCCATTGACAAGGCTACAAGTGCACTAGAATAATAAACAAACGTGATAGGGGAAGGAAGACATAAAATTCACTGCACTACACAGAATACATTACTTTGACCTTTTTGTCTTTAGCTCTCACCAGGAAACCGCTGTGAATAAGGAATATGATGGATGCTTGGACTATCAATGATATTGACGTTGGATATTTGTCAATTATACTTTAAAAATTTTAGAGATATTTGTCTTCTGTTCTCTGTGGATCTCTTCTATCACAGCTGTCATCACCACATCACTTCTCATGCAGTATTTGTAACGTATGGTAGTGTCAGACTTGGCTCACCCTTGGATGAGCTTGGACAAAGGCGGAAGGGGATGGCTGCCTGGACTTCTGTGTGGTGCAGTCTGCTCCCTGTGCCAGGGCTGAGATGGCATTGCAGTGTATCAGTATGCTCATTGGGAAGGTGCTGTTTGATACCTTGTGAAGTCAAGATTCTGACTGCATTGAAGTTCCTGAAACCACTTCAGCAATCCCAGATCAAATTTTAATGAGGTAGTTATTTTTTGTTTTCCTAATCCACATATAACTGTTTGCTGTGTTTTTAGTTTGAATAGTTTGCTTTGTAGACGTGATAGGGACTGGTTACTCGATGATGGTACTTTCCGTTTCTTGTCTCAGTGCTGTAAGAAATTGTTTTGAGTTTGCTCATACAGTTTTTGTGTGCACCAGTTTGTTTCCTGTTGTTTTGTTACAATTTTACTGGTAGAAGTCATACCACCCAAGAGTGTCTTCCTTGAACTTGTCTTCATTAGGCTATGGATTTGAATGCATGCAGGTAGAACATGCAGCAAAATGATAAGTCACCTTTGTTCTTACCTCTTTTCATCTCTGCTTTTCCTCCCTGGTCTGTATCTTCAGGGGTTTTTTTGTCTTGAAGGGGATAGGATTACTTGCATGTTTCAGAGAGTCAATGTTTGACCTCTTTTCATTCTATAACAAAATGTGGATGGACAGTAAAACAAAGAGAAAACATTGTTCACTGTTAAAAGTAATTAATTCATACCATGAAGTTCATAGGTTTCAGACAATCAGCTGTGCTCTCAGGGTATGGATTTACCCTCAAGCAGTACTCTCCTGCTACTGTATTTGCAACTCTTGTCCAGCAGGTTCTCTGAATGTGAAACTCTTCCTGCTCACCGCAATGGGAGTTCTGTGTATCAGGACTTTGCATCAGCCTACCTCATATTCCATCAAAGTTTGTAAAGTTCTTTGAATTCTTTGGGACAAATGGTGCTATGTGTGTAATTCAGAGGGCAGTGTGGATAGCTGGCATGAGTTCTATGAAGTTTGCATGAAATTTGGTCTGTACCTCCTTCGTCTCCTGCATGAGTGTTACATAAGAACTTTCAGGAAACCTGCAATTAAAGAAGACAAAGCACTTGTAAGGATTTGTAGGTTTTTGTTAGTCTCAGTGCTAACAGGTAAGTAAAAACAGTTGTAGTTTTCGAATGCACATTCATTTTAACGTGAGAGAAATAGAAATGATGTGCCCAAGATTCCTCAAAAAGGTCTGGCATTGGTGGAGTTTAATCTCAGACATCTTGGATGCCATTACAAGCTTCTAGTTACCATCTCCTTCTTGCTCTTCTAGGCTTCACTCTTGCTGCCTTTCTACTCAGAGGTATGTACTGGTAATATTGGCACTTCAACAACAACAGTGCGTAGTGAAGTAATTCTAAAGACACGGAGAGAGTCACAGTCATCCCCTCACGCTTACATACACACTCTCAGGCATGCATGCGTATTACAAACCAATAGTAATTTAAATAGGTGGCAACATAAGGACAATTTCTCCAGGATTTATGCTGTTTCAAATTTCACTGACAGTACAGCTCAGTCTCTGGAGTACCAAAGGTTTACGCTCATCTGAATTTCAAAGTAACTGGTGAAGCCTTCAGTTAACACACTATCACGGGGCTGATTTCCTTTAGGAAGTCAATCTCACACCAATCTGTTCAGTGGGATGCTGCTCAACTTTTCCAGTGCTCGCTGTTTCACAGGTGCATAGCAGGTATATACAGATTCTTGACACATGTAAGAAAGCTGTTCTTCCAATTAGGCAAAAAGGTTGATTCTGTTCTTTTAGTAATGCTGCAAGAGAGTAGAAGACAACTTAAAAATCATGATGCTGGGGAAGCTGTGATGTGTGAGAAAGTGAAGAGTACTGCTTACGGCTTGTTGTGGAAAATATTAGGAAGATGCTTGGCAGGCAGCATGAGTTTCTTCTCAGCTTATTTTGCCTCCCATCTGTCTGCTTGATTTAGTTCCACTCTGCAAATGTAACTTCCTTGCATTGTCAGCTGGTGAAAGGGTGTTGTTTGAAGGAAATGTTTCATAAAAACTTCATTAACGGTTTAGGGGGAAATGGCAAGAGCAGTAAATCTGTCAAAACAGGTTATTCCTGTCCCCAAATGAGGCACCTGGCAACACTGGTTATAAGGAAAAGTCTCACTGCTCAGCAACTGCTACCTGATCCTTGAGCCTATTTCCAGCTGTGAAGACTTCTGTGAAATGCAGGCTGTTTTGATTCATTTGCCTTGAGCTCCTTCTGTAGTCTCTGTATATAGCCTGCACTTGAGGAGAAGCTGAGGGCTGTTGAGTGCAGCTCAAGTCAGTTGGCATCATCCACAGCATTCAGCAGCGATTGCCTTTGGAGTGAGGCCTGACAGATGCATCATTTGCTTTTGCTGCTTTTTCTGATGTGAAGGCATGGGACCCTGTCCCTTCTGATGTAGTGTCCAAGCAACCCAGTGGCAATGTACCAGTTTCAGATATTACTAGGATGTTTTCCATTTATCCAGAACAGTGAGTTTTACAGTCATGGTTACTCTGGTACTAGAAACAAGATTATAACCACCTTCTGTGACAGCATGTTTTGTTACAGGGGGCTCACAGTGTAACGAGCAGGAAGATAATGCAGGAATGTTTGTTTCTTTCCGTTTGTTCTCCAGCCTCGTAGTTTGACACAGTCTGATGGAGAGACACAGGAACAATTAATCCAAATTAAAGACAGAAATTAATTCAGAGTTGAAGGGGCTCTGATATATCTTAGTTTGTTCTTGTAATGAGCTAACTGAAATTGATTAAGGTTACTCTTATTTATGAATGAGAGTGTCCACAAAAGGCTTTAAAGTAGTTTCTGTAATCCATTTCAAAAGTTAATTTAAATTAGTTTCCTGAAATGTCTGCAGGCAGAAAACCTATTACAGTCTGTGTGTGAAGACTGCAAGCGCTCAAAAATAAATCTACCTGTCTACATGTCCTCAGTGCCACAGCAGGTAATTATTACAAAGAGGGAGACAGTGCAGTATCCCAGGGGGTTGCAGGCAGCACAGAATTACACCGCAGTGCCATGTCCCCACTGTCCAAGTCCCTCCTCTGTGGGAAACCATTGCCTAAAGCCTGCATCAGGGACTAAGAACTCCTTCTAAAGCATAAATTTTACCTATGTCCTGTTCCTAGTGCAGTAATTTGCATTTGCTTTGCCTTGGCCCTGATGTGTGCCACCTTCACTCACAGCTGAGAGAGCAAGTCTTTAAGCACTTTTTCCAATGCTTAAACCAGGATTATTCTGTGGTTCAGCTGCTGGGTAAGACTAACGCCAGGTTCCCCAAGGAATGAATGCACCACCTGGCCAATGAGCTCCAGTCGTCTGGCTCTGTGCCTTGAAGGCTCCCTGAACTGCCAGGTCCTGCCAGTTAGTTTTTTGTTGTTGCGGCTGTTCTTCTTAGTGACTCAGACAAGATTGTTTTGAAAAAGCTGTATCTCCTTTTTAAATTCAGGAAGGCTGTGAAAAAGGAGGAAAGGATGGGTGCATGGGAACTGCTCTGAGCTGTTTGTAATGTTCCCTTGCTAAATTACAGCTGGAATATCACTCTTGTGCTGTGCCTGTGCCACTCTGCCACATGGAAAAATTGTTTTAGAATATTCTGACCAACTTCTTTTTCTGCCGCTTGGAGTAAGATGTCTGTTTGAATGTCTCTTCAAATTCAGGGCCTTGTCATTTCCTATTATTGAAGATTGTGCTGGTCGCAGGCACTAATTCATCAGCTCAGAGCTGCCTAGAAAAGGCCTCTGCTTTTATGGGGTGATTCTAACAGATATGCAGAGTTGTGTTTTTTTTTTTAATCTTCTGTCTTCTCATATGCCAAGTGCATTGCCATCCCAAGGGTCACAGTCCCTTGCAATTGAATTGATTGTTTCCACAATAGTACCACTGTGGAATATGACAGATATGAGATATGCTGCAACGAGATGGTGCATTAGGATCACAAATAAAGAGCTGGTCTCCCTTGTGATAGGGATTACCAAGTCATAAAATACTCTTGATGCCTTAAAGCCTTGCTTGTGAAGCCATAGTTACACTGGGCTAAAGACTGAGCCCATGCATAGAGTTACATGTGGAAATTGTCCAGGAGCTGAAGTCAGTGTAGACTGCAGCTGCCCACTAATGAAGTTGTTTTTGTTAGTGCAGCGCCTGGGATGCGTGCTGGCAAGCTGTCAGCAGCTGCCGCGTTCCAGCAGTGGTCCAGGCTGGTTTGTGCCTCTCCGTTTCCCAGCATTCTCCCAGAGCATGGTAGTGCTTGTGTAGGTGATTCTCATACTGTTCTGAGGACAGCTAAATCTCCTCTCACGTGTTTCAGAGGTGAAGGCATTTGTCCCTAGTTCTGGAATAGATGCTGTCATTTCGGAACACGGTGATGTTTTTTCTAGTCCTCTGGTGGGGCAACCAGAGACATAACCTGGAGGTCACTTGGACTGGCAACAATGCAAGCTTGTTTGTCCAGCCTGAGTTTGTGAGTCTGTGAGTGTTAGTTTGCAGAGACCTTACTGCTCCAGTGTGTAATGGGGCTTACACAAGGAAAGAAGTTGAAGTGCAAATTCATTTCAGGAAAAATTTGGAACCATCTTCCCCAAGAGTAGTTTTTTCCTTAAACAGAAGTTTTTTTCTTCTGAGCTGTAAACAAGAGTTGTCACTACAGGCAGTTCTAGAACATGCATTTCAGCTACTTTCAAATAAGCATCTGTATTAGTTCTAGCACAGGACAGTTAATTACCTCTCCAAGGGACTGGAACTATTTAAAATATTTCCAGCATATTTCCAACTCATCTCCCATCAGACTGCCTTACGATGGCTTTATTCATAGCGTGCATTTAAGTTTACGAGAAGGTGCCTTAGATTTTGATGTGTGTGCTTGTGTTGGAAAGGAGCATGTATTCTGGTATGGCAGAGTTGAGTAGGAAGCAAAGTCTTCCAGAGATCCAGGATTTTTCATCTGCCTTAACTGCATTGTATGCTAAAAGTTTTTTGTTTTTTGAAAAACTTCAATGGGACAGAAACACTTGGGTTTTTTTTTTTTTCTTCTGGTTTTAGTGTGGTTTTACCCAAAAGTAGCACTATTTGCATAGAGGAGCAATATTTTTAATTTCTGATAGTGTGAGCAAAATGCGTTATCAGGACATAGGTACTGCTGATTATTCCCAGGACTACAGTTTTTCCTTTTCTTATGTGATTGTAATTGAAGAATAATAAGAATGACTTTCTGTGATGACCCAGTTCATTTGTTTAGTTTAGAAGTTGCTTATACTCTCAAATTTGCTAAATCTGACTTTTAGGAAAATGAGACTCTCATCCTAGAGTTCCAGGAATTACTGCTTTGTAAATTAGTTGATGATGGCAATAGTGAAGAGTATGTCTATGTTTGCTGAGACAGATGACTAGGCAGTGAGGGGGAGTTGGTATGGTCACATCAGTTGGAGTTATTAAAAGCCAGTTGTGTAAGGTATTCTGGTGCTTTTTGGAAAAGGGTATGGGTGGCCTGGAGATGAGGAAAATTAAGTCTTGTATCTTTTGATACAAAATGACCTCTTTTCAATTTAGAGTCTAGGACTCAACACAGCATTTAAGGGTTTTGGTTTTGGGTTGGTTGGTTGGTTGGTTGGTTGATTGTTGCTGGGTAGCACCATAGTTATTTTAGTATTTTAGAGTGTTTAAAAAATAATAGTAATTGTAAATTTAGTCCGGAGATCACCAGGAAAATTTTCTTGGCACTGCAAATGCTTGAGAACAATCCAAAATGCATCTTTAAGTACACAATAAAATTAAGCCTAGCAATGAGCCAGAGTATAAGATTAAAAATAGCATTTGGTCTGAAGCTGAAAATAGTTGTGAGCTGGAAAAATTAGTGACACTACAATACAGCTATCTGGAAGCTGAGTTTCCACGAATATGTGATCCATGTAAAGGTGTCTGCATAAAAAGGACAAGTGCTCAGAGTGGAACAAAGGATTTGTATTTCCAGTGTAGGTGTCTGTAAGGTATGCGTTATCCAGTCTTTCAAATCTCCAATCAGAGACATGTACTCTAGGTGGAATTTGTTTTGAACTGCCTTCTTTGGCAGCACAGTTGACCTTTAGCTAGGCTTCTGATTCCCTTTAGCATACATAACAACCTGCTAAAAAGCCAAATTATTTTTTGGGTGGTTTGTTTTTTTTTTTTCCCAACTTTTAATTTGAAATGGAATGAATGTGAAACTCATTATAAAAATCAGTAGAATTAGTGTGTGGGTGTCATTGGTGTGCAGAAATCTTTGGCTAAGTGCTCAGTTAAATGCCAGCTAAATCTCATTGGCTTGTGTTAATTTTTTTTCATAAAATTGCTCCATGGATTCTTGGATGCCAAAGGGTGGAATTGTTTTCTGATTCATCTGGGCTGGATGGCTAACTATAACAGTTCATTCTTTAAATAGAAGAAACAGACCACATCTTAGCTGCTTGCTGTTCTTTGCAGGAGAGTGGATTAATTAATAAGAAGAGAATGAGGTGTTAAAAGCCCTTGCTGGTATCCTTTTAGTCAATGTAGTAGGAAAAAAAGTTGTTGCTAATAATACAGGGGAAAGGGATGAATTCCCACTTGGTGATCTAAGTGTTGATCCTTTCCATTTGGGATGCAGGCATATGAACACCTTGGGCTTCTGAAATGACAAAACAGCTTTTCTTAGCACAAACAACTGCTAAGTTTCACGCAGCAGTGATCACCTGTTCTTTCTGGACTTGGTTGTGTAGCAGGGGTGCAACTTTGAACTTGAGTGTGCTCGCTATTCTCCAAGCCAGCAGACAAAGAAATTTACCTCCCGTAGCACATTTGTAGTCAAACTGGGGTTATGGGCCAAATTGGTGAACTACAAGGTTTGTGAAAAACTGGCTAGACCTTCAGGCTCATAGTATGAGTGTTTTGAAGTCCAACTATCAGCCTGTGACAAGCAGGGTACCTCAGGGCTCGATGCTGGAGTTACTGCTGTTCAACGTCCTTATCAGGAACGTGGATGGAGGCGCAGAACACCCCTGAGTGTGTTCACAGGTGGCATCAGGTTGGGTGGAACAGTTAGTGCACCAGAGGGAGAGCAGGGCTGCCATTTGAAGGACTTAAGCAATCTGCAAGAATGGGCCAGCAGGGAACTGGCGATGTTCGGCAAAGACAAATGCAGTCTTGCACATCGGATGCATTGGATGGAAAAGCTGAAGGAGCTGGCTTTGTGTGGGCCTGGGAAGAGAAGGCTAAGGGCAGGTACAATTCTTGACTTCAACTACCTGAATGGATCTGTGTTTTCTATATAGCCCTCTTCCCCAACTCTGCTTAGTGCATCATAAAAGGGCAGAAGACAGCAGTCATAAATTGCAGCAAGAGAAATTCCGACTAAATAGAAGAAAATTTTTTTCACAATGAGTGTGTCTGAGCCCTTGATAAGATTACCCAGAGAAATTCTGCAATCTGGAGATTTTCAGAAGTTGATGGAAGAACGCCCTGAGCAACGTGATCTGATTCTGAAAGTAGCCCTGCTTTGGGCAGAAGGTTGAACCAGAGATCTCCAGAGGTCTTCTAAGACTCTCAGATTCTGATGGCAGTAGACTGCTGAATTTCGGAGCTCCTGCCCTTCAGCAATCCATTCCATACTGGTCTGCAGTCGATAGACACAGGCTATGATTTTTTTAGGCTGAAATCTTTTTATCCTTACTCGTATCTTAAGGGACAGTAAGGATATCAGTGGGCTGCTTGTAAAATAAGGTACTAGCCACAAGGTAGTATCTGACACTGGAAGAGTTTCAAAATTCACATAAGCAGTGATCTCCTCCATTCCCCAAGCATTGCTCTTGCTTGTCAGGGCTCTTCCTTTTAAACTCTTTCCTCCTGAGGGAGAATGATCCTACAAATGAGTGATGGCTAATGTAAATTTCCATGTCTTTGATCTCCTGTCCCACACTTAAGTCCTGGGCAGAAATCTGCTTACTCTAGAAGAAAACTTGAGGAGAGTGGAGAAAGGAGTTGCACTCAGATGAGCTCTCTGTGCTCACAGTGTGTGGTTTATAATGCGTGGGACACTGAGTAACAGGAGTAGCAGTGTGGAACTACTGGTTAGATGTGGCAGGCAGCAATGAATATAGTTCTCATTTTCTGTCCTTTGAAACACAGATTATAAATAAATAAATAGAACTGCTGATTCTGCCAGGCATCCCTTATGCATTTTAACTAAAAGCAAATGGTCTTGCCCTGCTTCTGAATAAAACTTGCAGGTATAAAATGTGAGTTAAAAGAAGAATAAATCTCTTTTCTCTTGACTTAACAACCTCTATCAATTTTAATCCTGCATGTTTCTGACTGTTTAACTTTCTTTACTGCTTTTTTGTATCTGAGTGCAGATACTTCTGATGTCTCCTATGCTGGCACTTTCAGTTTTCTTTGCTTACGGTAACAAAATAAAAACAACCTCCCCCCCAACATTATTTACTCAGATTCACTTGTGGCTAACATCCTGATATTTACAATGAGGCTATTGACTAGATAGGTGTTGAATTTAAGGTTGTAAAAACCCACTCTTGTTTACATTTCTGTATCACCTTGCACACCTCTGTATCACCTATCACTGTGAAGAGAAAGAAAATTTTCTTGGTCAAGAGTTGCATCTCATCTATAGTAATAAAATTGTAATGAAAGAATTTTTAATATAGTCCAATAGACTGTGACAAAAATTGTCTTGCAGGAAAAAAAGAGAGTTATAAGGCTTCATTTGAATTCTTCCAGTATGCTTGGCTATCAGCTGTACTTTATACTTAAAGCACACGGAGGACTATAAAAGCCTTTAACTGTTTTCGATTTGCCCCTTCTAGCAGATTTTTGAGCCTTGGTCTTCTGACATTTTGGTGATTTACCTGAGCAACAGCTATTTTTTATAGTTGAACTATATTGTGCATTTGTTCTCATTTTTAATATTCCCATCAGGCACATCTGTACTTTAAACAAACAAACAAACAAACAATGTTCTAAGGCCACTAGGTTCTCTCTCTGATTTGCTACTGATCTGTGGTGTGCAAATTTAGACTCATTAATTCCTTTCTTTCTGTGTCCTCATTTTGTCTTTTGTCCAGTGGTTATCTCACCTGTTCAGATTTCAGCTGGCACAGGAATGTTACTGTATTTTTATAGATCTTAGCCCAGTAGTGTTTTAACCCTCAGTAGAAGCCTGTAGGCATTACTGAAATAAAAATGAAAATGGCTACAATTCTTGTTTTCTCCTGAAGCAATCCTGTAATTTTTCTGGAAGTGTAGAGGATGTCAACTGAATTGAACACTCCTTTGAAGAAATTCTCAAGGACAGAACATAGCCGTTGTTTTCTTTAACTCTGGGTACAGAATGCTTTTGACTCGACTTGAGCCAGCGGAACAGCTTAGTGCAGGAGTGACTGATAAGAGGTCTTTTTTTTGACATGGTAATATAAAACAAGGCAAATGAAATATGGACAAATTCTTCAGCTTGGATATTTATTATTGAGAAATTACTAATTAAGGTGGATTACAGTTCATACCTGAGTTGTGTGGTGGACAAAGGAAACATAGGGTTTAGCTAATGAAGTGTCCTAGTGACACATTTGGGAAGCATATTCAGTGTCAAGTGGAGATTAGCATATTGTACAGAGGAGTTCCGGGCAAAGTGCAGAAATAGGTTGAAATTCGGTTTTACTAGGTAAGAGACCTTTGTGTACTTGGGGACTAAGAAGAAGGATTTTTGCTGTACAGTAGGAGTTTAGCTGGGGGGCGGAATGACTGTAGAGAAGAATGTTGATGCCTTGTTTGATGGGGTAGGTCTCTGAAGAAGTATGTGTTGCTTCAGCCTAACAAAAGAGAAAATGTACCTGTCAGGACATGCATGCAAAAGTATCTGACACTTGTGAAGGGAGAAGAACCATTTTAACAAATAGATGATGTCACAAGAAAGAAGTTTATGAACATCCCATTAACAAATCTAGTATAGGAGCTAGAAGAAAATTAATCCTTATACCAGTCTTCTGGTGGGACTTGTAAATGTTACCTGTTTTAAGCTGGAATTTGATCAGGTTCTGTAAGGGGTTGTGTGGCATTACAGCCTGTGATTGCTGACAGCTGAATGTTATACACTGGAAAGTTGCATCCGTTCCTTCTGTCGGGGTATGATATTTTTCTGCTGAGTGCCACATGTGAATTTCATATAAAAAATAACAGTGAAGTCTTCACTTTAGAGATTTCATTAGCATATTCTTTTCGTTTTTGCAAAGGATGTAATATTTGAAAGACTCCCATCAGGTTATGTGGGAAGCCACATACGGAGGCAGTGTTTAAACTATCTTCTTTAAAAAAAAATACTGTTGTGCTTGCCATGAAGTGCACTGAAAGAAGTCTCTTGCATTTGTGGTCTGTTTTAGCTTGCTGTAGCAAACATTGACATGTGCAAGAGGCACGGGTGAGCATCAGGAAGTCTTCTTCCATGTACAGTGCTTACAGGCCTAGGCTTTATTTTACTGAAATAGAGACCATTTTCTTCCTTTCTGACAATCTTTACAGCTGTTACTCATTGTGAATTAATCCTTCAGCCAGGCTTTTTGTTTAGGTCTTAGCTGTCTTCTTTGAGAGTTAAGAGTCCTTGAAAAAATCAAGGATATAAATATTATTCTGCCACTGACAGAATGTAAATATTTTTCTTTTCCTTGAGAATGGTTTGGCAAGTGGATCACAGTTGCAAGCAACTTGTATCAAAATTAGGACCATTCAAAAAAACTGTAGTAAATTTTTTACAGGCAATGACTGAAACAACCGATGAGAATTTGAGTACTGTAGTACATCATTTGGTAGCTCCCCAAAGTTGAAGGAAAAAAGATGGCAAGAAATTAGGATTCAAATTGTCAGCTGGTGTAAACTGATCCCTCCATTAACATCATCTTTCTCAAAGAGAAAGGGTTTTTTTAGTATCAGGAATCAAAATCAACCATAACTAGCTGAGGGTCTGGCCCAAAGTTATTTGTTGTGAAGATCTATTAAATTCCAGCCTCTGATGGTACTAAAAGTCACTCTTAAAGCTTAACATACTTTCCTTCTGAAAGAAAAAGCCTTTGCTTAACCAACAAGATGCCAATAAAAAGTAGAATTAGAGAAAAGTTAATTAATGAGATGATTTTAATAGGTCCCATTTTGTTTCCTGGCAACAGAAAGCATATGACAGCCAAGTGCCTGCCAAATGTTTTATCATCATTTTATCCATTTATGATCCATTGCCTGGCGCCTGAATTAAAAGCCAAGTCAGGGGAAAGCAATCGGTATCAACAAGTTCCCAAGCTGCCTTTAAGTGTGGAAAAGGAGAGAGAGGTTGCACGATTTTGTGTCTTTGCACTTAGTTAGCTTCAGGAAAGACAAAGCTGTTAAAGAAATCTTTAAATGAAGTGTAACGGGAGACTGCCATTTTAGACCTAGAAACTATTTAAAGCTCAGTGCATCACAACTGAAATATTTACATTTCTTGCAAGCATACATTGAAGTCCCAGTAGAATTGGCTCAGCCTCCTTCCTTCCTGCATGGATATGTTGGGGGACATGCAGTTTACTCCTTCTCTTTGCCTTCTGATAATGGTTGTAAGGACAAGGATGCCTGGGCTTTCTCATCAGGGCTGTCACTAGCTCAATGTGTGACCTCAGAAAATAACTTGGCGTCTGTGGGGGTGGAATTTTTTAAACTAGATGCTTAAAATTAGACATCTAAAAATAAACAGCTTGTATTCTTGCAGATATAAAGTCTTATTTCAGATTATTTCATTGGAAAAATCTGGCTTCTGTGTTTGTTTACCTGTAAAACTGAGTGGTGTTGAGAGACATGATAATGTATTCTAAAATCTTTATGCAGAGGAAGCATGTAGAGAATGATTCTTTGGGGTTTTATTATTTTGTTATTTTATTTTATTTTACTTTATTTTTCCCTGATGATGTAAGAATTTTGTCCTCAACCTGATCCAATCAACAAGTGACAGGCTTAAAAGCAAAAAAAGCTATTTTGGAAGTGTTTCTTGATATAGCACTGGAATACAGGATGGAGCTCACTACTTTAGACTGTAAAGCAATGAAAAAGAGGGACATAATCCAAAAGGAATTAGAAAAAAATCTAGAGAATATGTGCATTGGTAGCTGTTAAACACTGATCAAGAGGCAGTCTCCAGTTAAATCACCATTTTGCTGCAAGTGGGAGAGAATCTAGACGGATCACTCAGTTTTTGCCCTGGTTCTTATGTTTTTTCCCTTAAGCACTTCCTCTTGCCTACCAGCAGAGTCATTGCAGGTTTTAGATCTTTATTTATGCTTTACCTAATTAAAATACTGTACAAGTTAATTAACGTTTTTAAAACATTGAGATCATCAAATGAAATGGATATGCAAGAATTTCAAATTATGTCTGAAGGGAGAGGGAATGTCTTTAACTACAGAGATTCAGTGTTCTGCCGTTGGCCCAAATCTCTCTCATAATGAATTTATCTACAGGCTGCTGCACTGGATTCTGGGGATGTCTGGGTACTAGTAGTTCTGTGTTAATATAGACCTCCTTTTAAAACCGTGTGACAGTTTACAAAATGCTCTGGGATACACTAGGATGAAAGGTGCATGAATACATGTAAAATGCTATAATTAAGATGCATTTAGCAATGCACGAGAAAGGAGTGTTTGCCTGGCTACACTTGATATGTCTATAAAGTTTAATTTTGTGGAGCACAGAATACGTGGCATAACACTTGTTTTAAGCAGTTACACTTGGAAATAATTTCTGTGCACAGGCTCTGAGGAAGTTACTGTAAATTTGTTTCTGCTGTGAGACAGGGGCATTGACAGTGATGAAATAATTTCACGGGACGGCGAAGAAATTCTGGAGGAGTCACCACTAGAAGCTGTAAATGAGAAGATGAATTACTAGCAGTCAGGAGTCTCAGCCTAGATTGGGAGGTGAGGGAAATGGTTTGCTGAAGTAACGAGGCAGAGTCTGCTTCTGATTTTCCTCTTGTGATCCGTTGGTTCTGCTGCTGTCACTTATGAACCAGCTCTTGTGAAAAGGCAGTGGCATCTGCAGAAACTGTGTAGGGGCATTTTATGTGGGACTTGGAGTGAGAAGAAATAAGGAGATAAGCTATGAAGGATCAGGGTAAGTTAATTTGCTTTGATAACAGCTTATTGGTCTCCTTTAAAGTCTCTTTTTTTTTTTCTTCTGTGGTTTTGTTTTGTTTCATTTTAAGTAAATAATTTTCTTTAAACAGGACATGTAATGACTGGACCATTGGGTTGGGATTCATGAGACCTAGACTCAGTTTCTAAGCTGGGCATAGAGTTTTGTGGTCCTGGACAGCTCACTTAGTTTGCCTAGTGTTTTTCTCATCTGTAGCATGGAAAGAGGATCTCAACAGGGATAAAATCTTCCAGGGAGCAGGCTGACCTAGTATGGTCTATGTTGTCTAGGAAGAAATGCTTTTGAAACTTGAAGGAGAAATTGTGTTGCCTTGAGTGTCTCCCACTAGACACAACAGGAATATGCTGCCTAATGAATCTGTGGCTGTCTGAAGTGGCTGATAACATTTTTGATTAGTAGGTTTTCTGATAGTAGGTAGTTTGTGATTGTTGGGTGCTTCTGTTTGGGTTACATGAAGTTTGGAGAAAAAAAAAAGGCAATAAAAGAAAATTAAAATCCCACAAATTAACTCTTTTAAATTTAAGTAATGTCAGATTGTTGTTGTGTGTAATAGATTCATGGAGGACACTGTTGTCATTCTGTTCTTCTGGCGCCAGTGTAGTTCTGCATATCCCTTGCAGCACAGGGATTGACTATTCTCAGTCACTTTGCAGGAATTACAATAGGCCTGAGAACTGTGTAGGATGGAATAAGTTAAATCTGCTGAAATTGCTGGAGAACTAATAGCCAGTAAGTATCTGCTGAGCTTTAATAGCCAACAAAAACATCTTTCTGCTGAGCATAATAGACTGCAGTATTTCAAAGCCTTGGCACTTGGCGAGATTTATGTGGTTTTTTTCATGGGAACAGCATACAATGTTTATGACAGCACACTGGCAGATTTGAAATTCTTCAGCGGTTCTGGAGGCCAGACCTTCAGCATTAGGAACTGTGTACAGAGGTTACTGAGATGAGGCTCAGGACTAGTACAATGTGTGAGAGGTGATTGCTTCTCACATGATGTACAAAACTGCTTGTTATGGTCAGTTAATTTGACATAAATGAAAACTAAGATATAATCGATTGCATTACAGAGGCAATGTGTGTGTATATACATAGCTGTATAGAAAAGTTAGTGTCTCAACTGTAGTGTCTAATGCTATAGCTACTAATAATACAAAGCTAGTGTGAGTGTGATGGCTTACACAATGTGTAGATGTATATTGAATCATTCTCATCTACTTTCTCTTTCATCTCTTTAACCCAACCAATAAAGATATAAATGTGGTTAACTGCCGAAGTCACACCGGTGTACTTCAAGGACTTGTCTCTTAATGAAGACAGAAGAACTTATTTCTGGACCCGTAGAGCTCCCCTTCACCATTGTATCTGAGATGGATACATGAGACACAGTTGTACCTTGGAGAAGAGTAAATAAAATAAATAAATGCTAGTGGTCAACACTTCCTGGGAATATAGTGCTGTAATTTTTTTGTCTGTAGAACAGGAATAATTGTACCTGTTTACCACATCAGAGTGGTAGTAATGGTAATTAAAGTGTGGAGTGCTTTGTTTATTAAAGAGAAGAATGGACGCAGAGAGAAAGCAGTGTTTCTGATGAGCTAATCATTTTCAGTCCAAATGAAGTGAACGCCCTGTCCTGCACTCCAGTTAGTTTGGCAGCAAATTAAATATATAAAGCCAGAGGAGGAGAATGCTAGACTGAGAATAAAGGTGGAGTGACCAGATTCTGTGCTGGTGTTTACATTTGTCTGTGTGTCTGCATGAGTGTGTATTTATAACAAGCTGGCTGGGAAGGTGACAATTCATTGTGGGGAAAATGAAGTCAAGAGTTCAGGAAATTCAGGATTTAGTGTTTGAAGCAGGGAATTAAAAGTAGTTTGAAAAATTTGGTTGGATTTACTTGTTCCTACCCAGGAGCTCAAAAGTTTTTTTTATGTTTCTGCCATCTTTTCATACATGTTTAGAGGAGAAATGATGGGGGATTTTTTGTCATCTCAAGTGAACTCTTAGCAATAAAATGGGATTCTTGTTAGAGCAGCATTTCTCAGTCCGTAATAATGTAGAATACAGTAAGTGTGTTCTAGAGAGCTTTGAGTTGCAAGTTGTCAGCTTCTGCACCTTGTGTTTGGCTGCTTTACAGTCTCATTTCCTAGCACATGAGGGGGTATGCAGATGCTCTGTCAGTCTTCCCTCTCCTCCTTTCAGGGAAACAGGACTTAAAGATACTACCCAGTAGCTGGGGTACAGGAGAAAGATGAGAGAGTGAAAGGAGAGTGTGCAGTTTGGGAGGCATGGGTGGAAATTGGAGCTATTGAAGCAGTTAATGAAGACAGTTTAAGGGTTCTGTGGATGGATTTAAAGGACATGGAGAGGAACTGAGAGAGCAGACAAGTGGATAGGAACTGAAAGTATTTCTGGGAATGGTATTGCCAAGAGAATGTTACGTGGAGGTAGGGCAAACCCAGTGGGTATTGAGGATGTTGGACACAAATCTGTCAGACAAAAACGATTCATTAATTCAGCTGCTCATGGAACAGTTTGTCTCTGGATGTGTACAACTGCGTAAAAGGAAATGCCTGGAAGCCTACACCTATAGTCAGCCTAATTGCCTCTGTTGGGGTGGGATGTTGTGGGAACTGAGGGAAGATGCTTGAGACTTTGGCTTTCCCTTCTGTAAGTGTTTGTGGAAAGTGGCAATAGTGTTTCTTTGATCCCCATCTTCCACAGGCTCTTAGTCTTTTGTTTAGGTGCAATATATCCATAAAAAAAAAGCAGTGGAGTGGAGATGAGACGCAGATAAAACGGAAAGAAAACAGTCTCAGGACAATATCGTTCTGCTTGCAGTCAGCTTTTGAGGCTGGTTAGGATCCTTTTGTATGAAATAGTAAGTTATCAATAATATCAGCTGCTTTGGGATGGTCAGTACATGGGAACATGTCATTGTTTGAAAGACAACATACCATGGTCCTGATGACTAATGGAATATCTGGAGGAAAATATTCACTCTTCCTTTAAACTTTTTGTGAACACAGACACACCTATTTTGCTCAGGCCACTCCCTTTAGTACTGTTCAACCCAGGAAATACTAGGAGTAAGGCCATAGAGTAAGCCATCTCTGAAGGATCTCTGTTGTTCCTCCAGCTTGTGATCTGTACTCTGGAAGGCTGTAGCTTTTGAGGTCCAGAAACATTACTGCTTGAGAGCCCAAATGGAACTAGAAATACATCAGAGCTGCGCCAACGGCAAAGGTTTGTCCTGGGCTATAGCTCTACTATGTAAATCTCTACTGATAAATTATATTATATATTATATAATAATATTATGTAATTATATATTATATTATTGACATTAGTTCTTGGATTTACAGAAGGAAAACAAGCTGAGGAAGTTCTGTTGAACTGTAATTGGAATGTTTATTGATAGACCAATTTCTTTACTGATATAACAGTTAAACACCTTACCAGTCTGGTGTATTTTATGAACAGCAAGCTTTGTTACATGGATGAACAGTGTGCGCATGTATCCAAGTGCTTCTCCCCTGGACTGGATGTTTTAATGTAAGGAGCAGAGCATAACTCTGTGGAATTAAGCAGGCTTGTTATCCAGCTCTGACTCCATGGGTATTTTTGTGAGAGGTACTTCACTGCTCTGTTCTGCCGTTTCTCTGTCTTCTAGGTAAAGACGACGACAGCGTGCTATTGCTGTGGCGGGGGGAGTTCTGTGTAAAGGTGTTCTAGGGTTTTGTGGTGGAAGGTGGCATAAAAGTTCATATTGTTAATTAGTGCTTTGAATGAAAAGCTGATAAGTGATCCATGTTAGGGTGCTATTGAGGGCAGCTTTCTTTGGAGTTTAACCTGAGGAAACATTATTGTACAATCTGTGCCTTACCGACTGAGCACACCTACAAGTTCCTGGCTGCCCTGCAGCCGTCTGTCACTTCTGTTTGCTTTTGCACCGAGAGGCAGGCAGCAGGATGTTGAACAGCTGCTGCTGGTGAGCAGTTACTTTTTCCTAGTTCAAAGGTGCTGCAGGTATGACTGTGCAGTACAGAATGCCAACGTGTAGTAACCTGCAAGGAGTTACTAGGAGATAAGACTCAAAGCACTTTAAACCCCCAAAACACACTGCAAAGCACAGTTTTATGGTAAGTTACAGTTAAATGATACAAACTGGATACTGTTTGCATCCAAGAGGCCTGCAAATCTTGTTCTGTTTAGTAAACATTTCTCTTTTTTTTTTTTTATATCACAATCCTAGAAAAAGGCAGGGGAAGAGGCATATGTATAAAAAGATATATTTAGCTTTCTTGGTAATTCAGGTGTGGGTAGTTGCTTTCTCTGTTGTGCTTGGGCAGGTGAATAAACCCTTGGGGTCCACATTTGACTTCAGGGGTTAGAAGTTGGGTTGGAAGAAGTAAAGTCTTATTTTTTTCTTTGCATTGTCCATAATCCAGTATTTGTCACCTAAAAATGTCTCACACAGGTGTCATCTATATTTATGAGTCTGGAGCTTAAAAAATGTGCAGGTAGACACATTAAAGAACGGTGTACCTCTCTTCATGAAAAGTATCACTTTACCTTAAAAAAAAACTCTATAACCTCAATGCTCTACCAACTGTTTATAATAACAAAAAAAATCTTATTTTTCATCGTTAATTAGTCTCTGTAGGCCGAACAACCTAATGTTGAACTAGATATAACGGCTCTATTTCTCTCAATGTGTGCTGAATTAGTTGTGGAAAATTACTTATATTTCCCCTCCTTATTTCATTACAATTTTATTTTTAAAGAATTATTACGGATTTGTAACATTAATATAAACTAAAATCAGCTATTTCTGTATTATTGCAATGTGGGAAACTATTGTATCGTTATGCAAATGTACTGATCAAATTAGCATATGTCCCAGTCCCATGGGGATTCATTACAGTGAGGTTAGTCTGAGTAGCTGGTTCTCCATTTCCTGACCAAATACACTGAGAGTTGGGGAGGTCTTCCTTGTATCTCTGCCTGCTCTGGCTAGCGCAGGTGACCTCTTGTGTGGATATACGCATCTCTTCTCACTGTTGGGTCCTATGAGATGGACTCCTGACTGCCGCACTGCTAAAGGACAGGAGAGGGGATTGACTGCTTCTCCCTGCTACTCTGTAGGTGTGTGCACTTTCTCTTCCCCAGCATTAGGAGGAGGTTGAGACTCTAGCACTTTTGAAATCTAATATGTAGAGAGATACAGTTGGGGATATTTGTTTGTCATTTCATTAAAGTGGGTAATGAAAACATTGGTTTGTTTTACTTTCATTTTTAATCAGTTTAACGTGCTGCCTTTAACATTCTAGAAAAATGATCCACTGATTGTTTTTCTCAGTTGTCTTTTTTGAGGCCTGACTTTATTCTGGTGATGATCCAATAAGCATCTGGAGAACTGAAGGTTTTTATGTCTTCAGAATCCATTAATTGATTCTAGGAAAAGTACCGGGAGGGTTTGGATTCCAAAGAAAGCATAAATGTGGGGAAAAACTTAATAGCAAAACAATCAGAAAACCACTACAAAATAATATGTTATCTTTTAATTCGTTCATAGTTAAAAAGGAAATAACAGGAAGCTGCCAACTATTTTCAGTCTGAAAATATGCACGACATATGTTTATAACATAAGGTTCTCTACTAATAAATCTTGTGGTGGTCAGCACCTGTTTTAACTGATTCATCTGAAAATATTGCTCAGTACTGCTAGAAGAAGTTCATCAATCAATTTTTATTAGCACAGCCTGACAGGTTGGATGCCTTGCCTGCTTTCTTTAATTGTTGTTGTTTCGCTATGCTCAATTGCAGAACTATTCCTAAATCATACCAGGGAAAAACTCCTACCAAAAAAATTGAAGTTGCATAGAGAGTGTTAATATCAGAAGGGATGTTGAACCTGAACTGCATGGAAAAGGGAGGATTTTTTGGTCATTGATTTGTGTCAGTGGTAAATCTGTATATTTAACAAATACCACAGTGGTAATGTCAAAACAAATAAAAGAAAACTAAGCTTTGCTCTAGACTGAGGGAGTGTTTACACTTAAAAACCCAAACAAACCTCCCAGTATACACTAGGAGTAGTTGTTTACACTCTACATAAACTGAAGAGTCAGACCTCCCGTTGTGGAGTAGCTGTCTAGATACCTCATTTAATGTATCTTAAGTACCAGGGAGTATAGAGACTCTGATGATGACTAACAATACAGCAGCACATTCTCTGTTAAAGATGACAAGGGCCAGCTTAAATTTACATTATGTTTTAGTTATGGTTTATTTTAAAATAATTTTAAAAACTATACTTTTGTTTAAAGTTCACTTGATAAACGACTTTTGTTAGTAGCCCGTGGCACACGTTGACCTTAAATGGCAAAACCAAATAATCTCAATAGGTGCCATTTGGTCAAGCAGCAGCAGGTTAAGATCAAGAAATTCTTGCTGAAGAAATACTGCTGTAAATCATTGTTGCAAATGTAATGTGGTAAATATCAATCAAGCAGTCGACATAGTGGTCTTAGATTCTCTGTAGCTATTCCATTTGGCTCATACACTGTTCCTGTAGTTTATGATACCACTGGAACGATTTTTTCAAGTCTTGTAAGACCTTTTCTCCTACCTTCTATTCCAGAATTGTAGCTTGCTACGAGCTGAATGCTGTCCGCTTCCACCGCGGGATCAAGACTCTTGATTTACTACTGTCTTTTGAATAACTCTCATAGGATTTGATAGGCACAGCTTCACAACGTTGTACATGTCAGGAAATATCATAAGATAAGGCCTGTTCCGTGTTGAGTGGCACTGGTAAAGAACAAACCCAGCTGTACCTGTCGTCAAGTCAAGGATGTGTTTCTCCTTTTTAATGTCCTGTCAGCGTTGGAAGTTTGTTGTGTTTCTGTGGCTGTTACTTTTCCTGTCGGTGCCAGATTACAGGGTTTATTTGAATAGATTTCTCTTAACTGTTAAGAAAAAACAAGCAAAATGAGACCATGAGATACCCCAGAGAACCAAAACCTTAGCTTATCAAATACTGGTAGCTATGTGGCACGTTATATGTCATTTCCTGCCATGAATAAATTGAACTAAGTTTCAAGTCTTTTGTCTGCCCCGTCAATGTATTTTCAGATGTGTCCAGGCCTCATTTTTGACTGTACAGAACCTGATCCCTGTGTGAGGCGTGAGCTGCTCATAGAGCCATAATTGTGCTTAACTGACAGTTTCTTCGTTTTTGACATGGCTCTTGATCACTTGTGTGTGTGTGCGTGCAGCTGATTTCACCAGAAGATAGTGCTGACCGTGAGAGGAAGGGTTCAACAGTGCTGGAGGATTTATTTAATTACAAAACAAAGATTATCCAACACAGCATATTTAAAGCTGCTTTTAGTAGGAATGTTGGCAGTGGATGAACTGATCTGATGTCATTTCTGGCATCCTGTAGCAGTGCCATACTTTCCACTATATAGGAAGGTAACCTCCTATTCTTAGTTTTGATTGACATTGACAAAAAGGTTGTACTGGCTTCTGTTAGGTACCTAAATTAGTCCTTATGGTAGAGAGAAGGGATCTCTTTTAGGGCTTCACTGAAGCTAGAGAGGGCAGTATGACTGCAACAGTTGTCCTTTTTGAGTTATGCCATGCTCTGAGAGTGGCTGTGGTGTTGGAGACCTTGACAGTTTGATGCAGCCAGAGGAATACTTAATTCTTCTTAAGATCATGTGTGCTGGATCTACATCTACAGTGGAAGATCCACTGTTGAAAGAGAAAGCTGAATGTTAAACTAAGATGTTCAGGAAGTCCTGTAGTGGCCTAGAGAAGACTTTCTTCTTTGTTGAGTGTTTGAATAAAGTTGCTGTGTGGGTACCTGTAATCGTGTGGCTTGTCAGAAGAGAGAGTATAATAATATCCAGTTTATTTTAGTGCGTGACAAGAGGAGGGGTGCTTTCTTTGATGTCATGCTTGTAACACATTGCTCTCTATAAAGGTACAAGAAATAAGTATGAGGATTGGAAGAACACTGGGCTTTCAACTTTGGTCGCTTTGCTTCCCAAATTATTTCTGTCTCAGTTGCTATGAAGCCTATGTTGAGAAGAGAATGTTACAAAGAGTTTCTCCTTTCAACGGGAAGAAAAATGTCCAAGTTCAAGAAAGGAAAAGTAAATAAAAATGTCTGATTAAAGGAATTACATTTATCTTGAAAGTCTTTGCTCACTTGAAGCTGCATTTGTGATTGTCTGGAAAAGCAAAATAAATATGAAACACAGTGGGGAGCTTTTTTAATGTACCATTTCTAGTTCTTGGGACCTCTAGCTAGCAAAATTTAGTTTTGATTTTTTTTTAATTTATTTTGATTGTTATTCTTTAAGTGGTTCTTTACAGGCTATTACAGGCTGAACTGTTCCAAAGTAATGACTACAAGTAGAAGAAAATTTGAAATCTTAAATGTTTTTCCACGGTACCTATTTGGTTTTCAAATATTTGTTTAAATAAAAGATACCTAAACATTGCTAAGGAGTAGAAGAAAATCCAGTTTCCTACTGAATATCTGAAGCACTGCTAGCTTCTGCCAGCATCCTTTTTGCTAATTATTCCCTAGGGTGGCTTAAGCGTCTCTTTAACTTCAAGCGTAGTGCAAGGCCCCACAGAAGTCGTGGGATTATTTATAAGCTTTGAGATAGGCAAGCACTGTGTTGTTGAGTCAGTTATTTGATCACACAGAGTCTTAGAGGAGTAGCAGTTTTTATATTTATGTTTTATATAGCTCTCAGTATATCCTACCTGCAAAATTGCATCAGTTGTCAGCAATTACAATTGTTTTTTTTTTCCTACGTGCAAGTAAAAAAGATTGGTTTTGCTATAATAATACATGGTGCAGTGTTCTTGACGTTATAGATCAATAGGTTAGCTTTGTGCTGCCAGGAAATAAAATGCTGAGCCACCTCATCTTGTAATAATACAATAGGCAGATCCATTAATGCACACACTGTTATTTTGTGTCTGAAAATAGTTCAGGACAGAGATTTTTTTTTTTCCATGACTGGTATGAAATGAACACTGGAATTGGTAAAGTAAGGTAAATAACCTGTGGTTGAATTATGTCTTTTATCATAACCTGATAACTGTGCACTGTTCTAGTCACAGCAGCCAGAGTAACAGTGGTTTTGCTTGTTTGGGGCAGAATAATTTAGCTAAAAATGGGATTTTCAGATCAGAGAAGATGTACAGAATCAGTTATGTTTGCCTTATCCAGTAAATGATTCTCCAGGGGAAATGAGCACTTTCAGTGTTAAATAAGGGCAGCAATCTATTGGAAAATCAAAAAGAAATATGGTGATGAAGTTGGAAGGTAATTAAGATCAAGGAGAAGCACACAGTTGTGCTTTACATGACCTCCTTTTTAATGCTGACCAGTTAGTCCCTAGTGTTATTATCTGTAACTTCTATAGTTTCTGTTATCATTGAATCTGAAAATTTCCCTCTAATGTACCTATTATTACAAATCCCTTGTGAGGGGGGAAGGTGATACAGGAAACACAATGAAAGAGATTAAGGGAATGGCTCTGGGATGAACTGCCAGTCTGTGGGAGAGCAGAGGCTGCATGTTTCTCAAATCCCAGATTAGCATTTGAGCTCTTCAGTTTTAATGTTAATCTCACTATTTATTAATAATTTGAATAATTGATTATGGAAACAGATACTTCAGTAGCCATGATGACATTAAATGCTAAAAGTGGATTTTAGCAAATAGTTTTGCTGCTTACTTACAAGGAGTGGAATAGGATCTCCATAGGCTGTTCTGGACATGGCAGTAATTCAATTAGGTGTTGGGGACGTTCTTCACCAGTGCTTGTCTTAGTGTAGCATCATACCTGAGGCCTTTGGTCATTAACAGAAAAATGAATTGTCATTGAAGGTGCAGTGCCACAGAAATTGCACTCCATTTCTGGGCAGTGGCAGTAGCCAGCCGTGGCAGTGCACAGCCATGGAGATCTCAGTGAAAAAATGCCTTTGGGCATACATATTAGAAGGCGTGGACACTTTAAGATTCAATAAATGTAATTTTTTGTTTGTTTGTTGTGTTAAAAGGACAGCTGTAGCCAGAATTGATGGCAAAATTCATTTTGTATGAAGATCAAATGATGGAAAGGGAGAGATGAAGCCACTTAGTTTGATTCCTTTGGCAGATCGAGGTCCAGTTCTGAATACATGAATTTTCAGCTTTCTGTCTCCAAAGACACTGCCCATTTTGTTTCACAGGTTGGGGGTTTAGTTGTCTGTCTCTGTTTTAGCTTTAAACCTGGTAGAAGAAATTATTTCTAAAATGAAGCTGGATAACCTTCACAGATACCAGTTTCCTGCAGAAGGTGAAAAAATAATTTGAGAAATCTTTTAGTAGATTTAAAAAATGTTTTAGTTAGTGAGTTTGGGAATTAAAAGGAGTGAAGGAGAGTGAAAAGAGTAAAAGGAGAGTGAAAACTGGTGTGTTGGGTTTGTGGTTTTTTTTTCCAAGTTTCACAGAACAGTTATGTAGAAAGGGTGTTTTGTTTTATATTAGTGGACTTGAAGTTCTACAAATAGTTTTGTTTCTTGCTTTTAGATAAACTTAGTAGGTGCTTTTTAAAAACAATTTATGTTTATTTATTTTCAGTATTCTTAGTGGAAGTGAGTTACCCAATATAGAAACAATGTAGTTATGAAATTGATTTAAACCATTCTTTAATTTCCAGTGGATGTGTATGTGATCCCTGACAGTGGCCCATACCGGATGCTTAAAAGGAATGTTTTAAGGCTTCCAGAGGTAGTAAACAGTACTTTACTAACTGACATTATTGGGGTTTTTTCCCCTCACATCATTTAAATATTTAATTTGGTGATTGATTTTTCTGTGTACTATTTTAGCCCAGCTAATAACTGCCCATGGTGGTAAATGGCTGCTGTTGTTCTCTCTTGTTGTCTAAGAAACAGATTATTAGATGTAATCTCAAGCATATTGTTTTGATATTTTCGTTTGTTTAATCTTAGCATGCATTGCTTCACTGAAGGATAAACTTGGATGCTGGAGTTTAGGGAAGTGAGTCAGATTCGATTTCTGAACGTGCAGCAAAGGAAAAAGCATTCCCAAGAGCTTGTTATGCTGCCTGTCCAGCTTCACAAAGGACTGCAAAGCTGGTCTTTTGTTATCAACGGCTCATGTGCCATGAAAGTTATCATACGTAGTTGATAACAGGAAGCTGAGCACAATGCCTTAATTCAGCTGGAAGATTTTGCAAATGTCATCAGTTGGGAAAGGAAATTGTCACCATGTGGTCTTAGTTAAAGTCTGAGGTGGAAGTGTAGTTGTGTTTTCTCTTGTGTTTTTTCTTGGCTGCAAATTGTAACAGAAGAATAAAGGGCAAAATGATGTTTCGTGTATGTTTTGGAATGAACACCAAAGAGAAATCAATACGTAAAATAACACTGGCTTTCTTGTTTTGCAATTAATTTAATGAAGTAGTTTGTGCATGCGAATCTTGCTGTTAATGTATAAAACTGAGATCCAGTTTGCAGTGCACCACCTTGGGAGATTCCCAGATGAGTTTTCAAAGAGTTAGTGTTTGGTGCAGGGTATGGTGGTACAAATGTAGCTTCATCCTATTCAGACTTGACCTTGCTACTAGCCTTTCATACAGACTTTCACAGACTTCATGGATTTTTCAATGCTGTGTTTTGCGTGTCTTTGTGCTGCAGAAAACAGGTGTTTCGGATGGAGTTTGTCAGTGAAGAAAACGTCTTGACTTGGTAGGTTGATAACAAGGCTGTATGGGAGACTTGGCCTTCTTGTTGTGGGCAGTGGTATCGCCTGCCTTATACAACCTTCTATGGGTTGAAACCAGTAAACTAATTTGGTAGAGACCTGCGGACTGTAAAACTCAAATCTATATGGATCCTTCATAGCCTGTAGCACAATAAAAGGTAGCAATGCCCCTGAGTTATTTTTTAAATGTATCTTATGCTTTTATAGACAATAAATTGTTGAAGTCATAGTAAATTTTAAAAGCTAGGCTTTTCAATCTGTTGTGAGTAAAATTTGCATTTCAGTGTACTAACACAGACCTCCTTGGAAAGTGTCTACTTAATAGTAACTGCTTAATATGGACATCAGCAGCCACTATATGATCTCTACTGAATAATTTTTTAGTGAATGGATATGATCTTAGTGAAGAAATAGCAACTGTTAAGTGGAGGGATAAAAAGGAAATGTTGTGGTCAAGGAGAATGTTGATGGGGAACACCTGTTCTTCACCTGTAATGGTTACCTGCGTCAAGAGAGTCTAGCCAAAGCCATTCTGCAAGTAGTCAACCAAGTAGGTGTCATTGACTGTGTGATTTGTAGTGGGGTTTTTTAATGCTCTTTCTCCCCTAGTTGGTCTGACAGTGTTCTGCCTTTGTCTCTTAAGAGCAGAACAGAGACAGGGAGGTATGCGTGGCCACCGCAGTTGGCCCAGAGTGGGACTGCAGAGTCAGTTCTCGTGTACTTTCTTCTTAGCCAAGAAAAGGATGAGATTAGATGGGCTTCATGCTCCAGTGAGTGATCTGAGAAAATACCCTCCTCCTGTTGCTTCTGGCTATGGTGCCTTAGTTCTTTTGAAATATGTTGTGCTAGAAAGTACCAGAAAACATGGTGATGTTAGTACCTGGGCTCTTTTTTCGTTTGTTTTTGGTTGTTTGGGGTTTTGGAGGGGTTTTTTGAGGGGGTGGGGGTTTTTTTTGCTTTGTTTTGTTTTTTTATCTCCAGAAAGTATAAAGCATTGAGAAGTGCATGGTAAGAAGTGATGAAGTTGTAGTGCTCTTACAGCAGTGGAAATGTCTGCTTGCTGGAGTATTTTATAACACATTCCCGTAGTTCTGTTTCTGGGTTTGAGCTGAGTGAATATTTTAAATGTCTCCCTGATGTGAGCGCAATCCCAGCAATATTTCCCCTTGTGCAGCAAGAGAGTGGATTTTGCTGCAAGTTGAAAATATTTTCTGTAAAGTGTTGGACTATAGTAAGCCAAGATACTTTTTTACTTTTTAAGGACTAAAACATGATTGCTTCAAAAGCCACAAGGTAGCTTGGCACTACCGGTTTTTAGAGCTCAGCAAATTTTACATAGTACCTGAATTATTAATGGAGATAAATTGGAAGAGGAAGTTCTGTTGTCTTAGCAGTCTCAAGCAAGCTGTAGTTGGTTGACGTTGTGGAGAAAGGCAGCTCCTTCTGAAGCAATGAGTGAACAGATCCTTGGTGAGGAACCCTACAGCGAGAATGGCTTGTGCCAGTATGCCCAGAAGATAGCTGCCTGTTTTGGACATTTAGGTAAAGAAATTAAAGATGTGCATGTGGATTTTTTTTGGTCTCCCTTATGTGGATGAAGTGTTGCTTCAGGTTTATGGTAAATAGCTGAGTGTTTTGTACGTCAACCTGCAGTCTTGAGTAAGTAAATTGTATATGTCGAAAGTGACAAAGCTATATGTATGCAGCAATTTTACCACAAGCAGAGAGCTTTTGGTTTTGTTTTCTGGGGGTTTGTTTGTTGTTTTTTGGGGTGGATTTTTTTTGTGAAAACTTGAGTGTTAGAATGATTTTTTGCTCTCTTGCTGTTTTGGTTATTTTATTGCATGAGTAACTATATTTCTTGGTATAAATAGACATAGTATTCGCTTATTTTTCATTTGTGTGAAAGGTTTTGTTTTTTTTCCTTTGTACTCTCAATATCTGTAAGAGTTCTTGCATGCAAGAAGAATATAATCCTATTGCCTTGGACAGATGCATGGAACATGATTTGAAGCTAACTACCTGGTAAATAAATGTGTTACCCTCTGAAGTGGTATGAGGGAAAAGGAAAATTCAGGTTTGTTTTACTTTGTTTTTTGTGATTTTATTTTGATTTTTCTTTGCAGCTAGGCTTTGTTGAACTGGTATGACTGACCTGAATTTCTTGCTCTTTTGGTTGGAGTTTTTGTTGCTTTCAATGCAAGAATAAATTCATGCTGAAATGCGTTTGCAGGAAGTTTAATTCTGATGGCAGAAGTAATTAAAGGCAGAATTAGTACACTATGCATTTCTGCCTTTTATTTAGCTGAAGGGCCAGTTTAATCCACAGTGCTGCTCAGGAGGATACAGGAATATTTCTTCTACTGTAATTTTAGCCCTTGGTGTCTAATTTTTGCTATTATTCAGTGCCTGCTTTTCTGTTGTGTAATTTATTTGTGGATTGCTGACAATTTTTTTGTTACTTCTCTTCTAGTAGCATTAGTGCAGAAGCTTCTATTCCTGGCTGTATATGAAACATACATGCATTTTTATCATCCGGGCAGCCAACTGGTTTGGTGAATTCAGAGGGGATTGAATTGGAAATGGCCTTGAGACAGCTGAAAATATAAATAAAATATTAATAAATTTGGTAGTGAGAAAATATTTCAAGTAGCTAGTCTGCCCAATTTCTGTCTCAGATTCAGTCCCATGTGAAAACTGTCAGTCTGGAAAGTGCCCATACTTCAAACTGTGCTCTGTGAAGGCTCAAGCCCCCGGCACTGAATACTTGGATTAGGCATGGCTTTGAATTGGCAGTGATTTAAAAATATTTTGCTACTTGGCAGATACTGAGGAAATTTCCTCAGTGCTGCTTCTGGGTTGGGCACCCTGAATTCCTGAGAATGTGTTTCCAGAAACATAAGGACACAGTTGCGGCCTTGTGTTTTCTGCCTGTTTTTTTTCTCTTCAGCAGGAATATTAGAAATCAATCTTTTCTGCTTAATTGAGTGCTTGACTGAAGTGGTAGGCGAGTGCCACTGTCTTTTTGATTCTGGCTAAGGCTTAATTCACAGAATCACAGAATCACAGAATCACAGAATGTTAGGGATTGGAAGGGACATCGAAAGATCATCTAGTCCAATCCCCCTGCTGGAGCAGGAACACCTAGATCGGATCGCACAGGAACGCATCCAGGCGGGCTTTGAATGTCTCCAGAGAAGGAGACTCCACAACCTCTCTGGGCAGCCTGTTCCAGTGCTCTGTCACCCTCACTGTAAAGTTTTTTCTCATATTCAAGTGGAACCTCCTATGTTCCAGCTTGAACCCATTGCCCCTTGTCCTATAACTGGATGTCACAGAGAAGAGCCTGGCTCCATCCTCCTGACACTCACCCTTCACATATTTATAAACATTGATTAGGTCACCCCTCAGTCTCCTCTTTTCCAAGTTAATTCCAGTGCCTCTTAGGAGTGTGTTGTACAAGACTGTCTTGGGCAGTGTCCTTTGCCTTGGACACAGGGATCTGACCCTCAGCTGTTCCAAACAGCCTTTCAGCTGACTCGGGAAGCCACTGGGATGCTTCCTGGTCTTGTTTTGCTCACTTCTGCTTCTTGTCCCCTTATATTACATATTAGGAGGGCGGAGGCTCGTAAAGACATACCCTAACAAAAAACCACATTATTCTGTGTTTAAGGAGCAGCTGGTATGAGGTTTTTGAGATTGTAGGTATCAGACTGTGACAGCCATAGCCAGGGCTGGAAAGGGGCATTGTTAGAATAGTCCCTCTTGGAGAAAGCAGGACCTTCCTTTTAATTAAACAGGATACTTCTACTGTGATGTGTTAGGGTCACAAAATGCTAGTCTAAATTGAGCTGTTCCTGTGGTCCCTCACCAATGCCATGCATCTTAGTGGCGGAAGGAGACTGGATTGCGCTTCACTATTTGAAATAACATTGAACCTTTCCCCAGCAATCACAGGGTGACTGCCCCTGTGGTGGAGATACTGCGGAAAAAAGGGCACTGATCTCTGCTGCCTGAGTTGCTCTGCCTGCAGAAGTAATTGCTGCCAAATGCAGGAACAGATCCCTGCATGGGTGAAAGGGGGTTCAGCCTCTGGTGCCTTTGCTCTGCCCCTAAAGTTATGTAAAAGGTAAAATATGCAGGGGCATACTGCAAGCTAAAGGAGTTGATAGGGCTTTACATCGCTTATATGGTGTATGATTATGTGGGAGAAGACTGCAGTTTATTCTGTTACTGCACAACAGATCCTACTGGTTTAGGATCTGTTACTTACTGCAATGGCTGGTGTAACGACTGTAGGTGTGAATATAGCTGGAGGGCTGGAATCACCAAGGTTGTGACACGAAATGGGGGGTCAGTCTCAAATCAGTGCATTCAAACTCCATTGAAGGACAAGCTTTTATTTTAGAATTTAGGCAGCCAACCTGTAGCAAATGTTGCAACAGTTTAAAAAGTTACTGCAGAGCTCACCTTTATGCTTTCAGAGAATTAATTTCTGCAGCAGAGTTAATGTGAGGGCAATGTGTGCTTTTGCCTTGCCTGCCTCCAAGGGCAAAGTCTACCTTGAGGTGTTGGTGAGGCTGGATAGTGGGCACTGCTGTTGTCAGATGTCAACAACATCCTTCACCAATTATCTGGCAACTAATAGATATTGCTTTATTCAGAGATGCTTGTGTTAAGAGTGCATTCAGCCGTATCCTATGAGTCATCTGTCTGCTTCAAGCACAGGCTGGTGACCCACCTTCAGCTGAAGTGGTAGAGGCTTTTGGAGTTTCAGATCTGTCTTTTCCACTGAGTGACTGTGGTGTGCAGGTCAGTAGGTTGTGAAATCTGGAAGAGACTGAAAAATTGCTACAAAGCTTCATTTCCTAGGGGGAATACTTAAAACAGCATTTGCTGAAATTCCTGATCTGATAGAAGACACTCTAAGGCAGAGCTCGTATTGCTGTATTTATTGAGCCAGCTGTTCCTCAGATATGCATTAGCATCACCCCATTAAATTCAGTGTGGTGGTGCTGGTTTATTCTAGCTTTGACCCCCTGTGTCTATGATTGGTTACAAAACCCAAGAGAATGGCTTTTTCAAGGGGAACTGTGATTTCAGGCTTGTTTTCAAGATAACATAGAAGTCCTGCTACTTGACAAATAGAAAGCAAATTACCTCATAGGAGATGTGTAATAATAGATGATCAAAGTCTGGATTTATGAGATTATATGTTCCTTTAAAATGGTAAATAAGGCAGTCTTCTCTTCAAAGCCTGTCGCCATCAGTGGATCAGTGAGCTCTGGGGTTTTGAGGGAAGAGTTAAATGACAGTTTCACGCTCTGACCAGTAAGCCTACAGGTGGGGTTTTTTTTACTGTCTAGTTTAGCAAAAGCCTTTCTGGAAGCGGTGCAATTATTACACAAGATCGTTTTGCAGTTACATCTAACTTCTGTATGTTAGGAGGAACTGAAAACCTGGGCTGAACATTGCACAGTTGTCTCTGGGAGTTTGGCTGAGTATAAAGAATCTGAAGTTGTCTCTGAGCAGGGACTGGGTCAAGGGTGATAAATTTTTTAGGTTGTTTTATTTTTTATCTTTCACTTTGGAATGTCCTGTGACTTTCCA
Source organism: Pterocles orientalis (assembly GCA_011057875.1). Classification (NCBI taxonomy): domain Eukaryota; kingdom Metazoa; phylum Chordata; class Aves; order Pterocliformes; family Pteroclidae; genus Pterocles; species Pterocles orientalis. The sequence continues at coordinate 2,039,733 of WKFP01014822.1, read as the reverse complement.
GTGCCCAGTTGATGATTAACTCTGTCTCTACCCAGGGAGAAATATTCATTAGATGATTAGATTAGCTAGTCACTGGAATTGGATTAATGTAAATACTTCTTGTAAGCGAAGCAGGAAGGGTTGGCACAGTATCTGCAAAGCATCTCCTGTCAGCTATACAGGAAAGCGGAGAGGAAGAGCGCAATCAAACCAATCCTTAATGGTTAGGGGAAAGCTTAAGTGCTGTTTGGAACAGACAGCGAAAGCTGCAGAAAGGATTTCTCGAATGAAAGCTGCTTATGAAGGAGTGCTACCTAGCCTTTGTACATTCCTCAAAAAGGAGGACAAGCATGCTCTACCTTTACAGTCGCTTTTTTGCCGTAGCACACATACAGACCTGGCATGGAAAAAGGCCGTGGTAGATTAAATGCACAGATGTGCATTTGTAGCTTATGATGATGATTCTTCCATCATAAGATTTTTGACACAGCAAGGTTTTTTTGATTTTAAACTAATCTTCTTATGTACCTCAGTTACGTTTTTCCTCTTTCCTGAATATTAATCTGATTTTCAGATACTCTTTATGATTTTTGTGTTCCCAGGGATGATTTGCAACTGATTACAATAGTTTTAGATGGGGGTCACCTGATCAAGCATACTGTCATAATCTCTTAAAGATAATCACTAAAAATATATCTTCCCTAATCTCCTTTGCTGGATAAGAGAAATAGAGAAGGATTGGCAAGGACAGTGTGTCGTGAGTAGTAGACTGACTACATACGCTACAGGTTGCTTTCCCTAGCTTCTCCTGAATCAAAATGCCATCTTTCCCCATCTTAAACAGCTTTGGGAAGCTGTGTGGATCAAGCAAAACAGAAGAACTGGTACTGGAAAGGGTGAAATACCGAAATTCAATCAAAAGGATGTCAATTATTGAGGATGGGGATATTGCAGAGGTCTTGTATCTCATTCCGAAGCAGAGCTTGTTGAAGCAGCTGCCCTACTTGAATCCAGATGACTACTACTTATGCGAGCGGTTATTTGAGACTCCTGAGTATCTTGGTAAGTGAGGACTGGCATCGGATCTTGATTTTTGGTTGGTGAATAGGCTAAATTGCTTTACAGTTAGCTTATTTTTTGTGTAGCAGCAAGATGCTTTATGACAGGAAGTGTTCAGTAGTGGAGAAACATTTTCTCACTGACAGGAGGGAAAGAAGAGTAAAAAGTCAAATTAGAATCTGAGTAGTCAAAAGTAGTCGATGAATTTGGGTATACCTCTCTCTATCTGGCTATCCTGGGACAAAGAGGGCCTCAATCTGCAGAGGTACTCAAGATAGAAAAATACCTTTTGAAAGCACAACATCCTGTGGTAGTGTGTTCCAGAGCTTTCCTATAGGTTTTATTAAACTATATTCCTTTTTTTTTTGTTTGTTTTAAACCTGTTGCAAAGTAGTTTCATTTGAGGCTGCCTCATTTTTTGATTGGAAGAGGTGATTAAAATTCTTTCTGTGTTTACCTTCTTGTCATTTGTGAGTTTATTAGACTCTATTGTGTCTCTTATCTAGGTATCTCCTTTTCCAGGATAAGGAGTCATAATTTATTTAGATGCTCTTTGTGCAGGAGCCAGTCCATGCCTTTGGTTATCCTTTTTACCTTTACTTCACAATGTAAGGGTAGTACTGGCCAAAACCCATACTCTGTTTTGGATAGTTACTGCTTCTGAGTAATCAGTTCTTTTAAACCTTAGTTAAGGTGTTGCTAAAATATGAGGCAAATATATAATATGGCTGTGAACCAGAAAAAGCAACTATCATTTTGCCTTGCCCGCCCCCACACTGTTTCGCATTGGTATTCTGGAGAAAACTTCTGCAGACAATTTAGACATTTTTGTAAATCACAATTTAGGATAGAAGATTATTTGAATGAAGAGTGATCAGCTGTGTGTTCGATCCACACAGGACTCCAAAGAGATTCTTTGCCACTGTAGCAGGCTGGGAGCCACCTTTTTGCACTGGTGCCATTTTCTTCTAATTCATATGGGGCTAAAATTAATCTAGAAATCTGCAATATTGCAGTTCTTTCTCATTCATAGGCAATCACAAAGATAGTGGGACAGGTTCTGATTAGCATTAAGCTGCAAGAGATATTGCATATATCCACTGTTTTTTTTTTTTTCCTTTCACCCTGTAGTTTGGGTGCTCCTGTTCAGTAGGGTGGGTATTATGATCCCGCTTTCCAGTGGTGTGAATAGTGCTAGTTGAAAAGTTGCAAGGTGTCTGGTGTCTCAGCTTTACTTAAATTACAACAGGGTAATTGGAATTGGAATCTCACCTGTATTTTTGCTCTAAGTGAACAAAAATAGTGGAATGGTTACTGCGAACAGCCTGGTTGTGAAAGCTGTATGCGACTTTAAGATGCAAAAGGCATGAGTCTGTCTCTTGGGCCACGTGCCTGCTTGGGGATTATGGTGTCTCAAGTACTACAAGATTTAGCTGCTTATATACCCTGCTGAAAGACAGTTTGCTGTCTGTTTGGGCTTTGCAAACACAGATTAGAAATTGTCCTGTTCTAGGCATTTGGAGACTTGCTCAGTATTGCTTGCTGTTCATATGTGAGATTGTAACCATGGGGAAAGGTCCATAATTTTAGGTTTTTGGAAGGTTGGGAGTTATCTCAAGAATTGCAGAGCTATTTAGTATTCAGGAAGTGAGTCTTTTGAGTCTCACTGATTTAACCTGTGACTTGCTTTTACTTAGCACTCATATCATGAAATTCCATCCACTTCATGAGAGGAAGGCTGAAGTTTAAAATTGTCTCATTAGGTTAAAAGGTGGTGTGATACTGAAAGTTAAAAATACTCTAAAAATGGAAGAAAACTTTTATTTTTTTTTAATGAGTTCAAAAGAGGCTTTGAAAGGAAAGGAGAATGGAAGGAAAATGGAGACTTGGGGGTCCTTGGTTTCATTTGGCCAAAACTGATGAGCCACCTTCGCTCCCATTTCCAGGGAAATGTTAAGGGATCGCTCCCCCCGAGAGAGATTGCTGGCCGTGTGGTTTGCTGCCACCAAATCTGTCTTAGCCTGGAAGGCCTGGTTCAGCATGTGCCTTTGATTCTCTGGATACCAAACTCCAGTACAAAGGACTCTGTGGAAAAATGTCTGATATTTAGGGCTAGCAAAAGTTGAAAGTTAGCTGCAAAAGGGCGGTGGAATTTTAAAGAGGAAATTGGATTGGAACTGTGTGGTGTTCCTTCTTGTGTGAGATGCTGTCATCTGCTGCTTGTACAGATGACACTTCACGCACCCCTCTGAACTGATTGCTCTTTGATGTGACAGTGGTATACACCTGAGGGAAAGGAGATCTGTACCCTATTATCTAACTGACCTCCCATAGGAGTTTAGTATCTGTTTATGTAACAGTCTTAATTTAAAGCAGTGCTTGTGAGAATGGCTGCTTGTGTTGGATCAGTCGGATGTAAATGAAGACAGAAGGAACCTGAGAGGATGAGAGAGGCATGGGTGGAATCCAGAGGGCATGAAAACAGTTCAGTGATGAGCCAGGGAGCAGACTGGACTGGAAAATTTATGAAGCACCGAGACCCTATGAGAAATGGGGCTCTGGGGAAAAGAAGGTCTGATTTTTTTTTTTTTCAGTGTGTATGTTTGCAGGGAGGAGGGGTCCAAGAGATCAGCATGGTGATGTGAGGGAAGAAGGAGAGGCAGGGTGCTATTGAGAGGAATGGGCTTTACAGATTTGAAATAAAATGTCCAATTATAAAATAGTAGATGTGGCGTAACATTTCAATCTTTGCCCACTGTTTAACATCTAAGTTTCCCCACATCAGCTTGCTTGCATCAGTAGGGTTTTCTTGGTGTGTTAGGGTAAGAAAGCTGAAGTCCCCACCTAGGCAACGTTTTGTGTCCCATTGCCATTTTCCATTCTTTGTACCCGGGAGTGCCCAAGATCACCCTGAAGACTGCAGATTCTTTAGCACCAGTCCCTGTTTTACCTGCGCAGAAACAAGGAAGGCACAGATGGGGAAAAAAGAATTCCTATATTAATAATTGGTTTTACCTGGAAATGGTGTTCATAGTAGCTCCTCACAGAATGTATACTTGATGTGACCTACCGCCGTAGGATTTGAATGATGCTTTGTGAACTTGTCAGGTGTCCAAAGCTGAGCAATCTTGAATGTGGCGAATGGTGATATGAGAGAGAAAAATCCAGGTTCTCTTGGCATTGTAGTGGGTGGTACTCTTCAGATGCAAAGAGGTGCTGTACAGACTGCTCATGTACTTTAGATAAGATGGTTCTTCTTTTAGGTAGCTTTTGAAATTGATTCCTTCAAGTGAGTGATCTCTCCTGGCATATAATTTTTTTTTTTTTTGTGATGCTGACTTACATGATTACATGATTGGAGTCTATGCTTTTAAAGTTTGTGGTAATCCAGGTTTAGGAGCCCTATGTCATTCTTCTAGATGAATTTGAAGTAATTCAGTTGAATTTCAGTGAATAAAAGTGTAAAGTCTTGGACTTGCACAGATAAGAAATAGAAAATAACCAACACTGCTACAGAAGAGTATATGGAGGATAATGATACTTACCACAATATAGGTATAGGTCGACTATAATACTGCTGCAAAAAAAAAGCCATTCTTCTTCTGGGATGTGTTAGCAGGAGACAAATACAGCAAGAGACATAATTTTTCTCTGTTCCTGTTACTGAAGAGGACTCTGCTGGATACTGCCGCTAGGTTTAGACATTGCGTTTTGAGAAAGATACTGATAAATTGGAGGGAAACTAGTAGAAAGCAGGGAAAATAATATTAGGGGAAAAAAGACTTATGAGGAAAGATTAATAGAATTAGTTTTGCTCCATCTAGAAGAGTGGAGATAAGTGAGGGATTTAGTCAATCTTCGGATGAATAAGGGGTTGTCAAATGGAGATGTGTTCTGCATTGTTCTGAGAAGCACAGAAAAAGATTAGGCACATTTGCAGCAGAAAAGATCCAGTTTGTATAACGGGAACTAACCTTCCAGATACAGAGGCAGAGGAGTGGAGGAAGTTTGCTTAAGCCTGTTGTGCAATCTTCTTGGAGGGTTTTATGAGTGTCACATATGATCTAGGTGCTTGAGCCAACCCAGCCCGAGAGTATGTGATCTTTTGAGTCTTTTAGAGTTTTTCTGTGGTTATAGGTCACTGCCAGCCAAGGACCTGTTTAGTTTTCGGTTTTGTCTTTAAGAAGCACATAGTCCTGATGTCTTCGGATTTGGGGAAACTGCATTTCCCCCTTCTTGAAGTCCCATTTTTCTTGTGACACCTTTCCACTGTTATTGTAGAGATTTCTAGGCTTCTTGTGGTGTGTGCTTTATGGACCAAGCATGTTATCAAGGTTAGGTTTTCACCCTCTCAGGTGCTTTTCAGAACCTCTGGAAATTGCTTGCAAACCCACTGCAATACTGGTGCATAGCTGGGGTTCATCATGAAGGATCAGGTGTCCCTGATAAAGATCCCCCAAGTAAAGCTAAGCTGCTGTCTCCTGGGCTCCTGCACTCAGAGCCATTCTAACAGTGACCATCCCAGAGTGAGAAATCTCCCTTTTGTGCTTCCTGCACAGTGCGTTGGTGTCACATAGCAAGGACTTGTTCGCAAACAGTGTTCACAGGTGAAAGTTCTCCCTCTCACTTGTTCTCTCTTTCTCTCTTACTGGCATGAGAGAAACTACTTTCTTCTCTACCCTTCACTGCAGTAACAGCGCTGATGTGGTTTTGATCCTGCGATGCTTGCATGTGTTGAAGATGTAGTTGCTTATTTTATCAGCTTTACAGGGATGGGAGGTTTTTCACTGCTCACCCATTAGATCTTAAACACAAGATTCACAGAGTGGCTGTAGTGGCCAAAGTTCACCTGCTGTGGTTGCTCTAGCTTTATTATTCCATGGATAAATCTGCTTGTGAAAAATGCTGAATTGCAGTTTCATGTTTGAGTAAAGTATAGCTGAAATTCCCGGTGTTAGGCCCTAAAAATCTTGGCTTCTCTAAATATGCAGAGTTAGCTTGATTTTTCTTTTTTTTTTTAATTTAAAAAGAAAAAGTAATTAATTAGGACCAGTTCTTCATTTGCTGCCTGTTGGCAGTATTTCTACTTCAATCGATCACTGCCACATTTTTGCTTAAAATGTTTGAACCTGTAATGTGTTCTTAACCCTTGGCTTCCTGATTCAGCTGTCCATTTGCTGTGGGAAGAGTTGTTGCCAGTGTTTGAGATCAATCCAAGCTAATTTGCTTAGTAGTGCATCAGTGGTTTAGCATTAATCTGCATTAATGTAGCAATAGTTCAGAGGAACTGCACCCACCTCTGCAGGGCTCACTGCTCCCTCTCTGCCTAAATTCTTTGTTATCTGTTATCCAACAAACAAGAAAAAAATTGCAGTTCCTGCTTTTACTAGATGCTAGCAAGAAGGATGAGCTAATCACCTTTAAGTAGAAAGAAATAATGAAAAAGTTGTGGTTTGCTTCCTCTGTGGCTGTATACATAGGCAATAGGAGTAGCATGAAGGTTGCTGAGGGGGATTGAAGCAAAGATTTCACTTGCTCTGTATAACTCCATAACGATGATGGGCGCAGGCAGCTCCCATGGAAAGATCATATAGTGGCTGCACATCCCCCTGTTGTTTACAGGGAGTCCTGCTTTTGTTCTATATCTGATTGAAACTTCCTCTCCTGTGTCGGTCGTTTGCAGTTGTATAACCTTGGTGTTTTAATTAAAACAACCAAGAGGGACATACAGTGCCGTTCCTAGGCTGGGCTGGAGCAGGGTGGCAGGAGTGGCTTGCAGCCCCTCTTCCCCCCATCTGCGGGTGTTCAGAGCCACCATAGCCTCTTGCAGGCAGGAGACGACAGGTAAATCTGAAACTGAAGCTGGTTTCAAGCTGAAGAAGTTCTAGCCTTTCTCCCGGTGAGTAACATACTGGTGGCATTGGGATGGGGAAAAGAGTAAAAATTGCTGTTTCTTCTCTTCTGAAAGCCGTTCCTTGGGCTGCTCTGCTTATCCAACAGGTGAAATAGTGGAAGAACTGCAGAGCAGAGGGAAGGCATAGGAAATGGCTGTCCTCACTCACTCCAGCTGTGACTGGGGCATGGAGGGAGTAGAAGAGGAGAGAGAATCTTGGTACATGGCCTTTTCCCTTGCTTCATCCTCTCCTGTACATCCCTTGTGCTGGTTGAGGAGAGGATGAATGCTAGTTGCGGTTGGCTCCTTCTCCTCCTCTATGCCTGAGAGATGGGGTTGTCACTAAGCAGACTTGTATACTGGGACCTTAAAAGCAGCTTTCAGTTTGAGAGAATGGTAGGTGTTTGGTAGACTTCTGTGGGAATTTTTTTCGGTAAAAGGCCAAATAGTTAATGGGAGGAGAAGGTAAGAAAGGGAATCAGAAATGTTTTTCACCCAGGTGATGCAGACAAGGTGCAGCTGAGAGGGAAAGAAGACAATGTTAGAATGGGAGATTGTGATTACAGTCTTTGCATTATCCTGCTTTTGGTTTTTTTTTTCAGTTATTTTCCTTTAAAGAATGGCTCTTTATGTGAGAGGCAGAAACACTGTGACACCAGGGAATGTTTGTCACTGGTTTTTTACCAGGTGAATTAGATAGTGAAGCTGTCTGTGCAGTTTTCAATGTAAAACATAGAAGCATTATGCTATAAAATGCAAAAATATAAACCCAATTAGCTTATCAGTATACAGCAATACTTGGAAGGTTCAGTATTGTTTATTTATTTTTTAAGTTGGCAAACTCTCCTTTAAAATACATGACTCTCCTTTAGAGCAGAGGCAGTAAGCCATCCGGTTTGCTGTAAACTATCTGTGAGCAAATCTTCTTACAGAGCAGCAGCAGTAAAATAGCTTTTGCAGTTATTTTTTAAAAATTCCTGTCAGTGCAGATGTTGGAATCAGTTACACTTGTTCTTTTTTTGAATTTCGGTTTGTTGTGTGTCTGCTTAATATTTTTTTATGATGATCCTACTATTGAAACAGCATCAAATATTTTAAAAGAAAGCTTCAAATGTGTAAGTTTTTACATACCAAAGCAAATGACCTCCCTAGCTAGCAGGTTGAAGAGCCACTAATAGAAAAGTTCCAGAAGCTGGAGTGAGGTGATAAAAAATTTGTTTGTTGTAAAAGCTTGTTTGAATATATTAATATTACACTATGTAGTCAAGCTATATCTTCTTGGAAAGTACATTTTTATATTTTCTTGAGGTCATTTGTGGTTCATTTAATAAGACATTGGACTGGGAAATTGCTGTTGGGAGTGAGATACATTTGCAGGACAGATTTAGGTGCCTTTTTTAGAGCCCTATTTATAGTTTAATATGAAATCAGAAGAGAAGGAGTTTGTCATTTGGCACAGTGAAAATTAATTAGTCCCTGTTAAATGTATGGGTGGTGTATATCCAGTGTCCACACAATGGGTTGCCTCATCCTCAGGGGCCATGGACTTGCATTGTTGCACGCTTTGTTCTGTGTTGTGTTGCTGAGGCATACACTAAAGGTTAATGCTTAGTGGGATACTCTGTCACATCTCTCAGTACTGTTTCTTTGCTCTACAAATTAACTGACTGGCAGGAAGCTGTTTCGATCTGGTGTTCCATGGACCACTCATGGAGAAGTTCTTGTGACTGCTGAGTCTTTGCTGCATTCCTGCTGATTTCACTGAGCCCAAAACTCCCAAAACAGGCTATGGGGGTTATTCTGCAGAATTAATCACATTCTGAACTGGGTTGTCAGTATCAAATCTCCTTAATCTTAAGCATGCACAGAAAAGCATGGCACTTGCATATATGCTTTCCTGTTGGAGATTCCTGCCTTCATGCAAGTTCTTTGCAGTTTTTAGCAGTAATTGTGGTTGCTGTCAGTAGTGGGTACTGATAGTACACTCGTATTTTTATCAACAACAGTGATCATGATGTGGCTAGATGAATTCGATTTATAGCAGGTGAATAGTGATGATTTTATATGGTAGTTTTTTAAAAAAATACTGAATGTAAACCGCTGTCACTACAGCATATTACAATCCTATGTCTCAGTTCAGTGTTAAATGTGTGCATAGTGCGAAAGTTCACACGGGTGTTAAAGCACAATCTCCTTTCTAAGGGTTAGGAATAACACAAGCAGTTTGGAAGCCAATTGTTATATCAATAGTGTAAATGTTTGTACGTACCTACAATCAGAAGATTACCCTTCAGTGAGCTTTGTATATTTTTGAGGCCACTGCAAAGAAGTATCATCTATCTTTTCTCATATGTTTCTAAAAAGAAATGATCTGGAGGTTTACAGGTGCTTTCTAATAAGTGTGTATTATAGGCTTCTTAATGTTTAGAGCAAAGCCAAGCATCCTTCTTTTCTTATTTTCTCTTGTAATAGATTAGATGTTACTCTTACTGGTTTATCTCTGTTTTGCATTTTTGTCTGTATTCTGTATTTAAATGATTCTATTAAAAAAGCACTAAACCCCCAAATCCTGGCAGATCAGAATGAATACACTTCTTATTTTGCTGAATCAGGTGATGTATTTGGTAAAATTTAATTTCATTTACTCTAAAAGAATGATGGCACATGGTTGTAAACAGCAATATTACAGACTGATTTTATTTAAGACAGGATGACATAGGCTACAAAGAAGAGCACCCAGATTCTTGGACCTAGTATGAGGACAGTTTTGTCAGGTACAGGCTGAATTCTGCTCAGCAGTGTGTCTGGTTAAATCTGAAAAACACCATCAATGTCATCAGCTCTGCCCAAGTTGGTTGCCTGCCTTGTTGTATGCTGCAGTCCTGAAGAAGCACCACTGCTTGAGTCTTTTTCAAAAGATGGAAAATGTGTCATTTGTCCAAGTGGCTGAGGGAGGTACGTCAGAGGGATAGATTGCTGGAGCAGGGTATGTCCTGAAGGAACAGAAGCCAGGAAATACTGAATTGTGTAGCTTTTGAGGATGGTGAAACTGGAAATTATGTGTGTCTGTGTCAGAGCACTGGGACCATCTTTTTTTCCCTCTGAGTAAGCACAGTTAAGTCAGGGTAATAATTAGAGCAGGTCACTTTTTCATTAAGAGCATGAGAGAGGAGAGCTTCCTTCTTGGAGAAGGGACCATTTTGCACCATGCCATAATCAAGACTTTATAGAAGTGGTGGCTCGTAGTTGATCTAGACTGTACCGTGGTTAAGCTGTGGAAGCACGTAGCAGGTTTTCTTGTCACAACTGTTTGTGCCAGGCTTTTTGCTGGAAGCAAAAGACAATAAATAGAGGGTATTTTCCTGGATGTTACTTAACAGAACGACTCCCCTTTCCCTTTCTGTTTTCTAGCAGACTGTTTCCTTCATTGGTGAACAAGAGATATTGGTCAGTTTTGAAGAATTTGTATAAAAACCGTGTGCAGATACTTCTAAGCCATGATCTCATCTGTGAAGAATGAGAGCAAGATAAAAGTATGAAAGCCAGCTTTTAAAATGAGAATAACAAATCTTAAGTTGTGGATAAATTGCTTAGTATCTTACACATACTTTTTCAACACTATCAAGGTAGAAGAAAAAGCAAAACAAACTGATTTAACTCTTTCCCTTTGTGGAGTGATCTCAGTATGGCTCCTGTGCTTCTTGCTGAATGCACAGAATATTTTTCACCAGAAAATAACAGTGACATAAGGATGTTTAGCTATAGTGTGCTCACTGTGTGACTCTTCCAACCACATTGTGTTCAAGGGGGACTTCCTATTAAAGTTGTACAGTGCAAAAGGTTATTTAAAGAAAAAAAGCTATTTTGCTTTCCTTTTAAAATATCCTTTGACAATAAATGCTAGGAATTTGTTTCTAACATTGCTATCTATTCCTCTTTCATATCCAGTTTAGGATATTTGAGTAGATTCTGAATTGTACAGCAGGGTAAATTTTAGTCCTCAGGCTTAAAACAATGAGATTAAAACCAAAAACCATCTTGGTTTTAAAAAAAAATATTTACAATACCAATGTCTGCTCTTTATCTCTTTACTCAGGAATAAATTACATTTGACTCCTAAGTTTCCAATATAATTTACTGCAGTCTGTATTTTAAAATTTATTTTTGTGTGCATGCTGTTGCCTAACGTGGCTTTCCAAGGCTGAATGATGTGAGGAAAGGCTCTATTCAGCTATGGATGAGTCGAGATACAGCGGTGCTAATCTCTAGCACATGTGAAAAATGGAGGTAATGAACTCAGAGAACAGCAAGTCCATATACCGGCATGCAGCTCCTGTGTCAGCAGCTGCTGGAACAAAAAATGGATGATGATAACTGCAAGCCTTTTGAGGGTGTCTGAGGATCACAGGAAGGGGTTAACGGTATCCGTGTGTGTATCCATAGGCTGTGCTCTGCACATCAGATCAAATATTTATGAATGAAAGTCAGATGTGCCCCTTTCGGGAAGCTGTCCCCTAACTGTTTACAAAATACTGTTTGAAGAAGAACACAGCCAGGTTGAGTTACAACCTGACATCTCTAACGTGGCAGGAATGTGACATAACGGATTATGTATGCCCCAGCGTTGGTGGGGTTTAGCCCGGCTCCCTGGTTGAGCCTCAGATGCTATTAATAGTAACACACTGAGTCATAGAAGCAGGAATGTCAGACTGCCTGGGCTGTGCTTCTCTTACGCGTTAGGCTGCTAACAATAAAAGCCAGCCTAGATTTGTTAGAAATAGAGTGACTATTTATTTCCATGCATGTGCCTGAATTTCTGCTTCTCTTTTTCTCTCTCTTATTTATTTATTAAAGAATGTCACTGAATAAGAGAGAGATCTTTTGGGTGAGGCAGATTGAATAGTTTCATTTCTTTCTGTTGTTCTGGGTGGCATTTATGCAAAACATTTAGGATTTATTTACTGCAAATATTTTTAATGCTGTACGTATGCTCTGATTCTTTTTCCAGCAGGTATCAGCCATCTGCTGTTCTGTCTGGCTGATGCCTACAGCTTGTTTCTTTACATTTATTTCTCTCTCTCTCTACATATAGTAGCATTAAGAGGGAATTCCCTTGTGGAGGAGTAGCTCCAGTTCAAGGCCAGCTCTCAAGTCCAGCTCCGGGCTGAACACAGCTTTTGCTTTAGGGTGCAGTATAAATGTAATTGGACCTCCATCACATAACCTGAAGCACATTTAGTACTGAGTTATGGTCAAGCTGAAGCTACAGCTCAATGAACCTGCCCATAATCTATCCCAGAATATTATTGTATTTGGCCGCATTCTCTACTACTGAGGCCACTGCTGTCCTTGGCAAGTCAATTGATTTCCCTTTGTTGTTTTCTTCACCTCTAAACCACAAATACTAGAATTTACTATCTGAGCAAAGGCATGTCAGGGTAGGTTTGTCTTGGTGAAGTTCCTGGTAACTAGCTAAAATGAGAAATGAAGTCATTTAAAAATAAGGAAAAAGTGGCATACAGTAGTAGTGATAGAGGTTCCCCAAAATCTTGATAGTGGCAGTATATATGTATTAAAAATAATACATGTTAAGTGGTTTTTAATGGGTATTCCGGGGTTTGATTAATCATATTTTCAAGCTTTTCTTCATAACTGAATAAAAGTATGCTTATAAAAGAAAAGCTTTATTTCTTACCTCTCTCTGACCTGTATCTTTTAATAGAAAAAAGAAATATTCTGAATCTTGATATAAAATGAGACTTGCCTGTATTGTAAAGGGTTGGTTTAGTTGTTTTTTAACATTAGCTGACTGACCAGTTCTTTCTTGGGTAGAGTTTAGTGCCTGGAAAACTGAAAATGGGAAGGTTTGATGCCCAGTTTCAACAGTGGTACTTTTGTCTTGTTGGGGATGTGTTGAGGGGTAAAATTCACATGTAAGTGCTGCTGCTTCCGTACGCTACTCTCTTCTCAGTTCTATGAGTACTTGTGGGTATCATCTTAAAAGGAATAACGTAAAAGGAATTGTAGTTTATAACTGCTTGGTATTTCAGAATACAGTGCTTACCTTGTCTCACAGCAAAAATTTTATTTGTGGTACTGGTTCTGCTGGCTATGGTTCTAAACCCAGGTGCTCACTGAGCAGTGACAATTTCATTTTTGTTATTTTTACTGTTCTTTCAAGATAGTGAATAGAGCTGGTATTCCCAGCTTGCACAGATTATGTGTTACTCTATTCTGTACTGTGGTCAGAAGGCGTTGAGAGACTATTTATTAGCATGTTTTGTGGTCTGGTAGTTGGCATTTGGTAACAGCTTTAAAGTAAAACCAGCAGTGGATAAACAGCTCTCACCATGGAAAACCCCGTGCTGCAGCCTGCCTTGGGACTTGCCCATGTTCATCTTGTATTTCCCTTCTTGATGCTGGCTCAGTTCGAGTAAATAAAATAATAGGAAACTCATAAATACCACTTTAGCTTTCTGTGTGTGCTTGAGCAGCTCTCCTGTTCTCTCTCACATCTTCTCTCTTGCAGTCTTTTGCCAGTCATTCAGGAGCGAATTTCACTGCCGGCTCAGCTCTGCAAGGGTAGAGGAATGCAAGGTGGTGTCAGTGGCTGGAAATTAGGGACGGTGGAATTCAGCATTTGTTCCACAGCAGCAGCTGTAGCTGGTTGTTTCAGCACAAGGGGCAGAGTCCGCAAGCAGGGTATGTGCTGCCATTAGCGATAGGCAGAGACCACAGTGGAAGAAGGTAAGAGGCACAAGAAGGAAAGAGAGCGACGACCAGTCAGACCTGATCAGATCTTGTGGGAAGTCTGACTGAGGAAGATAACTATCAGGAATAAGCTGCCTTTTTTTTTTTTTTTTTAAATTCACCTCAACCAAACACTGCTGGAAAAAGAGATTGTGTTTAAATTACTTCAGCTAATTCTTGCTGCTTCCACTACGAAGAAAATTTGTTTGCCATGGTGAAAGATAAAGGTAATTATGTTTATTGATAGACTGGAGCTGAAACAGCCTAATGTGCCAGCCATAATCACCCAAGGTTTAAACTTTCAAATTTAAAATGAAGCATGCTTTGACTGACAGTTGCTGTTTTCCTTTCTATAAAAGGGTGTGCTAGTGGATTGCATTGATTATTGCATTGATTATCTTTGTACCTGTTTTAATAAAGATAAAATTTGGAACACACCTAGTTTAGAGTGTTTGCACAGCTGGATTCCTTCTATGTGTACACCTTTGTTTGTTTGTTTGTTTTTCCCATGTGCTTTAACCCAAGTTTCCTGTTGACTGTTTTTACCTATATTTCCTACAGTTCAAAGACCACTGAAGCAGGTAGCGTAAAATTTTAAAGACAGACATTGATATATTCAGCAAGTGTGGACTTGACAGGGTCGTATTTTACCTTCTAATGAAAAAATGGATTATATGAGATTTTGCATAATATTTTGAGTTTTGCAGCAGTAAATTAGGTAACAGTTTCAATTGCCTATAAATAACATTTTAAGTCTCCTACTGAAGCATTTACTAGTCAAAGAATTTAGAAAAGGTTGTGGGATAGTGGTGATCTTGCAGTAATAGTGATCTGTATCATTTATTGCATTATGAGATTGTGAAATACTTTCTGAATTGTATTTGCGTAGTGGATTGGATGTGGGTTTGGAACATTACGTTATCACAGATAGATTCAGACTTAATCTCTGTTTTGTGAAGAGGAGGATCTGTGTTCTTTTCTTTCCTGAGGGCTCTGTAAAATAAAATGTGGGATAAATTCAAACTAGGGAAGAAAGAGAAATAAGTGTTGAGCAAGAGTGAGCAGCTTTTCATCTCTGAACACCTACATAAAGATCTTTTTTAATGCTGTAAACAAAATAAATTAAGTGAATTTAGCTTCACAGATGTTTAGATTGGAGAGAGCAAGACAAATGCCTCGATAGCCTGCCATAGTGTGTCAGATTTATGGAAAGAGTTATAGGCATAGCCATTATACAGTCTGCTGATGATTTTTTGTTGATGAAAAGCACAGGCCCAGCATAAATAGTATCGGCTGCTTAGCAGATTTGAGATCCATTACTTCAGATTGACAGGATCATTTTTATAATGCCAGTGGTGAACTGTTGACCTGCTCCCAGTATCAGTGAGCCATACCAGGGATGACTGAAGTAGCAGTTTCACCCCAAATCCTTGAAACTGAAAGTTTCAGGATCGTGTGAATCAACTATGCCACTCATCTTTTCAGAAAAGTAAAGTGTATTGTCACTTTATTGTAATTGTTGCTTGTTTTCTGAGATACATTTTTGAAATTGGGCTTCTGATTTTCTTGAAGTGTGCATAAAATAATGTGTAGGCTTTTTAGCCGTGCATTCAGTTTTCATCTTTGGTGCATTTCTGGTCCCCACCCAGCTGATGCTTGGTTGATTGGGCTCCATTGTGTTACATGGGGCTGCAGTTTAGGAGTGCTGTATGTACCTCAGGGGGCCAGGCTGGATGGGGCTTTGAGCAACCTGGTCTAGTAGAGGGTGTCCCTGCCCCTGGCAGGGGGCATGGAACTAGGTGATCTTTAAGGTCCCTTCCAACCCAAACCATTCTATGATTCTGTGATACTCTGTAAATAAGATTTTAGCGTCTTACACCATGAAAAGTGACATATGCGTATAAGAAAATTAAACAAGCCTGTCGTTTTTATAAGAAATGCGAGGGAGGAAACCTTCTAGAATAGTGGGAAAAGTTGACAATAAATGATTGAAAATGTGCAAAAAACATGTGTTTAAATCGCTTGCTTTCCCCCTTTCCACTAAGCTTAATGCATTATTTACACAGTGGCTACTAACATGAATGTTGGCCTTAATTCTTTTTTCTGTTCACACAGATAATGGACTAAAATATCTAAATGCCATCTTTAATTTTGTTGTACGATTACTGATGCTTCATATCTCGTGGCTGCAGAGTGAGCAATGATAGTGCTTGTTTAAAATTTTGCTTTTCTACCTTACTACTTTCAAATAATTTCTCCAACTAAGTTTTATTATTATTGTTGCTGTTTGTTCTTTACTTTGCTTTTTTTTTCTTTTTTTTTTTTTCCCCTACTACTTTAGTCAGAAGGTCAGGAGTTACTGCTTGTTTGAAGCTGCTACAAATATCTCTCTGCAGTGATACACTTGCAAAATGCAGGCCAGGATTGTAGAGCTGATACCCTCCCTTCCAATCACTGCTTGAACTGTTGTTTGAACAAGCTGAAAATGCATTCAGTCCAGTCCCAGTTTATAAACATGTTAAGTAGGTACTGGGGGGGCTGGTTTCAACTAGAAAAATGCGATTCCAATTCACTGGAGTGCAAAACAGTTAGTAGCAGTTTTTAGCAAATTAGCATGCTTCATTATGCGCATATTGCAGAATGATTTTGATATCTGCCTGGTCAGTTCATACACACAAAAAAAATCCTGAGGCCAGGGTATTTTCTGCTGACACCAAATGGTGCTTCCTGAATTATGTCTGACTGGTGTGCCACATTTCCATGTCCCTGACTGTATACTTATCTATTTCCAATTATGAGCCCTTATTATCTCAGCTAAATTATTGTCACTGTGGTACAATCAAGGGTAGCTTTCTCTCTTTATATCCTTTAACAGAAAGAAAGTTTATATCTGCATATGCAGGTCTTATTAATTCTCTTTTACAATTTAAACCCCCTATTGAATAATCGGCATTCTTAGTACTTCTATGTTGAGGTCTGTGTGAATTGTGCCACATTGCTGGCTGGCGTAAGTGTTGTAGCTTCATTTTTACCTCAGTTCGTTCACATAAGCTGAGGATTTATCCCTGATTCTTGATTTCTTGACCAGTTGATAAAAAGCCTGTCCTAGGATTCACCTGCTGGTCTGTGAAAGCGTATTAGGAATCAGCTTTGAACCTGGTGAGATGTTGGGTTGGATCAGGCATGGGCAAACCTATGAAAGTGGATTAGTGTCTATGACAAACTTCTCCATGCTGGGAAGGGTAAGAGGAGAAAACAGGAAGGGTTGAAGAATTTTTGGATTAAGGAAGAGGGTACAGAGCCTTTATTATTTCTGTTCTTCACATACTGCTTTTGTTGAAGGGTAGGTGCTGGCACCTACGGGGTACCAACTTGCAGTAAGCTAGATCATGTTTCCGTGTTCATACAACTGTGAGTAATCAGCTTGTACTGGCTTTCCCAGTAAGCAACACAGAAAATGTAGTTCACCAAAATATTAACAACGTTTCCTGTATAATTTGGCCTATTGTCTAGTTTAGTCTCGCAGAGAGATTTAGTTCCCTGTTGGTTTTCCTTTGTGCTTTTGAAAAAGCATCATCCTGATATCCCTTAAGGTTACGAGGACTGTTTTTGTGCTTGCAGTAGCTGTGATCTTGTCTTCTCTTCCATTCATGTATCACAAGAGCAGTGAGTCTCCAAAGAACCTTTTAGTCTAACTTTTTTATCGTAGAATCATGGAATCATTAAGGTTGGAAAAGACCTCAAGGATCATCAAGTCCAACTGTCAACCCAGCACCACCTAACTCCCTAAACCACGTCCCTAAGCACTTCTACCCAACATAAGACAGTGAAAACAGGTTATAAAACCTCACCATCAAAATGCTATGTTCTGACAGCCTAGTGACTGTGGAAGTTTATTTGTATACATGTAAATGGAACTACTTTTAGATGGAATTATCCTTGAAGAGCATGAAAAATGTTACCTGGGTGTTAATTTAAAGGTGTTTTCTATCTGGACTTCTGTCTCTCCAGTGCTCTGTGTATTTGCAGTCTTCTTTTATTCTCAGTATGAATCAAGAAAATGTTGAATTATGGGATTTGAGTCCTGACACTGTCTCAGTGATGTGGTTGTTAATGAAATACAGTCTTGGTCTGAACTCATGACTTTGAAACTTTTAACCCCAGGTGACCTGGGAAAGTCTCCAAGTTTGTTGCTTTAAGAGCACATGACAAGATTATACAATAACAGGTTGGCAGGGGGAGGACTAGGGAGTTTTATTTTATTTTTGCTTTGGTTTACTTTGTTTTAAATTTAGTTCTGCTTGACAGTTTGCTTTTGGGGCTGGGCATTTGGGGTTTTGTTTTAATGAAGTCAGTGTGTTACCTTGTACAAGCCACAGAAAAGGCATTTCATAAATAGGCATAGTAGTAGATTTAAAAAATACTCTTGTAGTTAAAAGTACTAAACTATAGAACAGTTCTGTGTTGGAGACTCTTAAGGTGACCTTGGAAGTAATTTGATATCTCCTCGTGTTAATCTGTAAAACAAGGATAAGAACATTCCTCTTGCCTTGATTATTTGAATTAGAGGTCTTTGGAGCAGAGAGTTTCTTTTACTTTGTTTCACAGCTATGACAAGGAAATCTTAGTGTTGGGATTTAACTACTTCCACTTGTACAAAAAAAATCCAGTGGTAAGTAAATATCTTATAAACATCTCATTACTGTTTTTAGGACAAAATAACTCTAAAGGCTTTGGCAAATTTATGGTGTTGCTTGTTCCATGCTTTCTCTTTCTAAATTTATTTTTAATATTAGGTTTCAAATTGCAGTTCTAGTGTGCAGCAGCATTGATTCTGGGCGAAACAAAAATAACCAAGGAGATACCAGCTCAGGCACTGTGTGTTTGCTGGAGGTTTTTTTTTTTTTTAAATAGCACCTAGTTCACACAAGGGTACAGATATTTGAAACCAAGGAGTCAGGCAATCACGGCATTCAGTCTTACCATGTCTGATGGCTTCCCATGTTTCCCAGTAGTGAAATTCCATACATTCCTGGCATCCCAGCTGCGTGTGGGAGACAGCTCTCTGAAGATACTGTGGAAGCTATTTTATATTGAGAAATGAGAGAAGTTTTGCCATTGATCTCACAGGAGCGGAGGGTTTAGTGGTTTCAGTCGTTAAATTTGAGACCACAGAGTTCATGGGTTCAGACAGTGGTAGAGGCAGTTAAGCTGTTCCTCCATCTGAAGCAGTGTTGTGGGCCAAAAAAAACAGTTTTGAGTAGCAGAGTTTGAATCAATTTATTTTATTGGCAAGTAACAAAGTTTTAGTTACTGATTTGTGTGTTGAAAATAAAAGCAAGCAAACACCTTCTTGGAGAACATGCCTCAGCTTCTCTCTGGATACTTCTGCCCCTTTCTCGTCTCCAGTCTGCGTGCCACACATTACACCTGGGATCTTTGGTGAGGTGAGGGTCAGTGCACCGTCGTTCCTTTTGTTCTGTTGTTCCTTTGTTCTTAGTTATTTCACCATGGTTTCCTCTGCTGACCACAGTCCTTTTAGAGTTGTATCTCCTCCTGAGTCTCCTCTCTGTCCCTGCTTGGGGAAGATAGTTTGACTCAGCGTTTCTCTAGCCCTGCTGGCCCTCCTGCGCTGTCATCATTTTTGTTTCTCTCTTACCCCTGCTTTGGTGTCTCTCCTGCACTGGCATTGTTTCCTCTGTTTTTTGGCATCCTTGCTGCTCTAGATCTCTCTTGTATCTCATACCAAGAGTCTCTCCTTTCAATGTTTACTGCCCTTTTTTGTGTGTGTGTTTTTGCAGAGGTACTGTATGATCCTCTGGTTCTGTTTTGATGCGCAATGGGTCTGTTTTGTCCATTGCTGAGCTGGTTGGAACCAACTGTGACCATCACAGTGCAGCCCAAGACCACCTCCTATACAAGTCACCGCTGCAGCACCCTTGCTACCAAAGCCCTCCTGGTTGTGTTGAATACAAGTGAGCAGAATACCAATTATATGGTTGGTTTTCTTGGACAAGAATTCAAAAGGCAAGGCTTTTAAAGACAGTCTTGGCATAGCGAAATTGTGCGTGTTTAAAAGATGTTAAGCTAGGTCAAAGAAATACTTTTTCAGAGGAGAAGTAGGAAAATTGAGAGGACAGAACTTGCAAGCTGGGATGATAATTTGGTCTGTTACTGTAGGGCAGTCAGTTCTTTTTGTGGAAAAATTAATGCATACCAGGGGAAAAGACCAAGTTCCAGTAATCAAAATGTGCTGTGCCCTTTGGGTGGAAGAAACCAGAGAACAGGATTGCATTGTTCCTGCGGGCAATCCATAACTAATTTAAAAAGGATTATTTATAACAAAGTTGGTTTTCCACCTAGAGAACAGTCAGTATCCCCAAAAGGATGATTAATCCTTGCCTTCGTTGAGTGTGGATAGCTTTCAGGCTCACTAGGGATCTGTCTGAAGAGAACACTTAGGCATTGTCTTAAGCCTATTCTGCTCAGCAGAGTATCTTGTTGAGTCTAATTGAATCACTGGGATTTAAAGCTAAGTAGCTGCTTCAGTGTTGTCTCAAAGTTGGACTCCATTTTTGGAGGCTTTGTGATATTTTTTGCAGCAAAGTTGTGCATTTTATTAATGGCAGTCATTTTGTGTTGTACATTGGCTGCATTGCCATAAAAGTGACAACAATAAGAGAAATAATACTGGCTTTTGTATGGGCTTATGAAGTGCTGTACAGCCAGAAATGATAGATGCCTTGGGTGGCTCAGTGGTGTGATAGCTGTTGTTATATTCCATACAGACAGGAAAACAGAAGCAGGAAAGCTGAGGAATCTCCTCAAAGCTGTGGAGTGAGGAGCAGGTGCTAAAATAAGGGTCAAACCAACCAGCTGTTCAGAAGTGAATTGATGCTGCATTTATGCTATACAAGAGCCTAACAGGCAAGGTTTTATAAACAGTGTCAACAGGATAGCTGTCTAATTCCCAGTGCTGTTAGCACCGGTTCGGTATCACAGTTGTTAGTATAATCTATATTGTAGATAGACCCTCTCAAAACCAGGAGGTCAGTGGTCCTCTTCAGATAATCTCAGGGTAAACAGCAGAACTGGTTTTTAAAATCAGCGTTTTCTTATTAACTTACCTCAAAGGGGAATTTAACTCCTTTTACTGTATGGAATACTTTTGGCAGCCTCAAAAAAAGGAAGCATAGGGGAACTCTAGGAGTTTGTTGCTGCTGACTAAAATCCCCACGTGGGTAGCTGTTAAGGTAGCTAAGAGGCCAGTTTGACATTTCAATGCTATTACGGGTAAATACTAATCAGTAAGCCAGAATTTCCATACTGTCCAGAAAATGCAGTAGCTTTTTCTGCTAACTTCAGCAACTTACTTTGGTGCAGCCTTGAAGATCCTTGAGGATTCGCAGTCAATAGTTTGACGTTTCTGTTTATTCATTGTTTCGAGTAAGATGTTGATATAGACATCAAGTGAGATGGTTGCTCAGGCTACTCCTAGGAGCTCTTGAATTTCTAATTATCCCTATACTATGTTAGAAAAAAAAAAATCCCAAAATACTCTTTTGAAATAGTGACTGGATCTTCTTGTGTATGACAGATGTGTTGAAGGCATAACTCGAACAAAATTGTTTTAGTACTTCCAAAGCTGATAAACAGTTGCTACTTGTTTCAAACTTGCAGGTGTTATGTGTGAGAAACATATGCTTAGCGAAAACATACACTATAGTGTGTTCCTCCAACCCTTCAGTAAGGAGCTTGAAGGCTGAATTGATTATCTTGAAATGCTGTCCCGTACTAAGTCAGTCAGTTGTATAGGTAAATGCAGAGAGCTTTTGCAGGTGGGATAAGGGTCATTAAGAGCGTTCTCAGAGCATTAGATAAGACAGTCTGGGTTCACTGTCTTTTCATCACCCAATTCGTATTGTAATCAATTAATGAAAAATTGTACTAATGTAGAAATATGGCAGAATAAATTCACTTTATGCTCTGTTCCTTTGGTTTGCTAACCACTAATCAGTAACCCATCTCTTAACAATCATGTTGAGTAGTGCAGTTTTTGATTCAAAGACTGCTTTAGCTTAGTCAACATTTGTTTCAATATCATCTGTTTCGCAGCACGTCTTAGCTTGCTGCATACTTCATCGTAAGGTTAGTGCCTTTTCATTACTGAAAATAGTTTTTAAACTGCCTATTGCTGTCCCTGTTTGAGCTTAAAACAACTCCTGGTTATACTCAGTTGACAAACTGGTCATGACTCTTCATTGAAAGGATTGTAATTTTTCTTAAACAGTAATTGTCATACAAGATATGTCATGTAACAGATGTAAGTGGAATAATTTTGTCAAGTCATTTTGTTTCTGTAGTATAGGTGATGCTATAGAATGTGCACTTGTTCAGCAAATGACTGAAGGCAAATAGGCGTGGACAGACAAGTGAAACTGTTGCTCAGCAAAGGAAGGATAGTACTGCTGCTGTTTCAAAGAATAACAAATTATTTTAAGTAAGCTGTGATGCTTTTATATTTAGAACAGCATCAACAATACTACTACGGTTTACCTGGATTGTAGAGCTGAGTTAGCAATAAGGTGTGTTTGTACCTGACAAACTGAGAAAATGCTCAGGCTCCTGATGGGTTTGCAGCAAGAGTAGAATATCCCAGGGTGTGTGGGTAGTCAGGCTTTAATGCCTTCTAAAATCCAGAAAGATTTATGACTGAGAAACTGTGAAAGCTGTACACTAAAGCTGGAGAAGATCAGAATCTGTGGTGTAATCTGAATAAGGTTATAACCCTGTAAATGCAACCAAATTTTCTTTATCTCTCAATCACTATCAAAAGCATGGCAAACTGGATCCGTCAAGCACATTTCTTTTAATCACAGAACAATCACAAGTTTATTCTAGAACACAGACCTTTTGTGTATGTTGTAGATGATTACTTTTCAGGTAGGATCAAGCAGGTGCTGATGTTAAATACTTCACTTAATACTGAACCGTTCATATGTGTAAATCTTCATAGGGCTGAGGTCATAGGCTCTGATCTTGCAGGCTGTTCAGTGGAGAATTGATTGCAGTATCAAAGCTCTAGATAACAGAAGAGGGATGGAAGGAAGATAGGAAACAGCAAGCAAAATAGAGAGGAGCATGTTTACAGTTGTGTTCTAAAACTATGAAACGTGATTTTTTTTTTTCCTGGTATGTTTTAAAGCTCATTATTTCCTAGCCTTTTTACACGTCTGTGTGTATGTGGTGCAAAGCTTTTTAAATTTTGTTTGTAAATAACGTAGGAGCATTCTCACTTTGATTTCAAGTTACAGTTCTTAATATTTTAGGTTATTTCCTGATACTTAACTCTCTAAATCTTCAGTTTCATTCTGTTAGCTGCATCAGCTCTATCCTTGTGGTATGTGTGTTTACAAATATTTTGAAAAGTATTTAAATACTGGCTTTCTTATTAAAAAAATAGTGTATGTTTCATCTTTTTCAAATTTTGTTTCTGGTATTGAAATCACTGCATTCTATTTGCATGCAAATCAAGCATTTGATATCTTTACTTCAAACATTTTCTCAACTGCCTTTCTTATGACCTACCCTAGCCTATCATCCTAGTTTAACTGGTTCTAGTTGTTAATGTCTATATCTTGTTTTTCCTTTTAAAGAATCTATTTCTCAAGATAGCAATGCACCCCATTTCTAGGCTGCATGTGTGCCTCATCCTCTGTTTAGTGTTCTGTGAAAATCTTTTCGTTGTTGTAGTACCTGCTAAGGGATGTGGAGAGAATTGATACAGATCTGTTCTTTAGTAAGTTGCAGTCAGCTCCACTTCTGTCCATGAGATGCTGTTTCAAGGATAGATAACTCTGGTGTACTTTGTTTATTCTGTCTGAAAACCTGAGGCTGAGAAGCATACATTATGGTGATAACTGAGTAGGATACATACGAAAAGTGTCAGTTTTTCCTAGCTCTTCTCTTTGTTAGATAAGTAGAGAATAAAACCAGAGATGAAGGCCTGGGAGGTTAGTAGAACTTTCTGGATCTAAACCAGAAGAGACGTTGGGCATGTTATGCATCTTTACATGGCTTTCTCGTATAGTCCTGCCTTCTTTCCTCTGCTGTCCTATTTGCTAGACTTTAATCCCACTAAAACTCCAAAAAAGGAGCGTCAGTTAACATGAGGGAGAGCTGCTGGTGCCTTGCCCTGTTGGTGTGAACACACTGGCCAGCTAGTGTGCTCTCCCACGTGTGTATGTACCATGTACAACCACGGTTAGGGTGCTAGCTTTTACAATGCCAAAAGAGAACTGTCCTGCAGTGTTCTGTTTGCTGCTGTGGTCCTGTTTGCATCTGCTGTTTTCAGCAGCAGGCTAACTGTAAGGGGAAAATAACAATACTTCTATGAAAAATACCAGAAAGCATTTAAAAACCGTGGTGAATAACTGCAAGTTTAGGATTCTTTTTTCCTGCCTTTTAGAAAAATAGCTACTCTGGTTATATTTAGACAGCAAAAATAATTTTAAGACAAATTGGCACACTGTAGGAGTAATACAGATAAATTTACATCAAGAGAGTTTTAAAATGATTCTTCAGATATGATTTGAATGGCAATAGTATGAGCAAGCTACAGTCTAGGATTTTGCCTTAGGCTTTTTCATACATGTGTAGGCATGCAGCTCACTAGTATCTCTTTATGGGGAGTGGCTCCTTCGAAGCTCACTGCTGTCTCTTTGTGGGAGTGCCTCCTTTGAGGATATCCTGGAATTCCTGAAGATCCCTGTCTGATACCTGTGGCTAGTGACTGCAGTAACTTCTTTATCTGTCCCTGACAGCTGGGAGGTTTGATTTCAGTCTCACTCAATGTTTGGTCACCTTAGCTGATAGGATTCTTATAGGTTTAAGATTCAAGAACTGAGACTGGAGATAAGCAAAATGACACTGCATCTTTCATTGCTTCTTTTCAGTAGCTATTTGAGTAACTCCTCAAGGCTACACAGTGCTGGGCTTTTACGAAAGAGGAATTCCTTGGAGACTGTACAGGCTGTAGACAGACAGGTTTTACAAACCAGAAGTTGCAGACGCACACCTCTGTGAGAAACATAAAGGACAGGAGAAAATTTCTCTCTTTACAAAGAGAGCACGGAGAAGAAGTGATAAGCCAGATCTGATTCTTAAACTTGGTTTTCTGGTGTCTCCTTAGCTAGCGCCTTTCATTTCAGAACAGCTTTTTTCACAGCTTGTTGTCCTGTGCACTGTGCCTGGCTGCACATCTCTGCCCTGTCCCAAACAAGCAGCTGCCCAGCTGCAGTAACAGTACAGCCACTCAGCAGCATCAGAGACTGAGGGGATTCTGATTTTTGAAACCTTCAAGTTGTGAACTTCAAATCCTGTAAATGAGTTAAGAAATGACGGCCTCCAAAGCCGTATCAAGTATTACAGACAGAGAAGGCAAAGAGCACTACTGCCTCTAGGAAGATTTGGTTGCATTTTCTGGCTTGGCAGTCTCTAGCCCAGTCAGCTTACCTTCATTCCTGAAAGCAGAAAGGAGTGAGGGAATGTAAAACAGGCTCACAAAATACTATGTATAGTTTAATGCAGTTAAATCTTTGCTTTATTTTTACTTATTGACAGTTGATTCTTCAGCCAAGAAAACACAACAACCAATTGAAAGTTATCATTTCAAAGCATGCTGTCTGTATTAGGCCACTCTTTAAGGTGTAAAGAACACATCGGTGAAATCCTGAGAGACCCTTTGCCTGTGCTGCTGTCTTCTCAGTGGTATGCAAATTTGCCCAGAGATTGTGGAGCTGCAAGTCATAGAAATTGCATTTTCTAGTGTTAAGTTTGAAATTACACCTGCTCAACATGGTTAGAGCTGCCTGAGCATAACTCCAAGTTTGTTTGTGAAGGTAGGCACACAAACATGAAAACTACAAACACTCACTTTTAAAAGAACAATAGTCTGTATCCTCCTCCTGCTTAAATTTAGAGGAAGCTGCTTTTTACTTCAATTTAGAGCAGAACTGATCTCAGCCTCTTTTGTTGTGACATCTTTGCAGCATATGCATAGCGAGGCGATTCCCAGAAGCTTTTTTCTGACTTCCAATAAAAAGCTGAAGTATTCTGTGGCTTGCAGGAGAGACATGGAGTCTTGCCAGCAAGAATCTGCAGCTAAGAGTTACTTAGGTTGAGTCTTTGGTTTCCTAGCAGTTCTGTGCTCAGGGAGAGAATCATCAATAAGGGAGGCTGCAGTATTTATTTTCCTGGTTTTCTTTTATTCAACAACTGTTACTCTTCAGGTAGCTGATGTAATTTCAATTTCAGATGGATTTGGTGTGATTACTGAGGTCCTTTTTCCAGCTGACGCAGCAAAACATGTAACTGCTATTAAACCTTTGTACAATGTTCTGCTCAACATAAAGCACCACTGGCAGGATGGTTTTAAACTTTGTACAGCAAATTAATGCCTTAATTTTCTTCAGAAACTGCCTTGGGTTTCTCATATGAACGTTGGGGTTTTATTGGTCTTTTCTATCTCTTACTTTTTGATTGTTTCCCCCTTTTTTTTTTTTCAGATCTGGGATTATTTTGAGATGTTTTAACAAAATGCAGTAATGAGTACTCTCAAGCTGGTAGGGTTGCTTTGAATTTATATCAATGTAGTGCAGTTGCAAAATCTAATAAAAAGTCAACATTGCATGATTCACAAGGGAATGTAAGGAATGACAAAAATCGTGGTGATATGTCTATGGAGTGGTGTTAGCACAGAGCAATACTCCAGTGACAAAGTCTGTCTTCCTTATAGAAGCAGGTGCTACTGATTTCCCTCCCCTACCCCAAATGAGCTTTAAAAAGCATTGATTATTCATTAATTATTCATTTAAACTGTTCTTATGAGCAAGAGTGGGAGTCTCAGCCTAGCTTGTCTTTAAAAGTTCTGTGTATATCTCACATTAAGCACCTCTACATGGCTCACCTTTGCATATCTCAAGTATGTCCATTAATAAAGAAACAAAGTGTCTTCAGGCAGTGCCTACCAGCATTGGAAGTTGAAGCTGATACAAAATGACCTGAAACTTTGGAAAAGTTTTATTGATGATCTCTGTAATTAGTCTCTGTAAAATTATAAAGACTGACAGACTTCCACAGCTTCTATAGCTTTCATAGTTAATCTTGAAAAGTGCTGACGGAATAAAAATAAGACTCAATATTCAAATAAATTGTTGCACCTCTTTGGTCTGTGTGCCTGCTTCCAGCATCCCTTTGTTCAAGTGCAGACACTGCACTAGTTTAACTAGAGCCAGTTTAAAAAACAGTTCACTTAGTAGCCTAGGTACTTTTGATGGAAGGACATTTGTATGAGACTAGATCCATTGCATTTGTAGGCCTCTACACCTTGTTGATGTGAGCTAGATTGATGCATTGGGTTTAACCTCACACAAAAAGATCCATGCACCTTGTTATACTGGTTGGGCTAAGCTGATATAAAATCCAGTATACTGGCACTGGTAAATACCCAACTTGTGTTTATATTACACCAACAAATGCAGTAAGTATGCACTTTATGATATAAAGACAATTGTGAGCCCCAGTACTGAACAAAGAATATGTTGCTCTGGTAGCATCTCCTCACTCAGAAAGTTGTGAATTTATGGTGTTTTTTTAATTTGGAAGATAGTTATGGCGTTAGTATATTTGGATTTGAAACTTAATTAAAGGCAGTGCAGCTCCTCAAGTTGGTGTTTGCCCACTCATGCACTTTCCAATGAATGTGGCTTCCAGAAATATGGCAGGTGTGGAATATGTAACCTGTTGGGACTGATTTACTGGCCTAGGTGCTTGTGTGACTCCTTCCATCCCAGTGCCTGGGAACCTTGTCATCTGTATTTATTGTTGCCATAAGGTAAAGCTGACAGTGCTGATTTACAGCCAGGGACACTCAAGACACAGAGAAACAAAAACCTTCAGATAGCCTAATTTTAAGCTGATAGGTTACAGGCTCAAAGACTTTGCTGAACGTCACTGTCTGACTTTAGTCCTTGAGGGTTAAGGGCATGCTATCCAAAGAGCCCACGTATCTCTTCTGGAGCAGGGGTTGGAACCTGGGTTATCCAGATCCTAAATGAACGTCTTGTCACTAATTTTACTGGCTGGAGTCTATTACTGTCTTTGTCATGATATTGAGTTGCCTCATCACACCATTGCTGCTGGTGCATGATGCCTGAGAATATATCCTCTAGCATGGAGCTGATGTGGGGAGGGTTGGTGCAGGCAGAACCTAAAGTATTTACTGTCTCAAGATGTGAAATCCCTGTAAGGAAGTGAGTCTAACTCCTAGCTCAGGGTTTTCAGACCTGAAGCAGCTCACAATCTACATGTCCAGTAAGCTGGCTGGACTTTAGTCAAAAACATTTGAACAAGCTGCTTGTAAACCTATTTCTCTTTAATTCCTGGGTCTGTCCTCACTGGTGACTTTAAGGGGACACCTCTGCCACTGAGAGGCTTTGTGTGTATTACAAATATGCAAAGGAAAAAAGCTTGCAAGCAATTCCTTGCAGGGGAAAGCAAAAGTCAATCACTCAATCTTGACCTGCCATGCCAAATTGAGGCCAGTAAGACAAGCACCATAATTAGCTTTACTAATGAGATCAGTCCAGAAATAGTAACTAGCAGTATTTGTGTTCATTTAAGAGGCTGTAAAGCAGGACAGGAGTGGTATAAAGACAGAGGTGTTGGTAGAGAGGTGTGTTTTCTCAGAAATGTTCTGATGAGCATCACTAGTATGAGAACAATATAACCAGGACAACTTTCTGTTGCTAGAATGCAATGTGAGAGGGTGATCTGCAGGAACATAGTTTTGTTTGGGAACATTCTGCGTAATACTTTCCACTTCATACAGTACAGTTGAGACTCAATCTTGCTCTAACTTAGACCCATGCATTTCTCTTGGGACCCCAAGGTGCCACAAGACACATCCGAAGAGAAAGTTAAACAGTTTTTATGGAGGCCAAGTATGGAACAATAAAACATGTTATTACGACAAGGAAATAGACAATAAAGCTGACACAAACCTTACCTGTTCCTGTCTAAGCTCTGCTCAGGGCTGTGGGATAGCTGATCAGTTACCAGTACCTGGAATTTTGTCTCCCTGACTATATTGCAGATGCTTTGGCCATTTCTGTCTACTCATAGTATCTCTAATTTGCATGCAGAGAGTTGTTTCTGATAGAATTAATGGGAGTAGAAACATCTCTTCAGATGTGCTGCCCCTGTGTTAGGTATGTGCTGTAGCAGAATGGAGATGTTTGTAGTTTATATTTAATATAGTCAATTGCATGCAAAGTCAGGCTGCCTGGTTTCATCTGGTTTCCCAAAACATCGTTTGGAATTTCTTTCCTTTCATTCTTCTTGCTTGGAGTATATTTTTTCTTGGAAGAAAATAGCCCAGTTCTTGTTGTCCTGTGTGCTCACTGAATGGTTTGCACGTACTCGTGTTCTTGGAGAGAAAGGCTTAGGCGTTCTGAAACACTTTGTGGAGCTGAAACTGCAGAGGGAATTTTTTCTCATCTTTCTGTGGCAGCCTCAGTGAAAGGAGGTGGGAGTTGATGGGAATGGCTTAAACTACGGTTTATGAAAAGACTGTATTTTTAAAAAATTATGATGATTTTTTTAGGTGCGTAAAATGTGAACAGATACATTTGTATCATGATGAATAGTGTCTGAGAACACAGATTTGCATACAGGAGAAAATGTTATTTTTTGCCTGTGTTTAAACAATTTTTGTTCGTTTTACAGTGGCCCATCCTCAGGAGCCTCACCACCCCTCTGAAAAGCCAGTCATCCACTGCCATAAATGTGGGGAGCCATGTAAAGGTGAAGTACTCCGTGTTCAGGCCAGACACTTTCACATCAAATGCTTCACCTGCAAAGGTAAGACCTCGACATTCATCTGTTAGAAATGAGTCAAATGGTGCAGAGGTACATTGAGCTAGTGATGAGAGGTCACGTTTCCTGCATCTGGCCAGTTACAGGATATTCTCATTGCTCAGTGTTGGAAGGATTTTGGGTGGGGATCGAAATGACTGTATCGCACATGTACTAGCACCAAGGTGGTCAGCACCATGCAGATCAAATTCAATATGCAAATGTCTACCATTTAATTGAAAAGAAAGATTATATGAGGCATTTGATTTTATTGGGGGGGGATAAATTTGCCACCACTAGAAGACACAAAATAGCACACTCTGCTCTGAATACTTACGTGCTCGTTCTTTTTCTTTTCTACTATTCACTGGGTGCAAGCTATACAGTAGACAATTATACCTGCAAGAGATGAAAAAAAAAGAAGCTTAGCTCTTTAAAGTATTATTTTCAATTTTATTTCTTTCCTACAGTTCTATGTAGACAGTCAGTTTCCTGTATTTCCCAAATAGTGAATTAGGCCAGCTGCTTTGGTGAATTTTTTTTCTGTTTATTTGGGAAGCAATGGAACAACACTAAACCTCCAAGGTAAAGTGCTTTGTGGAAAGACACCAAACGTAGGAAGAGAAAGTATAGCTCTAGCAGTTGCTCAGAAGTCCAGTGTAGATAGCTGAGTTGGATGCACGTGTTGTGTGGTATGTTATTTCCTGCTATTTCCATATATGACGTGAAGGTATGTTTAGATTGTATAGTGTGATGGGGTGAAAAGGACTATAGCATGAGAATGCTTAAGAAAATTCTGTCTTTTTGTAGTTTTTGTTTTAAGTGCTTTTTCAAGGATCTGGGTAAATCTGGGTTGTTTTTTTTTAAAAAAAAAACAAAACAAACAAAACAAAACCTGATAGTAGCAACCACTACCTTTCATTAGGGATAGTTATGAAAATTAAGCTGCTTTTGACTGAATTGATTGCTGACAGTAAGTAGCTGGATTCAAAAAAGCCTACCAGAAACCCCTGATGGATACTGAAATCCAAGAGAAACATGCAGGGTGGTTGCTGAGGAGTATGTCCTGGGGTGAGGGGAGCCTTAGCCACACGTTTTAGGAGAGGTGCCTTCAGTGAGCAAGCAGAGCCAGAGGATCGTTACCAGAGGGAAAGGTCCAGCAGACAAGGGATATCTCTAGCACACATGCTGGCAGCGTGACCCTCGGAAAAAACTGAGCTGGAGCTTTTAAGCTGAGTGGCTGAAAAAATTTTCTTTACTTGCTTTTCTTGTGGTTGGATTTTGCCAAAATTAAAGAAATAGCAGTATGCACACCATATACCTGTGCATATCTGTACATACTTATGTGTGTAAGTATAGACATATATGTACACATGCTTGCAGGGGGCCTCCGTTTTGCTGGGCCTTCGGCCTGTGGGGCTGGGCCTCCTTCTCTGTGTGGGCTTCCACCTCTCACCGGGTCTCTGGGCCTCCGCTCCCATGGGCTGGGCTTCTGTGGGTATCCCCCTCTCTTGGGCCTCCCTGTGGTCCTCCCTGGGACATCATTGTCTGAGGGCTCCCTGTGTGAGCCTCCCTTCCTGGTCTGGCTCCCCCTCACTTGGTCTCCCATGATTTTGGGGCTGCCTGACTCTCTAGGACTCCCACTTTTCCAGAGGTCTCCCCTTTTTTTAGAGCCTCATCCGCTTGGAGGTTCCAGTACGTGAGCCTCCCGCTCTCTCAGGGCTTCAGTGACCCTCTTGTTCTCAGCCTCTGTGGCCTTTCAGTCTCTGAGCCTCCCAATTTTTTCTGGGGATCCTCCAACAATTTTGGGCCGCTCCAACTCTCTACAAGCCTCCCACTTTTTTTATTGGCTTCTTGTGCTTTCGGGTGTCATACTCATTCTGGGCTTGGCCTTCCCCCTCCCCAGTGGGCCTCACACACATGCACTCATCCGTCTTCCACTGTGTGTCTCGCCCCTCTCACTGGGCCTCACCCTCTGTGGGCCGCCATTTTCTGTGCCTCTCCCTTCCTTTTGGCCTGGGCCTCATAGTCTCATGGACCTCTGCTGTGTTAGCCTCTCCTGCTCTCTGGCCCTGCCCTTCACTGGGCCGCTGCTCTGAGCCTCGCCTTGATGCGAGGCAGATATTGATGTCTTTCATCTGTGTCGGGCTGGAACAGTATCCACCCACTATGGAAGGCAGAGAGAGCACTATCTGCACTATTCCTGAAACATTTGTGGTAATGCATATGTCTTTTCGTATTACAGTTGCTGTATTTTAAGCAGTTCTTGGTGTTATATAGTCCGTAAGCAGTTCAAAACCAGCAACAAGTTGTCTCTTTTACTGTTTCTGCCCACAGTGAGTGGTGGTCTCAGTTTACAGAAGACACGGGGTTAGGGTATTTCCAGCAGCAGGCCAGCTGAGACCCTTTGAGCTGTGAAGGAGAATGGTAATGGAGGCCAGGCAGCAAATGGAACAGGGCTCTGGAATTGTTCTCCTGCTGAAGGCACCAGATCAGTCTTCCTTTCTTATTTCACTTGTTTTTTTTAGTTACTTACTCACACGCTGCTTTTGTGCTGTGTCTATTCTGTTGCAAGGCTGGGTCTACTAAGATGCCTCTTTTTTTTTCATCCCCTAGGGCAATATCTAAACTAATTGTGGCTTCTGTTTGTGGAGATATTTCTAAGCTGATGACAGTTTAATATTCTGTAATATTACTGACCTCATGATGACTGCTTGCCTGAAGATCACCAGAGAAAGGAGAGCTAAAGAATTCTATCTCTCTGATGGAGATTAAACTATGATTTTAATCATTAGCTTGTTAAGGAAACTTTGAGCTTGTGAAAGGTGACTGGTTGCGTGTGTTCGCTTAGTGTTTAGGAGAGGGGCGTGACAGCTTGGCTTCTGCCTGTTTGTATTATCTGTGCATCTCAGTTAGAACTGAGAGAGCCAGTGCTGAATCTTAGAGACTTTTTCTGTTCATTCAGTCTGTGTGTTATTAGTAGGGTTTGCCAGCAAGTAAAGGATAATCTTTTTTGTGTTCTGTTGTCTTTCACTGTGAGGAAGGAAAGGAAGGTGTGTGGAAGTTGTTCCAAGTCCTGTTTTGAATCTTACACCCAAGCTGCAGTGCTTGTTTATTGTTGGGGTCTCATATTTAAGCAAACACACTATTTTTGTTTAAACCATATAGTTATTTACTTATATTGCATGTTGTCTGACCACATGGTTCATATAAGCAGGACACAAGTGTTCGAATAAGCGGTTTTTTTCCTCTTATTCTAATGGGTTTTTAATTTGACATGACTGTGACTCTATAGGAGTTGAAGTTAAGACCCCCTCAGCTTATACTGTTGTTAGCCAGCGGAAACAACTCCTGATACTGGGACCAGAACGTGTCAGACAACCAAGCCACCTGTAGATGCAGCTTTCTCCTTTCTGTATACTGAAGTTTGCTCTTGAGACTTCAACTCATACATCTGCAGCGTGGAAGACTTTAACAAGTGCGTACTTGTCTGACTGCTGTCATACCTGGTGAAAATGCCTATGGCTTAGTCTGATAGTCTAGAGAAGATGTGGAAAAAATGCATTTCCTTGTAAAGCTGTCACACTAGTCTTATAGTAGCAGTGTTTTAGTGTGAACCTTTTCTTATTTTTCTCTGTATGGGTTTGGGGTTTTTTTTGTTTGGTTTTTTTTTGTTTCCATCCACACTTTCAGCTTTGTGTTTACATCATACTGTTAAGCATATTTGATATGGTTGTAATCCTGCTTCCCTAGGTTATGTCAGAGAAGTATAGGCTCTTTGTGATTGCTTGGCGTGCATGTTCCTGCTGCACTGCAGGAACCAGTGACTTAAGCCCCCATGCTGCATCAGCCAGCTTGGGACGTGCTCGTGTGTCATGTAATGTGATCAGACAATCATCTTCCCCTGTAGCTCAGTGCTGTGTCCATCTCTGGAATCTTTCTCAGAACAGAGTAACTGCTTCCTGACAAAGATGACAAGTAAAACCTCCACCGATTGACGTGTTCCCATACCCCCACGATAAGGTGCAGCTAGCTGTGACTCCCTGCCTGTTGAGAACCACGCGTATACAGCTCATTTGTCCTATCTGCCTGGCAAGACTGGCTCGTTCTATTTGTGGCTTCAGATAAGAGCTAAGAAAAAAACAAAGCTGAAAATGATGTGGCCTGTCCCCCAGAAGCTGAGCTCTGACAGCCTCCTGATTAGGCAAAGAATCTCAGGCAGTCAGCAGCTGACTGGGAGCTGGAGCTAACAGGGGAATGATGGACAAGGGAGGGATAAGAGACGTTTAGGAGTGCAGGTCCAGGAGCACTATTCAGAGCAGTTGTCTTTGGCTGTTTTATGAAAAAGTCACTTACCTTGCTAAGGTGCTACACTGTTGTGTGCTAAAAGGGCAAGTTTAATTGGATTCTGCATTATTTCCAATTGTAATTAAAAAGTTTTAAAGAGTATACTACTCTTACATACCAAATTGTTAATGGTTACCAGCAATGGAAGCAGCAGGCTGAGAGGAGGGAGGGTGAGATGGGGAGGTTGAAGGGAGAACTGACTGAGCTGGAGACCTCATTGTTTTACTTTTTGTTTTTAATAAGCATTAACATCAACAAGAATCAATTAATAGCTTATAAAGAAGTAGAAAGGTTTTTCTTGAAAGCGTCTATGTGCATGAATAACTTTTCTGGAAAAACTAAGACCATTCCTGCAATGTCTGTTGAACATATAAACGTGTGGGGGATCAGGCCCTAAATTATGATGTGCGTGAGCAGAGATTTTAATATCTCAATTTAAGTTAGGATCTGATACAAATGATAGTTTTGTATTGTTGTCAATGGATTACAGTTCATTTTACCCTATTGCATCTACTAGGAGAGGAAACTTTGAGGCTAGCAAAATTGCTATAACAAGACCGTATTATTTAAGCCTGTGATTCATCTTCTGAGTTAAAGGAAAATGAGGGTTTCAATACAGTGTATTGTTTGACGGAACAAGCTTTAAGCTTTCATAGTAACAATGTCAAGATTTATGTAACTTGATTTTGGTACATGTAGATACAGGTTGCATTATCTTAACAAGGTAATGCAGTATTTGTGGTAGGAGCGTTCAAAATAGTAGACAGCGTTCCTGTTCTTGATGTCAAATATAAATGGGAAAACATAGTTAGCTTCCATATGGTAGCCTGAAAAAAATAAATCTCATAAATAAGCAATCGTGCCATGAGAGTATGGATGGCATCCTAAAGTTTTATAGTCCTCACTATGTGCATAAATGTCTGTAATTTGATTAGACTATGCCAGGTGAAAATGTTTCACTGTCTATGAATGTTTTACATGCTATAGCGGTATCAGATATCAAAAGGTAATTATCAGCTAATATCCTTGATAATTATAAGGCAAAGCCAAGTCTTGGCATACAGGAAGCATTCCACAAAGTCCGAGTATCCTACAGAGAAGAAACTCTTAGCTTCTATTAAAACATTGTTATAAATTATCACAAAGGAGTTTCTTAATTATGGAACAAATGTGCTAACTTCCTCTTTGGAGTTAGATGTCTTTCAATCTTATTTAGGAAAGCCGGCATCCATATGTACTGTCAGAATCCTTTGTGATATGTTTAGGTTCCAGACGTGTGTCTGTTTCTTTTGTGTGACGACTTTTGCAAAGCTACATCATCTGTAGTTCAATGAGTTTGATGTGGAATGGGGATGGTTCCTAAGTTTAGATTTTGGGATGGTCTGTAATCTTTGACTTTGAACTGGATCTTCCTCCCTTGAAGGACTGGGAAGAGGTTAGTGTCATGTAAGCAGACACTGTATCAACAAGCTGGAATGTGTTTTAAATCATTAGTTCTTTGACCTTTGATCTGTCATCAGATTCCTTCAGTGGCAGCAGGAGGAGTCTGGGTAGTTTGTGCTATTAATAGATTGGTGTCAGTGGACAGAAAGTTTAAATATGAGGATGTTCTTGTAGTAGGTATCCAGTACACTCTTTGAAAAGATCTCTGCATTTCCACAAACAATTCTCAAACAGAGACTGAGCTGTGGGTGCGGTAACGTAACTGCTGGATAGAATGTGCTCCTTCCTGAGCATCAGGAAGTTATCTGAGGTTCCTTGAAGCTCTGAATTACTGAACCAAAGAGCCTTCCGTATTTAAAAACTCTCCAGGCTTGTAATTCTCCTTCAATTCACTATGGTTTGACTTGCCAGCTTGTGAACTCCCCTTTTCAGCTTGGTTATTGAAACAGCCTTTAACGTTATTAAGTCTTTTGATTTTTCTCAAGAGCGCTTGTATTTTCATTTTTTTCCTAAACCTGAGTGTCTCAGCTTTCATTTAAAGAAAAGGGCATTTCTAATCTTTATAATGTAACACATTGGAAAATACAAACCTGAAATTCTCTAAGAGCAGAATACAAATAAAAAGGAGAGAAATGCTACAGTATCCTCGTTTGGTTTGGATGGTCAGGACTTTGGGGATCTGACTCATGATCTTGAAGGATTAGAGCTCTGCATCGTTTATGCATGGCAGAAGGTCCCATGAAAGGGGATGAGGAAGAGTAAGTTGAGATTTTAAGGGTGAAAATGAAAGAGAAGTACTTGTTACTGAAAACATGAGTACACGAAGTGGAAAAGTGAAAAGGGGGACACATTGTCTGTCTGCACAGGAAGACCTAATGAGGGACAGCAAGAACATGTTTGAGGACAGCAAATCATATTTGAGCAGAGTTTAGAAAATCCAGGTGGTAATGGGATTCTGCTGTTCCTGCGAAGCTAACAGAGGGTAAAATTTCTGCCATGACAGGAAGTGGGATTCAGATGTTAATTCATGTATTCAGGTAGCTTGATGGCAAGCCTCGGTTGCAGCTGTGAGAGTAACTGCCATTTCTATACTTGCATGTCTTAGCTGCTGTGTCTTGAAGCTTCTTCTTTTTCTTGCAGTGATTCCTGTTGGTATTTCACTTCAGATTCAGGGAAGGGCCTTGGAGGTTTACTGTAAGCTTGGTTTCCTGAGAAACGACCCTAACCTTCCTGTAACCCCATAAGCAGCAGGCAGAGCTCTTTCTTATTAGTGCAGTAGCCTTTGGGATGGCAATGGGCTGTTTCAGGGGTGCAGCAGATTTTAAACTATATACAACCCCTTGGCAGTGAAAGCCAGCAGTCGTCCTCGACCTTTGCGGAAAACAGTGTTAGTAAGAATTCCTGAGGATCCCTTGCTCCCTGCTGAAGGGGCAAGGTGGGTGAGGAGACCGTGGGCTTTGACAATAGGGCTCAAACTATGCCCATAGTTCTATATTGCACTGTTCTCCGATCCTCTGACCCTTTCTCGCACCTCTACTTGTTTTCTTGTGTTGTATTTTATTGGGCTCTTTTTTTTCCAAATTATTTTTTCCTTTTTCATATAAAACAGAGTTGTTCATTTTTGCTTTAGATGTTGACAGGAAAATAATCCTAAGCAATTTCTTCCCATTCTGAGGTGAGTCCTTGTTTTACTTTGTTTTAGTGTTATTAATGGCAATTGGTTGACGCTGATCTTGGTTTAGTTGGGCCTGAGGTCTCTTTCAGTGACCAAACGCTTGACAGGAAATGAAATTAATTGCACTACTTGGCTGATGTTGATGAATGCTGACAGATGCCATGTCCGATTTTAACAAGCTGCTGGATCCCTTTGAAAGGAAAGGGTCAGGAAGATGCTTTACAGGTGCTTGATAGGTGGGGCAGGGCATCCTTATGAGAATAGGGAAAGTTGCCTGAGTTTGTTGTCAATGTATCTTCTGTTTTCCTGGCTTGTTTCATAAGTCTGTGGATGAGGGAGATTTGTTTATGTTCTATTCTTATATCCTTGATTTGCTTTTTTATAATATTTTTAGAGAAATTTCTCATCTAGATAGTTACATCCAAGCTGTCCCAGGCTAAACTTTGACATTTTTCCACCAATTGCATTTTCTTCAAGGTTCATTTCCCACAGACGCATAAATGACTTTGATCTCCACCTAGTGCTTAGCTTAATGTGAAAGGTGTTTTAAATGGTTGAATGATCTTGCCATTGTTTCCATGCCAGTGCACAAAACATTTATATTTCAGTTGGGAGGCTGTCATATTGCTACATTAGATATGGCTGTTGTTTGCTTGCTGTTGAGCTCGAGTACTAGCTATTGTCTGTTATATTGCTGGAAAGACTGAAATATATGCAGACAGGAAAGTTTCCCCTGTGCAGCGCTGTTTGTATTTACAGCAGAGAAAACCAAAGAAAACTGATTGTGTAGGTCTAAAGGCAGTGTCATAGTGTTGACTGGGAAGTTGATGAAGTTAAAGCTCTGAGCTCCTCTGAAATGCAGTCATCAGTAGTGGTTTCAGTTGAGTGAATGCTTGCCTTAAGTGCTTAGGGGTTTCACCCAAGTACTCCACTGAGAATTGCTTGAATCATAATGACAGCAGCACTCAGCAGTCGTGCAGGCAGGATGTCTGAAATGGAGGGTCAAGGTTTTTCAAGGGAGGAGGAGAAGGGCCTGGGTCAGGGCTAGAGGCTGCTTCTCATGGGGATCCCAGACCAACTTTGGGGAAGAGAGGAGAAATGCAGTCTCATCCCTTGCTTTAGGAGGTGTTTTAGCTGCTAAACCTTTCATGCTGCTGGTGACTAGATGACAAAGCAGATTTTAACATCACCTGTGTTTGTTTCATGTGTATAAAGATATTTTTAACTTCACAGGGTTGTTTCTAAATTCAATCTGTTGAAATGAGAATCACTGGGAATGATGGACACAGTTCCAAATAGCTTGGATCAAAATGCATCTCTCAAAAGTGTATGGCAAAAAAAATGTCCAGTGAGAGGAGTGTGACAGTTATCAGGATTTCTGTTATGTCTTTTTGTGTGCAGTTCCTTAGTGGTGCCTTGTAATCTTTCTGCAATGGTAGTGCTGCATCATGGCTTCTGAGATTTATTGTTCTCTTGTGGTCTTCTGATATTTTGATGTACATTAATTCTTTAAATGACTTCAAGAACCGGAGGTTGTGTCATCAAGAAAAGTGTCGATAAGAGGAATAACAAAAAGGCAGAGAAAGACTTATATTTGAAATGTGGAAACTTTAAACTTTAATAAGAACATGAACCTTGCTTTCATCAATACAGGATTTGTTAAGCTTGCTCTTAGGCAAAAAAAAAGAAACAGATTTTTCCTGTGTGTTTGTTTAGATGTAGATGATAAACTGAAATATTGCCAAATTCCTTTCTACCTTCAAACAAGAAATCCATTATGTCCTAAGAAATAAATGTTGTATGACTACTTCCCTGCTTGAGAACAACACCATTATTCTGTCAAGCTTAGAAATACAAGAAAGAAATAAAATCCCAACAGGAAATTGAATTTGCACCTTACTTAATGCATAGTGACAAAACAGATCATTAGACTTTTGTTAAGGAATAGCCTTCACATCTGCAAACTGAGAGCCCATGCTCATAGAGTCTGCTTTTGTGGTTTTGTTTCTTCAGTGTTGAAACAGTTTTTACTTAGGTCCCGGTTTTTCAACTCTCACTGACAATAACCCTGTGGAAATCCTCAATAATGCTAAGCAGGATCAAATCCTATTTCCATTCACTTTGAAAAAATCTGATCACTTAATTTTCATCATATTCGTTAAAGCTTGGAAGTGACTCAATGTCACTAATAAATTCTTTCAAAGTCGTTTTTCCCATCAGGAAACGTAATATTATGTTTCCTATTACATTATGTAATAATTTCCTATTATATTATGTAATATTATGTTTCCTATTAACTTCCATCATTTTTATATTAATTTTTCTTTTATGTGATGTTTGTATCACAGAAATTGCCTAGTTCACACAGTTGGGATTTATTGTATGAATGTCGTGATCACAGCTGGTTTCACTTCGTTGACACTGCTGTTTGTGACATGAGCAACGCTGGGCAGATGGTCTTTCTTTTTAATAAAAACAATCACAATTGGTCCGTATTTTCTGTGGTGTTTGTGCAGTGGTCATAAATATGTGTGTTAAGGCAATATGTTTTTAAGCTTGAGGGGATTTGTTGTCAGAACCATGACTTCTGCACAACTGCAAAAAGGGGGGAAGGAAGCTATTTGGATCCCTTTTTGTGGTTTGTACACCACATTGTACACCAAGTGTGGATACAGTCATGTTCATCCTTTCTGATTTGATCTCTGACTCAAAGTGAAAGCAGCCTGCTGGAACAGCGTTTTTCCAGCCGTGGATGTTAACAGTCTGGCTGACCCTTGTTTTGCCCATGTAGCTTAAAGCTGTGATTAGTGATAGGAACACATGTGCTAAATTGTCTGCAAGGATCCGTTGTAACGTGGGGTTGCCACGATTTGTCTTTAATTCTTGCAGATTGGTGTGTGTTTCTTGCTGTGAGTATGCCAGAAATGATGGATCTGCTGGTGGTTCACATCAGAGGCAGTTCTGTTTGTGCCTGGATTCAGGATTTGCCAGTATGAGAGAACTCATGCTCAGTTATTGACAAAAAACAATAAGAGATCAGGTGGAAAGGAGACTTCATAAAGAAAAGGGCAATTGACAGAGCTTCTTTTTAATAACAGTGAGTGCCTTCACCTTGAAGCTGAAATAGCTATAGGCTTGGATGTTAAGTTACAAGCTAAATTGCAAACTAAAGGAGGTTAGGAAGAAACGCTTGCATAGACGCATGAGTACTCCATAGCTCTTTATGCAATTTAGCAGCTTTTGAAGCATCCAGTGTTGACCGCTCCATGGCAATACTCCAGTTTGTCCGCTGTAACCATGGGATCTAACAGTCTGAATACTGAAGCAATCCCCAACAACTTCTGGACATTAAAACAGAATTCTCATTTACTCCATGATTTAGTTGAAAGGATCCACCAAAGGTAACTCAGAAGAGCAAACCTACTGTAAGTAGGCTTAGGTTTCACCGCTGGACCTTCAGTGGAAAATGTCTAGATGATCCCCAACTCAGGAGGAGTCTAAGGTGAAGCGGTGATGTGTAGAGGTCACAGTATTTTGTGCCTAATGGTTATGTGATATTTTACTGTTAGTTTGAAAATAATATTTTACAAAAAATGGAGATCAGTAGAAAAAATGGAAGAATGAAAGAGGTTTTTTTTCTAGAGGTGTACCTGCAAACCAGCTTAGAGCATTTTGCAGCATAATAATAAACCTTGACAATAATTCTCTGTAATTCTCCTAAGTCATTGATAATTGACTTTTGGCTGCTTGTGGATTTAATGCCACCGTGAAATGTAATTTGTTTGCACATGAAATATTAGCACTGTTTTGTAAAAAAAAATGTGAAACCAGAAAAATGCTAGTACTGATACTGCTTTAATTCAAAGTTGCATTCTGTTTATTGTTATTCTATTAATTATTGTTACAGTAGCATTCGTCAGACCTCTGGGGCTTGGCAACAGGCAAACAGAATTTTCACTCACTGCCCAAATACCTTGCAATTTTAATTTTCAAGGCAGATAGTTAATAAGATATTAGCCCATTATAACAGGAGAGAGAATGAATGTTGTGCACAATGTTGTGCTTGGAATTTGTGGAAGAGAGATAATTTCAACCCAGTTCCCCTGATAAACTTCCTGTATTTCATATTTTAATTTTTCAAGGACTCTGTAACTGCAGGGACGTAGGATGCTGCTTATTTATTTTTCCTTAATAATCAGAATTTCTGATATTTGATATTTCTGATATGTGATCTGAATGCGCTTGAATGTTATAAAGAGGGATGAGATGGAATTGCTTGCAGAATAAGAGTTAAGCTAGCATCCTAGCTGGCTGTGAAGGGTAGTTTCTCTTACTGAATTACACAGATACAGCAATATACAGAGGAGAAATGGGAGTGGCTGAAACTAAAACGCCTGCGAACTGCCACATATATATTTGTTTAAGAATTCATCTAGCAGATCCTATTTATGCCTTCTCACTGAGGTGAACAAAGAGGACTTTTTAAAGCTTCCATGAAGCAAGTAGGTTTTTTTGGTGCTACTGTGGGATGTTAAATAGGTAGGTTGAAGTCCTTTGTTCAACCCAAGCTAAAGTGGAATTGTGAAATTGTCTCCCATCTCCCGTGGCACTTTATCTTCATGGGAGTAGGCTGTTATGGGCTGGATTGCTTTTTGTCTCCTGTGCTGACCAGAAATGCAACTATAGTACTGAGTATTTTCTTAAAGGAAAACAGGCATCTGGTTGTGATGTGTTTTGATGTGGATGAATAAGCATTTAACAGTGAAAAACTGCCAATTCACAGAAATCCTTGACTGGTCCTTCACCCTTTTACTGTTACAATTGGTTTTCCCTGTCCACTTGTGTACAGGGCCACAGGTCTGTATCCAAATATTAGAGTTGTTTAGTCTGTGAAGTTCAGGGAGTGTAGTATGTGAACGACTAACACAAGACCAATGCAGATTGGGCACTCAAAGGTAACAGTAGTTCTTGGGACATTAATGTGTTCCCAGTACAGGTGGGGAATACTCTTTATTCCTATTTGCTTTATTCAGTGTCCTCTTGTACAGTTGGGCTGCTAATGTCATGAAGTATATATAGTGGATATGTGGCTAGATTTTTAATGTTTTATTGTCTCTTCACTGCAGCTTTCTCCCAGTATTTGTCTAAATTAATACCATAAAATCAATGTGAACATTTAAAAGATCATGCTTTTAAAAGCAAAACTGAAAGTATTAATGCAGCTGGAGCAGCGCAGTGTTATCTGGGGACTGGAAGAGTTAATCTAAACCATACAACATTTCTGAAATATTAATGGTTTCAAAAAGATGCAGCACCTTGAAAGCTGCTTAAAATAAAGCACATGCTTAGTGCATAAAATATTAAAATCTGTCCTATTTAAGGAATCCTATCTTTTCTTGTGCTCACCTTCTGTCTCAGAAGTGAAAGCAAGATTTCATTGGTACAAATAATTCTGATACCTCCAGTCATCCAGTTAATCATGTTACTTGAGGTCTTGGTGAGGAGCAAGTACATGAAAGTTATGATTATGTGGATTTCTTCAAAGAAAGTATTTATTACGAGCTCTCTTGTAGCCAGAGAATACCAAAAATCTTCTGGAATGTCAGGCCATGCAGTGACAGGAGGAGAAAGCAAAAATCTGATAGAAGAGAGCAAGACCACCAGGATCATCTCATTTGTCAGTAGCATAGACTGTTGCTGGCATCCTTAGTAGACATATTTTTCCAATCTATCTGTGTGGTTTGTTTTTTTTTCTTCCAGTGTGTGGCTGTGACTTGGCACAAGGAGGCTTTTTCATTAAGAACGGGGAATATCTTTGTACTTTGGATTACCAGCGCATGTATGGGACCCGCTGCAACGGTTGTGGGGAGTTTGTGGAAGGTGAAGTAGTGACAGCTCTGGGGAAAACTTACCATCCAAGCTGCTTTGCCTGTACTGTTTGCAAGTAAGTCATCCCTTTCATGATATGTGTGTTTTAGATTTATTTCCCAAGGACGGCATGAAAGTACATGATATAGTATGAAATGTGACATGTTTTCTGTATATCGAATTAAATCAATCTTTTTATGTTGAATGAACAAAAGATGAGTCATTGGAATATATTCATGAAATGGAATATTGCTGCTGATGTATTTATGGCCCACTTAGGAATGGCAGTAGAAATGCCTTAAACGTTTTGCTTTGTGGAAGCAAGCAGATGTTCGTTTGTTAAGCACCGTTTTGAAGTAAGGTGTGGTGTAGGGTGTCAGTACTCAGCAGTTAAAGCTACTTTTAAAAAATTTGAAGTTACTGAACCTTCCCATTTTAGTGACGTGCTCTTACAAAATGTTGTTCATTCTCTGTTTTATGCTCCAAATGAGACTTAACAGCAATATCAACTTCTGCCTCACGCACATTCTTAACTTTTTGTTGGGTTCAGCAAATAACCTCAAACTTCCATAGAGCATTCAGCCTTTACCTTTCTCCTAACGCTTTCTGCACAGGTAACAATTGCAGTGGTGGTTCTCTTAATGTAAATGTAGAATAATGAACGTAGATAACTTTTTTTCCCAAGCTGCTAAATCCACTGAAATATAGTGATATATTTAATTGTTGAATACAGATTAAATTAGTGTACTTGTGAGTGACTAGCTTCACGTTCCTTCACCACACTCAAGACCAGTTCTGATTCTTCCTTTGAGTTCTCTTCTGTACTATTTGCTATCCACAAATAGCAAAGACCTGCTGAGACCATCATAAGTGTCGCTGTTGTGTCTAAGTGGATTTCACTGTCATCTACTCTTTAGATAAAGTATATTTGATAACTTTTAAAAATGAAAATACAACGCAAGTCTAACCTCTGCTCTGCTTGCCTCTGTGGGCTGGATTTCTTCCAATGCCTGGCTTTGCCAAGGCCACATTGCAGAAACTATTTGGCCAGAGTTTGTGTAAAATATTGATTGTGCTGGGGGAAGGCAGTGAACCCGAGGCACAGGGAACAAAGAAAAACTTCTGGCATAACCTTTGCTAAAATACATTTTTCTCTTTAACTCTCCAGGCGTCCATTTCCACCGGGCGATCGAGTTACCTTTAATGGAAGGGACTGTCTCTGTCAGATGTGTGCCCAGCCAATGTCCTCCAGTCCAAAAGAATTGTCTGCCTCAAGCAGTAAGTATACCATCTTTTTTCTGGAGCCTCTTACTTTCCTGGGCTCATCAACATTTGGTTGAGACAAACTTAATGTGATCTTCTGGGGTTTTTTGATTTTTCTTCACTTTTTTTTTTTTTTTCCTTCATGAAAAGTGTCTGGTGTTACAGGTGGAAAGAGACACGTTCACGTTTCAATATGAATAAATTACTTTTCCCCAATTATTGC
Organism: Pterocles orientalis; assembly: GCA_011057875.1. Classification (NCBI taxonomy): domain Eukaryota; kingdom Metazoa; phylum Chordata; class Aves; order Pterocliformes; family Pteroclidae; genus Pterocles; species Pterocles orientalis. The sequence goes on along the minus strand of WKFP01014822.1, from coordinate 1,995,318 downwards.
ATTTTTAAATGGGATTATTTTCTTTTATAAGTGCTGGAAAAGTATGTGCTTGATGAAATCTGAGGTTTCAGAGTTGATAGATACCTTTTTTCGTGTATAATTGCATGGGTTGAAGGATTCAAAAGAGGACAAAGTCAGAGGAAATTAATTTTCTTCTACTGTTTAACACTTAATTTAATTATTCTTTAAAAGGAGTATTGCCAGGATTATGCCTCCAGTAGGCTGATACCGCAATGATATTGTGATCTGAACCTCAAGAAACCATTATAAAAAGGAGACAAAGCAAATGAAGGGGAAGAAGAGAGAATGAAGAAAATCTGTGAGGAAAACTAACTTCGTTTGCTGTTGTTTTTTTATGCTTTTAAAAGATAATTTGTAAATTACTGATATTCTCTGCCTCCAGTAGTTAATTTTTTAAATCTTTGAGGCTTTCTGATTCTTCCTCTGACTGCTGGATTGTACTCGGCACTCTAATCTGTGGTGATTTACCCAGTATAGTTTTATAAATCAAAATGGCTACAGATTTCCTTTTGACACTAGGTAGTTTTACACCAACGTTTGTTTCTTTCAGGGAGATGCTATGTATATTGTACTTGTACTTGGCTTTGAGGATTATAAAGTGCAATGTAAAGGCAAAGTTGGATAATACTTGTGCTCAGCAAATGAGTCAAGTGAATCTCAGGTTATCTGATTTGCCTGAGAACATGTAATCAGATACTTAACAAAATTGAAAATGAGAGCCACTTTTTTTTATCATGCATTTCTGTCTGTTAAGTGATACTTTTCCCCTGTAACTGTAGATTTGGAGCTGAAAATGCACAGGCCTAATCACTTAAGGAAGAATTTAGGAACCTGAAAAAAGCCTTACAAAACTTACCAACAAACACAGAGATGTATGAAGTACTTCCAGCACCCAGAAAGTCTTTCGGAGATAAAACAATGACACGGAAATTGTATTTATATGGATTACTGATATTTAGGAACTGCAAGGCATAGGGACCTCAGACAGTACAGATGTTCTTTTTCTAAGGATGTCACAGCACTAGTTCCTGAACGACTGGTGTTCAAATGACAGAAGTGTTTGGATCATCCTACATCTGGTTCTCAAAAAAATAGCACACTTGACCAGCAGTATGACCACGTCCTGGATATGTGACCCTAGGTGCCAGAATGCTCCCTAGCAAATGATAGGCTAAAGTTGTCTGAGTTAGCAAGTGAAAGAGCTGGAGAGTCACTTTCTGATAACCATATTCTCTGCTTGAATTGTTGCTTGAGTTCCACACTGAAGCCATAGGTATCAAGGATTATTAAACAATCTTCCCTGGTACTTGTGATGAGATGTATTATTCCTTTTCAATCAAAATGGTCTCTTTCTGGGCAAACTGCCTTACCAGTACATGCAGCAAGAGAGCTTCTGCTCTTAACAGTTTAGAGTGCACTGCTTCAAAATCTACAAGTACTTGTCACTGTGCATCTTGTTCTTTTATGGGCAAAGTCTTGTAGGAAGATTATAATATAGAGCTTCTGGTTATTTGGCAAAACTCTACAAACCAGACAAATAAAAGTGAGACCAGCATGTGTTTCTAAGTTCAAAAAAACTCAGTTAAGAGAATACTAATGTAGTATCCTCTGTCTTCAGAGGTATACCAGCTGCTGCTTTAGCTTTGTGCAAAAGTTGACTTAGATATGGAGAAGTCCTTATTGCTGACACTACAGAGTAAATTTTAATGAGTGTAAGCTATTCATTTTGCTTCCATGTCTCTCCTGCTGACTGAATCAGGCATATCAATTTTTTTCTAATGCTTTTGCCCTTTTTTGAAAGGATGGGGTTTTTTTAATGCAAGTTCTTTTAGAAGAGAATCTCATTCATGCTATGCATCTATTTTATATCCTATGTTACTGTCAGTTTCCCCTGATTACTTCCAAGTAGATTACTAGAGGAGGCTTTCCTTAAACAAAGAAAGTTGGAAGGAAATTCAATAGACTTGAAAGTATATCAAGTTTGATAGGTTTATGTAATGTAAAAGGAAACCTTCTATCCACTAGGATGTCTGCATTAATGTGGACATGTCATTTTCTGATGTCTGTTACTTCACATAAATGAAAGGCTTATTGACTGCTTTTCTTGGATGATTTCAAGGGAAATCAAATGCCTCTAAATACAGGGGTTAACATCTTGAATAACATGAACCTGGATATTATTACACTCTTTATAGTGCACACCTTATTTTTAATAATAGTGTATTTCCTTCACTGCACATATATTACTTAGAATAATTACAGCTATTTCCTTGAAGAACCATTTCAGTGGTTCCTTTTTATTCTAATTGTCTAAGACAGGATTTTTCAGTATACAGATACTGTGGAGTAGTCATAATTCATAATTTAGTCAACTCTATTCCTTAAACAAATGAAGTGGGTGGTGTTTCATTTCATATGACAGCTTGGTAAATATGATGTGATCTGTAAAGCAAGGGGCAGCTAGACAACACTGACTAAAGAACAGAAACTTACTTTCTTTGGGTCCTGATAAAGGACTAATAGAAGTAATGTATCTTGGTAATTATTAGCTATATTTTAAACAGTGTCCAAGTTTTGTATACAACGGCATGGTTGCCTGATTTGTACTAAGCTCTTTCTACTTTCTATTGTGTTCTGGCGGTTGTACAGGCATCTGTTATTTCTAAATTTTACACAAGACTGCAACTTGTGTTCTTGGCCGTTTGGTCATGGGTGCTCCACCCCCATTTTACCTTCTTTTAATTGAGATGTCCTGTATTGTATTTCTGTTTCATGTATGACAGCCTCATTTTACCATCCCTCAACATTTTGTGTTGCATATTCAGTAGGCTGTTTTTAAAAGCCGTCTTTAAAGGTCTGCAAATTGTGGGGATTTTTTCCTACCTTCATGCTGTAATTTAGAATAAAAAAGAGTCAAAGACAAAGTCAAATTTTTGAATTTTTTGTTGTTGTTATTTTGCTGTTTGGGGATTCATGGTTTATTGTTTCCACGTTGTCAGCAGAGTTATTATCTAGTGGTTACTTCCCTTGGACATGGGAATTCTGAGTGCAGCTTTCTGGTATTTTCGTACATGTTTTATGTGTCAGGGCAGGTACTTAAATTTCAAGGGTCTGTTACCCCAGCAAAATGAAAAAAAATGATGCTTTTCTGGCTTACTAGTATGTGGTGGTTATAAGCAAATGGAAGATGGTATGGTGTTTAGATGGTGCAGTCCTAAGTACTGTGCAACTGCCTGAGTCTTACCTATTGATGCTTAAGTAATAAAATTTGTGTGATTTTAACTTGTGTAAAGAGAAATTCAAGAACCTGAAATCTTCCTAAATTCTTGTTCTTCATACATGTTAGGGTTAGGTACCTTTGAAAGAGTAGAGTGAGCTTTATAATACATCTTTCCAGTCTCCAGCATCTCAAACTGTTTTATTCCCTTAGGGGCCAAATCAGTAGTGACTGACAGTACACTCCAGATTTCTATTAGCTTTAGCATGTGAAGCAGAGGCAAGTAGATTGGCCATGTTAACAGGCTTACCCTCTTTGATACTTCTCCGTTAAGGCATTTTATCAGTGAATTCTCACCAATGCAGCTGGTAGGTGAACTGATACAGACATTTAAACATAAAAATTCCTCGTTTAGTCAGACCTGCATTTTCAAAAAGTACCACATTGGCTTGTGTTTCTTCTTGAACTCACAAGAGGTGTTGTGGAACGTAGAGCTGAGAGCAGAGCAGCCGTAGAGAGATCCCCCAAGCTCGGGGTAGGTATGTGAGGTGCTGCCAGCAGTCTGCACTAGTGGAGCTCGAACTGGCAGTTTTCTGGCTCAGGTGTCATCTTTGAAATTCTGAAGAGACTCTGTGTCTTTGAACACAGTTTAATAAATTTCCCTCTTCCTTAAACAGATCTTTCCCTAAGGCATTCCACTTCACTATTTCCATGATAAAGCACTTCAGTAATAAGAATGTTATTTCCCTGCCTGAGATTGAATCCCTTCTCTGTTGATTTGTTGTCTGGATGCTGGTAAGGAAGTTTTAGTTATTTCTGGTTACCTTTTTGCTGAAAGGTTGGATCATTTTAGTGATATGCACGAACTAATTAAGAAATTGCATCTCAAATGAAAAGTGGGTTTTCTAGACAAATAGGAAAAAAGCCCTATCCAAAAGAAATGGAAGCATTACAATTGCCTAGCAAGAGTTTTAATTTGAAAAATCCATCTTCTTTTAAAATGATGGCAGAGACTTCCACAGTTTCCTGTTCTTTAGTGAAATAGATACTTGTGTCCTATATATCCCGAGATATCCAGTAACTATACTGTTTGGAAAGAAGCACAGGGAAGATGTTTCAACTCCCCTTCCTTTGTAAGTCTCTCCTGTGAGTTAAGAGCATTACAGTACAGCCAAGACTTGGACCAGAGTTTTCAAAATGGCCAATGTTCCATGTGCATAAACAATTTTCGGTGCAGCTGCTCCCCGACCAGCTGGCATCCACATGGAGATTTCACAATACTGTTCTGTGTGTTTGTCCTTGTCTGTTTTGCACATTATGTTCTGGTTCAAAGAATGTAAGTTCTCTGGGACAAATGCTTTCATGCCTATCAGTACAGAGTCTAACGGAGTTGGATCCTGGCTCACAACTGGGGATCTTAGCTCTATTATGATAGAAATAATAAGCTTAATGCTTAATGAACTTGTGGGAGAAACATTATCTGTGTTAATTATTCAATAGCCTTATCTCTTCAATGAAGATGCAGTAAAGTTCCCAGTAAATATCTGAAGCTTCCAAGTTTTCTGGTAATGCTGAAGTAGAGGAGAGCCAACATACATTATCTATTGAAGAAAAATGTGGACAGGAAAAAATGGGAACCAACTTTTGCCTCATTGCACTGAAAATGGAGGGGAAGTGAGGTTGGTTTTTGAAACAATGAAGCATCAGAATGGAAAAGAAGCGACTTTGCTTTGCAGTCCACCTTTAAAGGCTCTCCAGTTATTAAAGCAGTTTTATACTTGGGGCGTAACTGGTATTTCATTAGATAAAGATATAGGTGATTGTTGCCAGTATTCAGAAATAGTGTCTAAGCTGATTTACAGGCATCACAAACTTCTCCATTAGAAGTTAGCTGGGTGAATAAAATGGATGCAAAATTCCTTTTAGTCGTAGCTCTTGTGAAAAGTCTACAGCTAGGATTTGTAACTGTTAAGCCACATTCGACTCAGTTTTCATTATTTTGTTCTTTTGCCTTCTTTCCTGAGCTGCCTGAAAACTCCTTCAAGTCCATAGGGAAGACTTAAAAAGTGAAGGGGAATTGTTGGCTGGCTATTTTTCAGCAAGCTATCTGCAGTGATTTTTGGCTTTAAAGGGTATTAAGCAAAGTCAAACACATGATTTTGAGCTCATTCTTAGGAAATATCCTACAATTTCACATTGTGTGTCAAAGATACATAGTATAAATAGGTATTGTACAAATACTTGGCACAGATGTGGGTAGGCCTTAGTGTAAGACACTGAGCCCAGTTTTGCCTTAAGAGGTACACACAATATCCATAAACTTCAATGAATGTGTGGGCAAACTTAAGCTCAACAATTTTGGTTTTGAATATGCATTTTAAAAATACAGTTTTAAAATCCTGTGTATAAGTTTGAACCTTAAAGGTTTAAATTTTTTGTGTGCCATACCACAGTTTTTCTCATTTCCTAATTTCTGGTTTATCTGCTAAAGATACAGAAACACTCATTTATTTCTGTGGCACTCAAGCCTGTGTACCTATTTTTAGGTACTGGTGATTCAGTTGAGGATTCTGGGGACTTGACAGAAGGGGGTCGTGTAGTCCTCTATCTTTTTTTGATGTACTATGGAATAAAGACATACCACAGACATCATTGTAGATTGATTTCAAACACTGTGATTTTAGTCATGGTTTACTCAAGAAGCCAGGAAGCCTTGATGAGAATAACTGATTGTAACCTTGTTTTACATTTAGATTTTTAATTATGAAAGTCTAGTTGGTAAGCATGAGAGTACTCCATATGTGTGCACATTTAATTTAATATAACTGCATAAATTTGTCATGTTCTTTAACATCTATATTTTTCCCTAATGACTATTTTTGCTTACGATTTATATCAAACTCTATTTGAATTGAAACTGAAATTCAATTAGAATGCGTAAAACTGAATGCATTGTGGATTTTTTTTTTTTCTGATTTCAGAAACTACCTCAAATCAGCTGGGCACATGAAGAAAGTAAATGTGTTAGTATTTATTTTAATTCTGGAAATGCTGATTTATCAAGGATGTATAGCTTATAAAACTATTTAATTTGGATCACCATGTCCTTAAAGATGTAAAAACAGAATTTAACATACCTGAATTTGTTCATAGATAAGAAAAGGAGGGCAAGTTTCTTCTGTGTTTTCAGATCACATTTGGATTTTTAGTTTAATTAAAATTAAAATTTAAAATTGTGCTTTTAAATTAAATCCTTGTTTTTTTAAATATCAATATTTAGTTTGCCTTACTTTAATCTAAATTTGATTGTAATAATGTTGCAGGGCAGCTACATTTATAATTTAATGTATTGACCATACAGTGTGTGTGAAATTTTAGCCTGTCCCACTGTATAAGAATAAAGTAAGCAAATCAACATGGATGAAGGGATGCAAACCCAAGCACAGTTCTTTTCTGTGGCCATTAAATTACACCTAAGAATATGCAGCTCTTCCTTGATAAATCCTTCCAATGACACTGGCTCATTTTTAATTACTCTGAGAAGATTTATTCTTGTAAAGAATGTTTGCAAATTTTCATTCAATCATGAGGCATTTTCATCATTTAAATTATCTTCTTGTATTAATTTTAGTCCTTATGTTGTATAACAATAGCTAAATTACTTAGCCTCCATTTACTCAGCTATTTCTTATTTTTCAAGGACAGCTATTTTCATTGCTACTTTATAGTGAATTGCCTTAGATCCTTCTCTGGAAGTGTATAAAGCATTGTTACACACTAACTTTTGGGTGACGGAGGGCAGCAACTGTATTGAGAGTATAGTCGTGGCAGGGTAGGAAGTTTCTGATTTATGAGTTTTCTGTCAGAAAATGTTCCTTCACAAAAATTACTCTTTTTCAGGAAGGTGTTTTCAGTATGATTTGCCCCTTTCTTTTGTATACTTTTGTGCTACTTCTAAATTGGGCAGAAACAATTTTGAATAGACTATACGAGTGTACTAAATAATTACCAGTTCTTATTTGTCTAAGCATAACCTCATCTTGAACTTGGGATCAAAACATGTCCGTCTCCTTAGCTTTTACTGGAGAAGTACTAATCAAAAGGTAATTGCAAAGAAAGTGCAAGGAATTGCTCAGTAAGTGGATGTTGCATGAGGAGGCATCACTAGGTTAGAAAAATGCGACTGTCGGAGGAGATCTCCAGAGGTAAGAGTATCTGGGAATTGTCGTGTTCAGAAAGCCTGCCAGATAGTAAATCAGGAATCAGGGGTCACTTAAAAAGAATGTGAAAAGTAGATTAGTTGTTAGCTAGACATTAGTTTGCCATGGGTTATCAGGGCATTAAAACCTTCCTAAAAGTTGCCATATGTTTCATTCCTATTGTTGGAGGTTGTACTCTGTTTGAATTGTTTGTTTTCCAAGAGTAACAACTGAAAATTACCCAAAATAGTCTGCAAAGAGACACAGTGTGCTGTTCATGAGCTGGGTGTTAAACAGTGAAGTTCGTTTGCTAACTGAGCTATTCACTTGGGGTACTGTGAGTTGGAACTGTGAATTCAATTCAGTTGGAACTGAGTACTGAAGTGTGGTAAAAGAAATAACAGGGTAAAGACTAGGCTCAGCTTAGATACACATGCTGTGGTTTATCCTTTGGAGTAGTTTTACAGGTGGGACTATGCGGATGCTAGGCTGGGAGAAAAAAAATAGTTTCTTTTACAGAAGAATTGAAAATGCTTCTCTTTAGTTTGTAGCATGTCTACTCTTTCTTCCTCCTCCTATTGTTCACCCTTTGGTTTTCAGTTCAGACACCTGTATGAAAGATTGGATTGAAGAAGGGACTGAGATTGATGTTACAGAAAAAGGCTAACATAGTGGTATGTTGCTTGCAGGGACAGTTTGCAGGAGTAAAAGGTGAAAAGGTGAATTGGTTTGGCCTCCTTTGGGAAGGAGGTGTAGAAAGATGTGAAAAGAAGGGAAATACTGTTTCCTTTTCCTGTGTAAAATACTATGAATGCTTACATGAGTGCAGAGGGGAAAACCGAAAAAACCTTTGATAAAATAATGTCATGTTAACAAACTAGAGTTGGGAAGAGCATTCATCTTTCCAAATAACTCTAAATTACATCAGATGATGGAAGAGCTATTTACAGTAGCAATACATCCAAGATGTATGTTAAGCAGCTTCTTAAAAAGGCAAGTCAGTGTTAGGCACTCATAGATGGTTTGCAGGGACTTGTGTTGCAAGCAAAGAATGCCAGTTCATGCCATTGTGATTTCTTTACATATTTAATCAACCAAAATAATTTTATTTTCTTTAAATATTTTTTTTTCTCAACTTGCAATTTATAATAAATTGTCAAAGCTATACTCTGCTTCCCGTGGGACATTTATTTCCCTCCATTGTGTGCGCCCAGCCTCTTATTGTTAGATTTCAGGAGTACATGGCTGCCTGCATAGGCTTGTTTTGCCTTTAGCAAAAGGGCAATAGTGCATTTTGTTCTGACAAACATTTTCCATCCTTGCATTGGCAAAGAGGAAGGGCCTGGCAGCAGATTTCTTTGCAAAATTGTGTTGCATGCTCAGATCTAAATCCTGGATGTAAAATTGCTAATATTGTATGTCCTGCTCTGACTTCCAAAACTCATCACTGCCCTGATGATCAAATGTTTATGCTTTAAACTTTTGACAGCGTTTGTCATACTGTAGACAGACAAAGTGAGTTTGTGTTTTTAGCTTTGACAGAAATATCTTGATGATCTGGAAAAGCCTGCATGATATAATGAAAACTTTTCATTTTAAACCAAGGCTTTAAAAGGCATTGCCTGATCTGTGGTTAAAGGGGGACTGAGGAAGAACTCTGGTCTTCCTAACTCTGAGAAGTGATAATTGTGTAACCTTCAAACTGCCACATCAGAATTATTGAGTGGTAGGTTGTTTTTCATGGTAGGTAAGAGCTTTCTTGACCTTGACTCCAGTGGTAATATTTGCCTCTTTCTTCACTTCCAAATCACTGTTCCTTGTAACTTGCTCTTTAGGTCCGGCTGTGTTTGACAATGTATTTCTGTGCAAGTCCTATGAAAACCTGTTTCTTTTAAAAATTAGAATAATAGTAATAAAAATCCCCCTCATTGTGCCGTGCTTTACCTGTTTTGGGGCAGAAGCCTGCTGGTGTTGTCTTTATGAAGCAGATGTATCTGTGTTTTAGAGGGAGGGGAACAGTAACAGGAGTGTAATAAGAGTATTACTCCTGTGACTCATAGGGTTTATCTAGATATGGGCTACTAATGGCCATCAGGATTGAAAGGAACTTTTTGGTGACTTAATTATGCATAATTAAATCAGACTGCAATTAGGTCTGTTCATGGAGCTAGCCCTGCACTGAGCAGGATCGCTATGCTCGTGTGAACTCTCCCTGCGCATGGCTTTGCATAACCGTGTTCATTAGGACAAAAGCAGGTAGAGATTATTTCCCTTTCATAAGTTATATAGGGTAAACAGAGAATGTGATAAAGGTATATTTGGTAGTAAATTTTCAAAGCAATTCCAAGGGGTGTGGGTAAAGTCATATGCAGTGTGTTTAGGGTTAATACAGCTGTGTCAGCTCCCAGCCCACCTTTTTGCCTGTGCTGTGAGCAGAGCTCTCTGCAATTGGCTGAGAGCAGGGGAGGGAGGCAGAGGAAGAAAATTCACCACTTAATTTAGGCAGTGACGAAGGGGTTGCTGTGCAGGATGCTTCACTCCTGGATGTGTGAGGTGATGCAGGTGCTAAAAAGGGAAACACATTTTCTCATCGTGTCTTTGCAAGCAAGGTGTCATGGATGGCAGCTCACCCTGGTCTACATCTTTTAGTGAGGCTGCTTCAGGTGGTTGGGGGGTGGAGGTCGTAATCATATAGAATGTATAGTGCTGTGCTGCTTGCCCTTGTCCTGTACCCCAGTTTTCCAATTTTTTGGGCTGACTCCACATCACAGCCCCTTTGTCCAGACATTGGCATTTGCTTTTGTATCTGGGCACATCAAATATGACACCTTTCTGGGCTATTTTGTTCCAGAGTGTTAGCTTAAATATGTTAGGAAATATCTTCATATGGAGCAGGTCTAGCCAGATCATGTCAAAGACAGGTATGTTTAAGCATCTCTGGCAAAGAATCATGCAAGAAGCTTTTGCTTGGCTGAAAAATGGTGCTGTCAGCTAACGCTGGTATGAGAGAGAGTGAATTCCATTTTTATACACAATGTCTGAGAAAGAGGACATTGCTTGTGGAGGCTGCAGCTTCTGGCACCACAGGCAGTCCAGGGAGTCTACATTGTGATTTAGGTAGCTGTATGTCCAGTGCTCTCAGATACAATCTTTTTTTTAACCTGCTTAGGTTGGATTTTTGGGGAATACATTATTTTCCTGACATTCCTGGATAACCTTCTTCTGGTTGGGTCTGCGTTGAAGTCATCCTGCAGTGCTTTTATTGAGAAATGGCTGTCGTACAGCTGAAGATTCTGGGCATGGACACAACACATGAACATGTGCTATTTCCAATTTCTTGTGAGAATCAGTGCCATGGAATGTATAGTCTTAAGTCTTCCTTAAGCTCAGACGTAATTCTTTATAATTTTTTTTGTGGTATGCTTTTCTTTAGATCATAAGGGCATATAGGAACTGTATTGCTCACTCTGCCTTTCAGCCAGTACACTGCATTTTCCTTCTCCTATTCGTTATACTGGCACAGCTGAATGTGTGGATGTGCAAGGAGTGAGAGTAGGGAAGAATCTGGGTATATGAGGAAAAGAAAGCACAAGAAAGCTCATTGTCATGGGATGCAGTCTGTTAGACCCAGACATGAAGCCAGAGAGAACTGTGGTGGGAACCATTACAATAAATTTTCGGGAGGATTTTCAGGTTTTTTAGTACAGGTCGGTTCTGGCATATGGTTGTGGACACTAGTGTTACCTCATGGCCCTTTTACTTGCAGCGTGTGCTGGTAATAGACCGATGCAGATTGTGCTTAGTGCGATACTGAGATCCTGCCTGCATATACTGTGTGATGATGACATTAATGCTTATATGTGCCTCATGCAGGCCTGAGATCATAGATGGCTTTTATTTGTAGAATTTGGATGAATAAATGGTCTTTTCTTAGCCTAGCCCAACCTTATTTGGTTTCTATTTTAGGAGATAATGATAATTGCTAGCTTTCGTCTATATACCCACCTGTTTTTCCAGAGTTAAAATCAGGTTTAGTTAAAAGCTGTCTGAGCCTAATAAGACGGCACTGGCTATTAGTTTACTTTTACTCTAGGCATTCAACATATCTGTGATATTAGCAGAATGGAAATCATTATGTTAATTTACTCTTGCTAAATACTTCAAGGAACCCTGAAAAGGTAAATGCCATTGTGCCTATAGAATATTGAAAGCATGTTATCAACCCCTTGTATCATGAGCACAAGAATAAGTGTAGCAACACCACCTTTGGCTTACAAGAAGCAATTAAACAGGTAAAGATACTTCATGGATCCATACTTTCTCCATGTAACTGGTTTTGGCACAAATAAAGATAAAAGACACTGGACTATATAGACCTTTTTCTGTAAGGCAATTTTTCTATTCTGACTGCTTCAGAAATTCAGTTAGAACCAAAACTGCAGGCTTTAAAAATCTCTTTCTTGGTTCCATATCTGAGAAATTTCAGCTTCACAGAAGCTTCTTGGATAAAGCTGAAAAAAAAAAAACGAGATAAAATACAGCAGAGTTTTTGAGGGATTACTGTAACAGGGAATGTTACAAATGAACAAATAATGTTGTGGTATGGAGCAGGATCCCGGGTCGGGAATGTGGAAGCTGGTACAATAGGGAAAAGCAGTAGTGCTAGAAAGGTGAGAAATGGATGCTGTTTAGAACTGCAGTTCAGCCCCCACTGAGACGGAAGGAAAGACCCCATTTGTTGTCACAATTGGAAAGCAAATTGTATGTTTTTTTGCATAAGAAAACACAGGCTGAAAGGGACCTCAAGAGATGATGTAGTATCCTCACAGAACTAAAGGCAAGGTCCGTGTACCAAAGCCATCCCATCAGATGTTTGCTTGTCTCATCCTCAGCCTCATGCTGGAAATTCTGGAACCTCCCTTGGTGACCTGTTCCAGCCTTTGCTGTCATTAGAGTGGCAAGGAGCCTTGAGCTGGCACGGAAGAGCAGAGGGATCAATTACATGCTGTCAGTACTTGTCATTTCACGATTTCAATTTGTAACATTTGTCCTCTAGAGCAAAGTCCTGGTATTAGGACATCTCAGGGTTGCTTTTCAAGTCCAAGTCATGTCAGCAGTTTGTGACTTGCATTTTATCGCAACATACCATGGTGCTTCGTCACTTTTTTAAAAAAAAAAAAAAAGGATTTGAGAAGAACTTCAATGCTGACAGAAGGAGGGAGGTTCTGCAAATGGTGGCCTGGATAGCAGGAATGCGTAGCGTATATTTGGGACTCTCTTGGTCCATTATTCAGCAAACAAAACTCAAGCCCTTTAGTGTAAAAAAGGAGTGACTGTTGTCCTGGTATCAGTTGTGATAATAAATTTGGACTTACCCTTTTGCAAAGTGTGGTGTTGCCTGGGCTGTAAACCTATGAGAATGTGAAGGTTTTCAGGCTGTACCAACTCAGTCAGCTTGAGCAGTGCAGCCAGGATGATCATCTCCCTGATGCCTGGGCTTTAACTGCTCATATTGCTCTGTTCCTGCTGGTCTCATTTTATTGCTATTTGTGGATGTTTCAGGTATGTGGAAAGGATGTTACATACATCAAAGGAGTAAGTTTGGGGATAATAAAATACAGAAAATCCTTTGTTCTAGGCTGTCTGTTCTGTGGCTTCCAGGTTGTGCCTCAGCTGATGGGCACTCCCTTTCTGCTTCACTGGTCTTCCATGGCTCCTGGTCCCTCTGACCCCTGAAGCTGGACACAGAAGCTGTAGCACAACCCTTGCAGTTCAGTGCTGTCTGCCACATCAGTCTCTTTAGATCTTACCATGTGCTGAATTGCCCCTCCCCAGGAAATCTCTTTTGAGTGTTTTATGTTTGAATAGAGAAGAATGGGAGCTTGGGGCTGAGACAAAGATTTCTGATGTGACATAAGACACAGTGACATCCTCTGGGACAGAGGGCATTCAATGCTTCCAGCTTCAGGTTCGTGTTCTGCCATCAAAGAGTCTTTCAGAATCACAGTGAAAAGCGAGTGTCGGCTACCAGTTAGTACCGAAATCCCTGAGCAAGCATCCTTATGCCGATTAGAGACCGTGAGAACTGCACTTTCCCACACTCGCAGGTGGAAGACAATATGTCCTGCCATGCAGCCTTCACTGCTGTCATGCTGCTGTCAACCCTGCCTTGGGCCCTCCCTGAGTAAAGGTCTGTCCCCCTGTTCCTGGCTGAGATGCGCCACCACCCCTGAACTAGGAGGACACGTTAGGCTTTGCTGCCACCCACCGTGGAAGTGCAGCAGTCCTGATGATGCTCACTCAGGCCTCCTGATTTAGCTTCATGTGAACAGTCAAGATTTTGCCTAAAAGCAAAACGAGAAATAACATTGATTGCTTTAGAAGACAGGACCTTTTGCAGTGATGATTTCTGTAGCTCATTCCTAACAAAATCTGAAGTTTGTACAGAGCTTTCCTGGCAGTCTTTGAAACATAAACAGCATGAAAAATAGAAGAGGTCTTTTTCCTCTATCTATAATGACAAAGATTGAATCTTTCTACAGGACCAGTAAAGTATTTGGGGAAAGGATTTGCATTGCTGTGTAATTCTCCCTTTTGGTTATCAAGTGTTGCAATTGGTGAGTGGTTAATGAGGGTTAATGAACCAAGTAACTGACAACAAATGCATTTGTTTGTGTATTTGCAGATTGTGCTGGCTGTGGAAGAGACATAAAAAATGGACAAGCATTGCTAGCTCTGGATAAGCAATGGCACCTGGGGTGCTTTAAGTGCAAGGCCTGCGGAAAGGTCCTAACCGGGGAATATATCAGCAAGTAAGTAACCTCTGCATCTCGTCTCCATTGGTAACCAGAACTCATGCTAAGAGTGCAGAAGACCTTGCAGCAAAGTTTACCTTTTGAAATCCAGTTTTGACCACCTTTCCATGTACATCAAAATCTTGGCTCCCAGTGAGAGCTGAGTTGGGAAAGGAAAGTCAACTGAAAACTGCAACTGAAAGGTGGTGTTTAATGGTAGCAGTCTGTATTTAATATCAATACAAAAGGGGATTGGTGTTAAATTATGAAGGATTAGGTGAATTCCTGCATTTGTTTTCTATGATAGCCAGATTAAGCTTTCTACTATTTTACTTTCCAAGATGTGATTTTGAGGAAAACAAGTAGGAACCTGTCCATTACTTGCCTTTGTTGGAGAACAGAGTAAATGTGATGATGTGGTTGACCTGACACTGTTCCACATCCCCATATAAGAAAATAATGAAGAGAGTTTTGAGCAGAGGGAAGTGTAGAGGAAGACAAGGGGGAAATAGTGTAATGATAAAATAGAGGGAATTAAAATGCGGTCTCTGTTCCCTCCTTCAAGCATATAACAGAGAAAAAAGTAGGGAAACAATGTATGTTTCACAAACCTGTCATTAGACCACATATAATATAAAGTAGCACCTGTAATTTTTCAAAAGAAGTACCTGAGAAATTCTCTTAAGCTGATGAGTGTTTCCACTTTTACAGTATGTTTCTTGTTCATACTAAAAAAACCCTACATAACCTTACACTTAAAAGTAACTTCTTATACTCTGGCAAACTACTAAAGACTTTTTTGCTAAAGTGAACAAAAACTACCTGCCTATGATAAAGACTGTGATCTTCTCTCATCCCCATGGTCATAATTCCACTGATTCCCTAGAACTGCACCACCTGTAGGTGTAGAGACTGTTCTAAAGAATGAGATTTACTTCAGTGGTTTGTACTGAATGCCTTTTCTTGATGGGAATTTAAGGAATAATTCTAAGAGGTGCTAATGAGAATATGATTTTTTTTCTTCTACTCCAAAATATTTCTCTTGAATTTTCTCCCATTTGCTGATTGCTGTGTGTAGGAGTTGCAGACTGAAGACAAGGGAAGAGTGTAAGTCATGCTTTATCCTGTTTATTAAAAGGTGGTTTGTAATTTGTGGGTTTTCTTTTTCAGAGATGGTGCTCCTTATTGTGAAAAGGACTATCAAGTTCTTTTTGGAGTCAAATGTGAAGCATGTCACCAGTTCATTACCGGGAAAGTCCTAGAGGTAGGTGTTTTGTAAACTAGGGTTTAAGAATTGGGCCATGTCCCATTATGTCCTCATGCAGCTGCAGAGAATACAAAAAATCCTCATAGGAAAAAGTAGATGCAGTTTGCTAGTGAATGTGCATTACAGGTTCTCTTGTGTCCCGTCTACTACAGCTATAAGACTGTGTCAGCCTTCCTATGAGAAGTTTCAGGTTTGACATAAAGTGGTAACAGGTTGTGGTTTTAGTTCTGTAGGTTTCTCTGGTTCAGTATTCGGAATATTAACCAGGATGGTAGCCATCAAATGGGGGACTTGGAACACGTGTGGACACCTGGTGCATTTGTCACTGAATATACTGGAAGGAAGTATAGTTTTTTAATTAGGCAGGCTCTTAGTCTGCCTCCTTTGCAATGTGTATCTAATTCCTTTGGAGACAGACATAGATAATTAGTGAGAACAGTCTGAGTTTTCCCTTGAGTAGGAAGGCTCTGGCTTTAGTCTAGTGGTCTGCTACCATCCGCTTATCTATTCCTGTCTACTGATGTGTTTTTCAGTTTAGTACTATGTATTGGTGACACCACAGTTGCATTCCAGTGCAGCAAGCACTGCAGGAGAGTAATTGGATTTGTGAGATTGGGAAGCATGATTCTAAAAATAGATGCACATGGTAGGTGCTCTAACCTACAAGCAATGCAACCTGTTCAGAGGCATGGAGATGAAAATGATAAAAGAGAATGTTATTGGAGTCTGTGGAGAGCTGGGAAGAAATAAACTATTCCTGTGTTGAGCCTGTTGTGTAGCGGATGTGAATATAACAAGGTTGCACTCATATACTCACTTTGTAGCATCAGTGAGAAAGAAACTTAGCTTTTTGAGATGAACATGGCTGTATCCTTACAGAACTGAGTAAATTGAGATTGAGGAAGGCTAGGACTTAGCTAAAGTTCAGGTTATCAGAGAGATTGTGTCCCAGGCAGAACCTTGATGTGGTCATTTTGACCCCAAGGTTGGTTTCTCACTCCATAGTTCTTACTCTTCTGATGGTTATCTGTTATCAGAAGAAGCAATGACATTTTGCTGAAGCAAGGAAACATGCCCAACCTCTTGCAAGGATACATCTCTTCAAAGAGTCAAAATCGGATAGAAAAGATAAAGATTTTTCCATTTGACCTAGCTTCTTCAGAATCAAAATATGTTGGTGAATTAGAAACTGACCCTTTGAATTATCTGATCAATACACGGAAATCTTAAGCATGCTAAATCCTGGGTAAGACTAGGAATGTTGCTGGAATATTTGTGGCTCCCATTGATTATTAGAAGTACAACCCATAATAATACAGCAGAGGGCAGCAGTAGTTCTCACTATGTTACTAAAAGCATACTCCTCTGAAGCCTGTAGACGTGGAATCATGCGTATAGTGCAACTCTTTCCTGATCTGTTTAAATGGCATTTGAAGGCTGACTGCTATCTGAAAGGTGCAGATTGGACAAGTGTTTAGAAACTTCCACCAAAAAAAAAAAGAATGCTGTGTAGTCAGGGAGGCTTTTCAGACGTTGGCTTGACTGCATTACAGTGTGTAGCAGCAGCCTGGATAGTCCCTGAATAGACTTCTCTAGGTGGCATCTGGCAATGCAGATGTAGGAGAGACATTCAAGCACCTCCTGTCATTAGGTAGTGCTTGAAAAGATTAGAAAATGCAGGTGAGCAGCTAACATTCAAAAATCAGAGCAATTTGTCAGAACTGTGGACTAGTTTCTTGGCTGTCCTAAAACCTTTTACACTGTCAGAGATGGGCAGTTCCAAAGGGGCAGTACTAATGAATCTAGATTAGACTAAAGGAACTAATAAGTCAAAACTTTGGATGAGAAAATCATGTGTCAGCATGTGTGTCCTCTTTGGGCAGAAAAGGTGGTCTAAAGGATGGGGTCAGAGCATGACATAAATCCTCTGGTAACAACAGAGATGAGAGATTGGAAGCAGCCACGGGGCCACAGAATATAATGCACAGAACAGGATGCCACAGTTCAGGGAGGGCTGCAGACCTGTTTGAGGCAGGACAATTAGCAATCTCCTTATCCAGTACAGGAAATCACCCACAACCTTTCACTACACTTGAAGTTTTAATTTAGATGAAGCTTGAGATTCTCACTGGAGGATTACTGTCTTCTCTTTGTTTTCTTTGGCAAAGTTGGATATTTTTTATGATTTATATTATGTGGGTTGTCTCCTGACCTGCTGTCTCTCTTGGGGAGGAAACCACATTCTTGGTGTGAAGTAGCACAATTATAGGAACTGTGTAGGTAGAGGTTATGGCATCACTGACAGGCCCAAGTTATATCTGCTAACATCCAGTGGGGGGAAAAAAAAAAAACAAACAATTTGGATTTGTTAATAAAAATGGTAGTAGTATATTCACTGATCAGTGTCTTCATTTTATTTGTCAATAAAATAATTTATGTCAGGAGCAGAGTATACTATTTCATCATCTGAATCCAAAGAAATTATTAGAAGAGTTTTGAGGGAAGCATGTTGTGCACTGTATACAAACACTTCCCTCTAATGGATGAGAAGTGATTAGTAGCGTGCCATTGTAGCGTGTAGCGTGTAGCGTGCTTTATTTTCTTCTATTCTTAGTACATCTGGGATGGTCTGTAGCAAAACTGAAAAACTGAAGGGAAATGAAGGCATGATACCGGTGGTACATATTTTTTTCCAGTAAAATATTTTTTTTATTTAAAGAGAAATTGAGATGCTTTGCAACTTTGCAGGCATGCAGCCTCTGCTCCTTTTTTCTCTCAGTATGGTTTAGCACCTCTGAAAAATCAGGCTTTCAGTCTTCTACAATGAGAAGCTAGCATGAGAGACAACCACTCCTGATGTGAAACTGGGTCCTCATCTCAGAAGATCTCAGAAGCAGCTATACTGTGCCCCTGGTAGGCACCCTCAGCAAAGCTGGTCAGAAAGGCCAAGGTTTGAGTTCAAACCTTGAGATTCAAGGTCTCCTAATTCAAGTCCGTCCTTGAGAGGGTGGACTCCTCCAGCCATTCCATTGAGGTATCACCCTCTGCTCAGCTGAAAAATGCATTACTAGAAAAACAGCACTTATTTTGCTAATATCCGCATACCATGGAAGAATGCTCTTTTTTCTAAGCCATAGATCTAAAAACTTTTAGTAGCCATGAGAATATGCAAGAAAAATACCATGTGCATTTAAAGTCAGCTCAGATATTTCTCATGTATTATTTAGCACATAACTTTCTGTGAGCAAGATGATAGTGAAAGTCAAAGATGATAGGTGATTGCATGCCAACACAAGAAATGTAATAAGTATCCAATGTGAAATAGATATTGCAACTTTCTTGAGCACACCGGATACATTAATACGGGAATATTTCAGGATAGTGTTGTCAAGGCAACAGAGATCAGTATTCTTCCTTGGATTTCTGCAGCAGAAAGGAATCTTTATTCATGGAAAATTACTCATTTCCCATTAACTCTAGTGAAAAATGTTTTTATCAGGCAGTAACAGCATAGTGAGAGTGGGACTTTAACATAGACTTTCCACTAAGCTATTGTTTTCATAGCTTCAGGGCTTGCCCCTCTGACCCTAATCCTGCAAGTTTTTGTGCAGACATATGTATCTCCACAAAACTCTTTTAGTTCTGCAGAAAGAAGACACCAGGGCAGAAGCAGGTGGATAATTTGCATGAAATCACATAGAAGGCCTGAGAATAAGAGTCAACTCTTACAATTTTCACTTCTTTTGGTTATTACTGGTATGAATGGGATTTGATCTCATGATTTAGAGATAGAGATGTATATATCTACTATGAAATCCTTCAACTGTCTTGCTACTCTACTCATTTATAATACTGTTTGCTTAATATTCATTTGCAAATAAAAAGCCACTGTGTGATTTCTCCTGGCTTTGCATGGCTTGAGTTCCTGTTCTGATGGGCTGCTGCCTGCCTGGTGTTTTTCCTGTGCCCTGTTGAAGCTTGCACCCCACCTTGTAAGGGGTGGCATAATGCCATTTTAACAGATGGACCTGAAAAGAGAAATGCCAGGGCACCAGAAGGTTCCCTTGACTTCAGCCTGCAAGGTCAATTTCTAGATATGTTTTTTATGTTGTAATTTATACTGAGCTTCCCCTGTTTTTAAAGATGAGTAGTAGTTAAT
>WKFP01014822.1:1929698-1975641 GCA_011057875.1 Pterocles orientalis | reverse complement strand
CATGTTTCGTAAGGCAACTGTATCCATATTTAAGAGGCAAAGAATGTGAGTGAGAGGAGCCTGTAAGTTTCTTCAAGTGTTGTTTTCAGAACTAGATTTAGAAATCTGTGCCATGAGGGGTTCAGAGAAGTTTCTGCTGATTCTTTACATGTGAATGTGTCTGTTCTACATAAATAAATAACAAATAAATGACAGTAATAACATTTCTGGTTCCCATACAAACTACAAATTATTTATTCAAGCAGTGCCTGTTTATGTCCAAGGATTTGCCTTCTACCAACACTTAACCACGCAAGCAACTTTGCTCATGTTAGTAATAGTATTCAGATGTTTCAGTTGATTGACTTTCAGGGAGATTCAGTAGCCTACATGTTTAAGTAATTTGTTTTAAGGAGGTTTAGGCTCATAGCTCATGTGAAAACACCACCCTTCTCTGCAAAGATCCATACAGTGCAGAGTTTAGTTAGGTGCTTCAGTACATTCATGCATCTGGTCCTTTGTTCTTGTACCAGTACACTTTCTAAGTTGGAACAACCATGTAGAGAATCTCTTAAAACAAACAGAGATTTATTTCAGTTCCATTCATAAATGTTAAATGAAAGGTTAAAATATACTCTACTGAATGAAATATTAGGCAGGGCTGTTTTCGTGATGGCTACACAGGAAGCATCACAAAATGTGTCATTTGCTGGACTTTAATGATGCAACCTGTACTGGTAATACAGGTTTAGGTGATTAAAACTTTGAACACTTTAATAAATGAAGCAATTGATTAATTGAACAAAGACTGATGATATGATGAATCCAAATGGGTTTGGTTTTGGTGGTATGTTAAAGTTGTGATATAATCCCTGAAGCCTGTGTTACCATTCTGTTTTCATATCACTAGGTGTCTACTGGTTTGGGTGTTTTATAGGCTTGGGAGAGACTTTGTTCTCAACCAGTATCTCCCTGTCCTAATTGCCTTCTTCACACACCATAAAAATGCAGGGGGAAAGGATACACAGCACATGAGAAGAGGCAGTGGAGTTTAGTGCATGCTTTGTTGGTTCTGTGACTTGCTTTGTTTGAGTTTAATTTTACTGCTGTTACAATAAAAGAGAAAACATGAGCATGTTGCCTGAATGCCCCAGCTAAATGATAAGAAAAAGCAGAAGCACGTGCTGTGATCGCTCGCTCTCTTAGTTGGACAGGTATATACTGCAGACCACGGGGCTTTTTTGATTTTGGAAAATACCTGTTGAGACATCAAATAGGGTCAGTGCACAGGTCCCACTGTAGATTCATTAAATGTTTGTAGAGTGTGTCTGAAGCATGATCTTGCCCAGAATGTGCAAACAGGATGAAGGGATACACATATCAATGTGAGAAGTGTCCCTAGCACCCTGCCTGCGTTCATCAGAATTGGACTACAGTACAATCTCAGTGTAACTAAGTGTTTCTGACAAAACTAGACTAACACCCAGGAAGCTGTATAAATTCTTCAGAAGCCACGGAAGTAATATTTAATAACTTCCAGAGAAAGAGAACACTGATTTCATACTCAGCAGACTCCTCTCCCCAAGCAAAAACTGTTCTGAATTGTATCAACATCAAATAGTGACACACAAGTGATGAGAAATGATCCTGCCCCTGCCTGGGCCAGTATTCTTCCCCATTTTCCTTTTTCAGGATGGCTTGGTAGAGCTAGTGCTGGAGTGGGTTTAATGTGGAAGCAGGATTATTTGCTTGTTTTGGTGGGTGTGTGCAGGAGAGTGCCTGAGCGCGAGCAGAGGAGGAGCGAGGCTGAGGGCTGGGCGCAGTTACAGGCACTTCCCTGTGAGCTGGTTTGGTGAGAACATCAGCCATCTGCACATCGCTGTTGATAGTGCTCTGAATGTGAACAGAGGTGGAGGGAGTCTGCCTGCCGGGCTGGGGAGGGAATGGACTTAGACTGAAGAATTAATAACGGAAGGTAAACCCCTTCCTGTGAAACTAGATCTGAACTGGAAGGGGTCATGGCTTTCTTCTTGGGGGAAAGGGGAATGTAACTTTGTGATATGACTGAATAGCTTACCAGTGGTATCATAATAGGGTACTTGTGCTTTTGTTCCTGTGCACCAGAAGGATTTTTTTTAAAGGGAGTGTGTAATTCTATGGTTTAGATAAAAAGAGTGCAGCTAACATGTTTTTAAACTGCCAGGAAGAGAGGAGAATGGCACAGAGCTTGGGCTGTTTGTGATTGCAACTGATTGCTGATGTATGGAGGAACAATACGATTCTTTAGCTCAAATAATTCTGAATATGGTTTGTTGGCTCTTTTGATCATTTCTGGAGATTTGTTGCATAGAAATAACATTAAGAGTTTGTTTCCAGTTTCCCTGCCCTTTTGGTGAGAAACATGTTTTATCAGTTAATGTAGAAGGCTGATTTTTTTTTTCCTAATGTGGGGTTTGTTTGCATAAAAATGGGGAAATGAGAAGTTTAATAATAACTCAGGATATGGGTAAATGGTTCAGACAGGTTGTCTATGTAGCTGAGTAGCAGCATAGTTTTAATTTAAATTGCCCTTCCCTGATGAAAAATATGCTATTGTAATTGCCTAGAACACCACACCATGCACAAGGTCAAAAATCTACAATCAATATATTTCCTGAAAAATAACATAAATTGCTTCATGTAAAAATCTTTCTAACAGGATTTTGGTGGTGTCCCCCCGTCTCAAAAGATTGAATTTGGCAAGATGGATATCTGTAGTTGGGAAAGACTTGGCATATCAAGGTGACAAAAGAGTTTTTGAAGCTGACAGAGCACTCACAGAAGTTCAGTTGTTACGGCAGCATAATCACAAGGCATTAACTTCTCAGCAGTGGTTTGGAAACCATCCTTCTGTCAATTTGAACATCAGTAGGGAGGTGAGGAATGTTAAAAGGGTGTAGGGATAGTGAATAAGAAGAGCAAATTGTAACAAGTAAATTGAAAAATACTCAATTAAAGCTTCCTTATTGCCACAAAGGGATTTGTGAAATCTTGCAGGTGCTTATAAAAATATAGCTTATCTGTATAAATTGCTTTTGTGAGCACGGTGCTGCTGAGTAGGATCTATATTCCCTAGCACAGCATCTTTAGCTTTTACCTTTTTGATTTGGTTAAGTATTCTCCAGTGTGTTTCTTGCACTAAATATTACTGAAAAACCTTAGCAGGCTGATCAAAATACTTTCAAAATGACATTTCAGTAGAGGCATTTATGTTAGTATAAAGTTTCTTCCCACCAGTAGCAGCCTTTGTGATATATAACTGTTGCATGTATTCCAGTAACACACAACAGGTACTTAAAACAAGTAGCTTTTTCGTGTCTTAGAGGTGCATGTAACACATACCAGGTTTTGTCAGAAGAGTAACTCACCTGGATGACTTTATTTTTCTTGTTAGGTACCTGTATTAAGAATCTTTCAAACCTTTGCATTGTGCTAGTGCTACCTGCCACAATCACCCACAACAGAGATATAAAATTAGTAATGATCCCTGCACCAAAGTAACTTACACTGAAAACAAAACTTTCTCCAATATTGCAGTCTCACTGTCAGTTGGAGTATATTTGATATGGGAATGTGAGGCACTCTGTAGCAATTTGAAATTATTTCAGCCAGTTACTTTTTGTTTCTCCTGCACCGAGATCACAATGAAAAATGGATTAAGTGGTGAATTATTTTTTTTTCAGAATTGTGATCTTTCATTTCCAAGTCCTGCTTTAAGTCCTCCTGCTTTAAGTTGCTACTGACTCCTAGAAGAGTGGGATAGGACCTAGACTTGTCACCCATAAAAAAAATAATTGATGGGAAGAATGCAGCAATAACATGTTAGAAATTTGAAAAGTGGAGAAGAGCTTGTTGGGGCAAGTCTCTAGCTGTCACCTGTTTGTAACAGGCTCTGTCCGGGTATTGTGTGCAGTGTTCTCTCTGGGAGGACTCAGTCCTGTCTCTTTTGTCTGCTTTGTCAGGGTGCTTTCCGGGAGGGTGGGGGACCAAGGAAAGAAAAACAAAACCCAAAGATATGTCTGGAATCTCTAGGGACTTTGAAGTCCACAGAATTAACTCCTGTCTTTACTGAGTGGGTCCTTTACAGATGAAGAAATATGATATATGTGAGTATTTTGTGGATGATTAAATGTTTGAAATGGCCACCTGGAGCACAAAATGGGTAGATGTTAATTACATGCTCATGCTACATTAGATCATACAGGTCTAGTGGTTCCTTGGATAGATATCTGGAATGTATTACATTTATTACAAGCCTTTTTCTTCATGAGAGGGAAAAATATCACACTAAGAGATGCACTTTTTCATCACGAGTAACACAGATGCTCTGACATTGAAACTGTCTATGGAACTAGCTTGGGATGTTTTGTGGTGTGCAGAAGTCACTGAAATGAGCATCACAAATCATCTGAGTGTGAGTTAAAATGTTAAGAAATTGACTTTTACAAATCTCTCAGAATCCTACATGTTATGTATACAGGTGGATCAGATATTGCTTGAATTCTGTAAAGCAGTTGCATCTGCGCTGGTGAATGTTTGCTTTTCCTAGCAACGAGGAGAGTAAGAACTGAGGCAGTAAAATGCTTTAAGCAGAGTTGTCTCGGAAACACCCTTGAACTACTGTTGAATCCTGGAGACCCTGTACTTGGTTGAAAACTGAATGGCAGCAAATGATGTTAGGCTTCCCTTTCTGATTTGTCTAGATCACCTCTTCCTGTTCATCATCATAGTAATATCAGGGTTATTTTGTTGGAATGGTTTTCCTGTGGTAACTAGAAACCTTGATTTTATGGGGAGCTGAGAAAACAAGGTAGAGAGTGAAATCCCTGTGTCTTGGCTCTGACAAACGTACTCTGATGAGATGTTCATGCCAGCTAGGATTCAAAAATATGCTTGCATAGTTTTACATCTGTAATTGAAAATCATAGGTATCATCATCAAGAAAAGTGACAAATAGGACAAAAAAAGGACTTCTGCCAGAAATAAAAGGTGCTGCTTTTAGCAGAGTACATTTTGGTGACTTTTATTCAAAGTTATTCTGTTTGAAAAAGAGACAACTGCTTCTCTGAACTAACTAGCCAGTGGTTACCCTGATGTCCTTTGATATTTCCATTTTAAATTTAGTGAAACATAAACACTTTGGCCAGAATTATAGAAAAAGGATTCCTGAGAAATGTCTGGGTGTAGTCAAATCCAGGCTTGTAGTTATTCAGTCAAAACGTGTTTTCCTATTATAAAAATCTGTGGGTCTACCAAGTGAAAACTAGTATATATTGACTCCTTCATGTCTTCTTTGTTTCTTAGAGGCTACCTTTTTTTAATATTCTCTAGTTATTTTCTACAGATGTACTGTGTGTGACCTCATGCTTAGTTTCTTTCCCCCCCTCCTTTGGCCTTTGCAACTTTTATTTCTCTGTTGTTCTTGGGACACTCCCTCTGAACTGAATGCAGACATCAGAATGGAGACCAAGCTTTGCTAAAATGCATGCCAAATGTTGCACAGTTCCTGAAACAGCTTTCTGACAGAAAACTGGAAAGACACTTTGTGTTAGATAAATAAGAAAGCCAGCTACAATGGTGTGCTGCATGGAGGTCCTTCAGGGCTGGGAGTCAGAATTTGAGTTCTGTGCTTGGCGCTGCTGCAAGCGTTAATTTTGATCCAAGGTGAGTTGCTTAATCCCCCAAGCTCTCACTTGCTTCATCAGTTAGAAGGTGGTTTGTCCTTGCCCACTGAACAGGTTAACGTGAGTTTTGCCTAGTGCTGCACTGACCTGTTTTCTCAACATTCCCCACACTACAGAGCCCCATCTCAGTGCTGGACTCTCCAGGTCATTAGCAATTCTGGTGCTGGTGCAGCACACCCAAGCCCAAAACTTCTCCTGCCATTGCACTTAAACTGTCTCTCTGAACCAAAAGCCACATCAGTAAATCTTCGTTCTAGTAGCAAAGCCAGGAATTCCTGTGCCAGGAGTTTTGCTGTTTAGCTAAGACAGCTCTTGGTAAATTTTTCAGTGTGAATTGATTTAACTCTATTGGAAATTTTTCCAGTGTAACCTTAGGCTGGCTTTATCCTGCTGTTTTGGTTCAGGCCTGTGCTTCCTTGGAGCAGTCTGATGCATGTGTTGAAGCTTCTCTATGCAAAGCCTGTTGGAAAGGATCTTAAGGTCAGAGAGGCTGCTAAAATCATCTTGGTTGACATTCTCTTTTCAAAATCACAGAATTCTTCTGTAGAAACCAAACAAAATGTTATCCTTTGGGAAATTATCATGCCTTGTCATGAAGACTGTAGAGTGATTGTAAAGCCACAAATTTTACCTCTTGCTTCTTAAATTACGTTTACGTTTAGAAACTTGGTCTTACTTTGAGGTTAAATTTGTCTAACTTCAGCTTTTTGATATTGTCATAGTTTTTTTCAATGGGATTGAAAAGCTCATGCTCTTTCCTGCTATTATCTCCTTTCTTTGTTTTTAATCACCTGTCCACTGTGGTCCAGTCATCTCTGAACCCTCTCTCTGTATTATGGTTTGACTCTGAGTCCTTCAGGTTCACAGCTGAAGGTTCAGGTTGTTTTGGTTCTCCACTGAACTCTATTCTGTAAATCCACATGTATCTACTCGTCAAGTGTTACAATGGTGACGTTACAGTATCTGTAGTGAAAAGCAAACCCTTTTTTCCACTTTTCCTTTGTATTCTTTGTATACATTAAATGATCAGAAAAGCCAGCTGTTTCAGGTACTCTGAGAGCATTTTCTGGGAGATTTTTAAGGATGTTCTCAAACTGCCACTCTCAGTTGCTGTTGCCCACAACGTGTCCCTCAATCTCACAGGGCCCTGCTTTCTTGATTTGCAGATATTTTATGTTACATTAGACTATCAAAACGTACTTTGTGGTTTTAGATAGCTTAAATAAGCATTGCCTTTGAGTCATCTGCAGATTTACCATGGAAGGTTTTGTATTCTTGTCTTGGCCAGTAGTAGAGGTACCTCATGCTGAGGGTAGAAGGAAGTAATCTCTGAGGTATGTGGCTCAGCAGAGCCTCCCCTGCTAACACATCCATCTGTCAGGGAACTGACTAGCTGTAGTTTTCTTAAGACTCTTGAGTACAAATTATTCAAGTCTCCTAATCTGTAAATGTTGAGTCAATCTTGCTCAATAAACAGTATCCAACAGGAAAAATATCTTTCAGTATTGTCAGATGCAGACCAGAAAGATACAGCTCCTGAATACTCCTGCCTTTTCTGTGTTGTCTTTCATCATTTTTCATTTACAGCTCACAAGGGACCTTTGCCTGATCTGTGATTTTTTTTTTTAATTATTGTTTTTGTGTTGTCATACTTTATATTGAAGACTCTTATTGTCTTTAAACGTATTGACCATAGTTATTTCTTCAGCAACTTTAGCTTTCTTATCAGTTCTCTTTATTTCTAACTTAATGACCTCGTCATTCCCTTTTTTTTTTCTTTAGCTAATATTATCTCAGTTCTTATGATTTTTCTGTGCCTCAACCATATGGACCATGATAACTTTTTCATTTGTATTTTGGAATACAGAATTTGGGACGTCCAGTAGGGTGTGTTAAAAATTCCTGGGTTT
Source organism: Pterocles orientalis (assembly GCA_011057875.1). Classification (NCBI taxonomy): domain Eukaryota; kingdom Metazoa; phylum Chordata; class Aves; order Pterocliformes; family Pteroclidae; genus Pterocles; species Pterocles orientalis. The sequence goes on along the minus strand of WKFP01014822.1, from coordinate 1,968,029 downwards.
ATCCTTTTATGGTTACGTTAAGATCTAGGAATATGTTCCTTTAAAATTCCACATGCACATGCGTATGTATGCTGTTTATTTCTGTCTATAAATGCAATCAAATAATGATCAGAATGGAAATAATAGCTAATTTTTGGAATTGCAAATAACCTTTTAATGTTAGGATGAGGTCCAGTATTCAATACCTGCTGTCAGATTCAAGACTTTCTGATTTGTGAAATAGTTCTGTTGGGGTTTTTTTAAGATACAAAGCAAGTTTGTTATTAACTTTTCTAGCTAAATTTCAGCATATTGAAGTCGGTTATAGTTCAGCTGAGAAAGTTATTTCTAATTAAATAAACTAGTAACATCTCAGTCTTCCAACATACTTCCCATTGTTTCGGAGATATTGTTGCAGCACTGCAAATAAAACTTCAGTGAATGTGCTCTGCTAATGCATATACATCAAGCTGTAGTATTAGACGTTCAGCCAGAGGGACAGGTGAGGGGAGTAACAGTCACTTCATGCAGAGTGTTAAAAGGAGAAATGTGGTTTTGTTTCACTCTTGAACTCGCATATTCCTGATAGTTCGGTGGTCCTGTTACCACTTAATGAAAGAAAATGTGAAGATGACTTGGAAAGTGTGAGATTCCTGGTATTATGGAAGATTGTACCGGATGCATACAATATGCATAATCTGTTCACAAGACTTCATGCTGTCCCTTGACTTGTACCATATAACTAACACTCAGCAGCAATCCAAGCTAAGTGCTTTATTTTGCTTTCAGCAGGCTAGAAGCTGTGGCTGGAATGGTTTTCTCAGCTTGCTGCAGAGAGACCGATCACTCGACTGTACAGCTCAGCAGACCTACACAACAGTTTTTGGTAGTCAGTAGAAGTGTCTTACTGGCTTGTTGAGACAAAGTTATCGTTATTAGGCTGTTTGCAAAGGTGAAGATGTCTGTAATCAGATCCTTTAGGTGAAGTGTCTTTTCATTTCAAAAATACATGCTGAACAAAATGCATACAAGGTAAAGGAATATTTAGTTTTCTAATGCTTTGTGAAACCTAAAGATTGCAGAAGATGCAGAAAGTCCACGCCTGTATATATGAAATGGGCTTGTTCCACCATTGTTAAGAAACAGAGGAGGGTTTTGTATCAAGCCTTGCCAAATACCTTCTAATGAAAAGTTCAAAAATTAAAAAAACAAACTATGCAATAAACATGGTTTAAAATAAAATTGAATGTCAGATGCTGGATTTTGCCCTCATATGCACTTAATACATATTTGTATTGTAATTAGACTAGAATGAAACTACATAGAAAATCCTGTCAATTCACTTACCTCCTCACTGCAAAAGAGAACATCCACCTGAAGAAAACACTGCATGTGTTCAGTGGTTAGCCTGCCTTTTTTTGCAGAGTGTACACATTACCTTAATAAAATCTAGTACATATATTTCCTCTGGATTGTCCCTGATTAATTACATGTTCAGTCACTGGGATTTGGTTTCTCTGTGCATAAGCGTAACCCGTAATCCTAACAGAGATGTTGTTGAAATCCTGGCAATAGGTAAAAAAAGCTATGTCTGCTACTGCTTTGCTTTTCTGTACTGCTCAGAGGATTCTAACTGGCCCCTTTGGGCTACTGTGGCTACATTTCTTAGTTGGGTGGAATTAACTTCTTTATGGTACCAACCTCCTGCTTTTAACTGTGGAGATAATGTAAGGTTATAGGTTTGGTCCTGTGTGTAGCAATAGGTGGATTTGCCCAATGAAGACAGAGTAAATAGCTCCAATAAAGACCATAGTTGTTACTTAAGCATTTCACCTGGAGGTTGCAGGAAAGTGAGAACTCAAGGCAGAGCTGACAGTGGAGTCACAAGGGACAGCTAAGATCTTACTGCAGTAAGTCCAGTTGATACAGCTGCCACAAGGACTGTTTTTTCATGCCAGCAGAGCAGTTGCACAACTGGGGATTTAGCCTGAATAATTTCTCCCACCTTTGCTATAAGGGAAAATTATATTCCAAGCAGCTAATTGTTGCATTCCTATTAGCAGCAACTAATGGGTATAACAATATTGTCTGCTGACAGAATTAATGCTAGTAAGTTACAAAGTTTATTAGTCCGTCTGTTAAGGAATATACTGGCATGACATTGGCAGTCACTGTTGGGATGCTGGAAAGTATTTTTGTGTAAAAATCAGAAACTGAGCATAAATTAACAGTGCAAATGTTCATAGCAGCAGGACAGATGCAGATTTGGCTTCCCCAAGGCAGCACAGCAATTGATGGAAGGCTCTGAGGGTCTTCCATGTCTCTTGCATGCATGTTGTCATTCAGATTTACAGTCACAGCCTCACGCTCCATTTCCCACTGTCCCCTGATCTTGTGTCTTACAGTCCTGTCAGCCTGGGAACTGCCAGTGTGAGCTCTGCTTCCCGCTGCTCCATCCTGTCTCAGGTTGAGCAGAGGCAGAGACTGCTGAGAGCTGTTTCTGTTGAGATATCATGATAGTAGTATTAAATCCAACTTTAGAAGGTCCTAGTTTTAGAGATACATATCAAACAAGGGTTTATCAGGCTAGAATATCTTCAACATTTAAATTATTACACTTTCCTTTCTTTGGTAGTAACAGAGAAAATTACAGTAGATTCTGAAGTCCTTTGGAAGCAAAGGAGCCATGCTTTTATTTTTGTATCTGAGCACAGATAATTGTAGTGACTTGCTAAACAGATAAGAGCCTGGGAAAAATAAGTGGACAGTTTGGGTCATGATGTTATTAGAGGCAAATTTTGGTCTTCATAGTGTTTGTGCTGTTCCAGACACTTGTGAGATCACAGAAGCCTGCAGAGAAGGAAACAATGGAATTTGATGTTATACCAAACATCAAACAGAGTTGAAGGTTCTGTGACCTCTGCAAGTAATTAAAATAAAGCTTCACTGGAAAATGGTAAGCTACATGCCACAGTTCCTGTTTTACAATTCACAACGTTCCTTAAGGAGTTTAAAAGATGAGTCTGTTATTCTTTGTGCTGTTCCTTAGTCTTTAAGGGAGTTAGGAAATTGGGTCATTCATGGTAAAACTAAATATTTGATTAGGTTTGCCCATCAAATGGGCCCATTATACCTGTTCATAAAAAGTTAAAAGAAAAAGAGGGAGGGTTACCTCTTCCATGTCCTCTTAAAACTACATAGCAGTTTTTGTGGTATTTAAATAGTATTAGAAAAGTAAAGCTTTCTACATGTTTAATAGCTGTTTGTCAGGTGATTGCTAAGATATCTTTGAATGGAGAGTGAGTGCAGCTGTGCAAATGTAATGCAACAAAAATGCACTTAATTGTGTCCTTTGGCCAGTAGAAAATGTCTGTTGGTAATTAGTTCTTCCTCTTCCAGACCCACTGGCATGTGAGCTCTCCTAGCGGGATTCTTGTTATTGTTCTCTCTGGCTCTTGTTCACTGTTGTTCTGGAAGGAAGGACAGAACTGAAGGCATGAGTAATAGGAAATCTTAAGCTCTCATGCTCACCAAAGAGGAAAACATTTATTTAATCCGACTAGAGCTCTACAAGCACTCAGAAAATAAATGTTAGTCTTGTGGGAAGTGGGGACAGAGGGGGTGGACTCAGAAAATAGAGTCCTTGGCTTTTGAAGTATTATTACCATGTGCTTAAAGCTGTATGTGTGCTGAACGCAGGTACTTTTTATGCTGGGTTTCTGGGGCACGTTTTATCAACCTGTGTGCAGCTATATTTGTAGCTCATGGGTTGGAATCGTTCTTGTGATACCCACCATTTCCTTCCTCGGCATCTGTGAGTAATGGTACACTTTTGGCTTCAGGAGGTCCCCAAAGGCATCTTGATAAAGTGAAGGCATGTAAGTGTTGTACACATTGTGAAGAGGCTGGTGTGAGAAGGGGTTGTACAGGAGCTCAGGGCAGTGTGTTTAACTGGTGCTTCAAATACCTCCCAACCTCCCAGCCTTTTAGTTTGCTGTTAAACTGCAGGAGATCTCATTAAGCTTGATGCATGGAGTGTGTAATGTGATGGCTGTGTTCTGTATGTTTCTCATTCTGGGCAATTGCAGAGGGTTATTACCCCTCCATTAAAGGGAGCCTTCAAAGCCCTCTGTAAACAGTACACAGGGGCTTTTAAAATGGCATTGCAGACTCATTTAATCAACTGAGGAGGGACTTGTATGTCCACGTTGAAGTTATTTTAGAAAATAGTATGCTGGAAAAAGGCTGGAATTGGTAGCTGCTGAGTCTGAAAAGGCTATCTATGAAAAATCTGATCTCTTCATTATCAACTATTATTATAGGTCTTGGTAGTGGTATAATACATAACAGAGCTTGTCTTTTGGCTAATATTACTTGGGACACATCCTCTGCAGAATATACGTGTCAGGCTCCCCTATGTAGCTCATCATCTGTGGATCCTGACTACTGAGCCTCCAACTGTTATTCATAAACCTTAGAGGAGAGGTGACTGCATGGTTTTATTCTCAGGACAGGAAATGAGGAATATGTTTCTGTGATGTTTTTCCTTGTAGTGTTTCTCCAAAGTATTTTATGAAGAACATTAAATGTTTTTTAACCTTCTTGTACATTGTGAACTGAAGCTCAGTGTTGCTGAAGACTTTATTCTGGTATAAGTCTTGAAATTACCAGAATAAATGAAACCTTAATGCTATGCAAAATAATGTTAAAACCTATTTTCTGTATATGAGTATGCAAATAATGCACACATTGCATATAGTTAGATGTATTTTGTAATATACAGAAAATAAAGAGAATGCATATATCTCTGGTCAACAACAAATCAGTGAGACTCGCAGAACCATGGAAAGCTACTCAAATTTAACATACATATATTTATGTTGATAGTGACACACTTATGGCCACTGTTCCTTCATTCTGCAGTTCTAAGGCGGTGGAAATATTTGATAAATGAATATATATTGCTACTTGTTTTAATCTAAATTTTTCTGTCCACTGTGTTCAAATGAGATTTAATCTGAGAACATATTTTAGATTTGTCAGTGTGGGTAGAAGATAAATAGGAATGTCAGAAGAGATTGTATATTGTTATAAATTGATAAGTGATGTTCCTTGCTTCTACTGTGAATGTAAGTGCCAGTTGATCTAACAAAAAATTTATAAGCAGTGACAGTAACATGTAGGTTTAATATTTCTTTTGACAAGAAACTGCTGTCAATTTCATTTAAAAAATTGTGTGCAAAGTAAGAGTAATAATGTTCGATGTTATTTTGGTTAGTTTCAGCACATCTAACTAAGCAAGACCAAGGTATTTTCAGCAATGAATTCAGCTTACTCAGACTTGGTTTAGGGACAGTCCTCTAAGGTATGGGTCAGTTTGTACTTGATGGTTTGGATTGTCCTGAAGACCTCAACCAAAGCTGAAATAATTAAGAAGGGATCAGCGGCAATATGATAGATGAAAACCTCGTGGCTGCACAGCTCCATTTTGATCAAGAAAGTGATTTTTTTGCTTATGGCAGGGTGCAGGATGTAATTTGAGAAGTCCTTGTGGAGCAAAGCTACCTGTGAGAAATTTCTAGACATGAGGTGAGCTTGAGAAAGGGTAAGGAAAGCTAGGCATAGTGGGAAGGAAGTAATTTTAATGCTCTTGCGCCTCAGATGAAGAATCTTCAGAGCAGCGCACTGAACTAATGCTACTTGATACAGCCAACAGCATTGAGATCCAAACCTGACAGTCCACAGCACAGTAGCCTGAGATTACAGGAAGCTACGTATTGGCCATACTGAATAGGAGTTCAGTAGCCTGAGAGCTGAGCAAGACCAGATCTCTAAAAAGTGTGAATGTGTCATCCCCTTTTAGATCCAAAAGATTTTCCTAATACATTGTAAATTACTGATTTTTAGCAACCAGTTTCTCAGATGATTACAGCAAGTCAGGCGTGGCAAGATTGCCTCGAGTTAGTCGAGATGCAAATTGTTTTCCAGTGGATACCCACTGGAGAAAGGCTTCCATTCCTGAGTTGTGGAAACATTACTGAGGCAGAAAACTCATGAAACTGGTTTGGATGTGTTCAGCAACAACTGCAGCTGCTGTGGTATTAACTCCCCCCAAAGCTCTCCAGTGCAGGATTTGTTAGCACTTCCACTTAGCAAGCATGTCTTATCCTGGGGTATGGTGTTCATTCATCTCTCACACTAGGCTAAACTTTAGCCAGTTGTTTCAGCCCTGGAGAGGAAGCCAATAAACTTGAAATAAGTCTCTTTGGCTGTTCTGAAAAGATGTGTGTACATTGTTTAAACTATATTTCCTTGACAGTAGCGTATCAGAAGTTTTTCCAGGAAAAAATCTTCAGAGAGGCCACAGGTCTACACATAGTATTGTGATGAATTCTGGGTTTGTTTCTACTATAAATAGCCTGGCTTTTGAAAACATGTAAACTACTTACAGAAATTAACAGATGAATATGTGAATTCAGGCACCCTTTTCTAAAAGAGCCTCTAGAAAAGCTTTGTGATGAGGAGAAAAATGTTTATTGGATGATCACAGTAAGTGAAAGACTCATTAGCGTCAGATGGACCAGATGCAGACCCTTTTAAGATCAAGCTAGTAGAAGTAACTGACCAAAATTACTGTGAATTAACTGCAAAACAAGGTACAGGAAACTCAGCAGCCTGGGATAGGACTGTTAGAGTAGCTACACAAAACCTAAAGCATTGGTACCTCTGTTTATGACAATGAAATGCGGCATTTGATTAAAACATAGGTGTAATACGGCTTTCTTGTTCATAAACAACAACAGAAAACCCCCCCACAAACAAAAACCTCAAAACAAAACAAAACCACCACACTTCAAAGCCCAGACTGGAAGACCAGAAGCTGAAGCTGTACAGTTGTGAATGTGTGATTGTCCACATGTCATGGTTCTCTCACAATACAGATATCTTTGCTGGATCCTAAGTACCATTCTTAAAACTAAATTGTCTTAGAGCATCACCAGGGTGCTTGGTAGGGAATTATTTCTTTATAACATTTACTTAATCTGATAATAATTATGTACAAAGGTTTCAGTCCTTTGTGTCTGGATCCCATCTCACAGGATGCAATCGCACCTCAGATGGGATATCTCAGAGGTTAATTAATTATAATATAACAGGCTCTGTACTCTTTCCAGTTCAGAGTATGTAGCTACTTAGCTATTCTATTGAATATCTCTTGAGAAGCGATGAATTTTATTTCAGAAAAATCCATGTGCCTACAGAAAATTTGAGCTCTGTTAATCAGTGACATCACCGTGCTGCAGAGACATTCTGTAGCTGGATGAGACAAGCAGAGCCTAGAAAAGATTCCTGTTTTATTATTTCAAGCCTGTTTTTCAATTATTGTCTTCCTGTTTAGAGACGATCCTTTCTGGCAGTGATTCAGCCTTTGAATTTTTTATATCTCATTAACTGGGAGCAGTTCCCAGGACATCGGATGTGCCATCATCTTTAAATCAAATGCTTCTGAAATCACTTGTGACAAGCAGCTCTGTGGGCCTCAGTCTGCTGAAGAACTTTAGGAATGCTCGAGAGTTGGGATTTTTTTTTTTTTTTACTGAACACAGATAAAATTGCTTTTCCTCTGTTTGTACAATAGTGTTTGCATGAGGCAGAAAGTGCAGAAAAGGATGTCAGCTTCTGCTGAATGCTGAGCTCTCTGAATTTGAACAAGGTTCTAAGGTAGATCTCTACATTCACAGCCCTAAGCTGCATTTATATACAACTAGCTGTTCTTTGTACATCAGGACTGATGATCAGAATAGCTGTGGTTTGATGCCAGTGTTACGTTTGAGGGGCATTCAGGTTTTTTTTTTTCAGATTTTTTTTTTTTTAATTCCAGTCTTGAATGGAACTGATGGGACACTGCAGGGGTTAAATAATTGCTACAGGGAGTCAGAGATGAAGAAGACAGCCAGTAATGAAAATGATAGAAAGAGAATGAGCGTTAACCGTGTTTTTCCTTCTCAGCTCAATATTGGTTTTGTTGCTGCAAGACAAGCATCAATTCTGTTTCCTCCCTCATTAGCTTTTCTTCCTTGAACTGGCATATCTTTTACTGACCTTTCTTTCTCCCTTTTACCAGAGCTCCTTTTTTTGCCTGATAGGTCTAAATCTGCTGTGCAAAAAATACTAATATATTAGTATTCCCTGTTTGATGGGTGCTGCCTTGTAAGCAGCCTAAGCAGCCTGTAACCTTCCCTAAAATTAAACCCAGGTTCTACACTACTAAGGCAGGAACAAGTGAGAACATTAAAATTAAATGGTGCAACTGTACCTGTAGAAGGGCTGGGTGGTAGATCTGGTTGACTGGTCGTTGTCAGGTACTTTAATCCATATACTTTATCATCTCATACATCTATTTTAAAATACTAAGTGTGTATAATCGTTATCAAATATGAACCAAAAATATGTTGTTATTCCTGTCAATAGACATAAGGAAATGTTGAATTTAGTAATGTTACAGTCTCAGGTGTAATGAAGTAGGAAATGGATTTGATGACATTTTACAAGTCAGCTACAGAGATACAGATACTTTGTACATATAACACCTTAGTGGATGGGGAATATTTTATTAATAAGGATTTCAGGTTAACTTGTTTGGAAAGCCAGATGATACAATTTTAAAGACTTTTAGAATTCATTGCAAGCCTGGTGAACATCACGTGCTTAGTTTCTGATGCAAGGAAGTTAATACATTGGTTGCTTTGGTCTCCTAAAGAGACCATTAATATCTGTGACTTGTTTTTTCCTGTCCTTATAGGCCTACAATTTGACCATCTTTGTTTATTATGGGTATCAACCTGTTTAAGAGAATGAGTGGCTCAGTGGATTGAGATTTGGGTAACAGGATCTAGAGTATTTAGCGTCTTTACCTCAGTAGTTTGAATTCAGCTCATGCTGTCTGTGCTACTGTAGCTTCTGAAATCAGGCACCTGTGAATTAAATTAATGGTTCCAGAAGTGGCTCTAGAAGCCTCTATTAATGCCTGTATCAGCAGTGTCAGGAAGACCAAGGAATGAAAGGGCAGTTTGAAAACTGTTGTTCATTGTCTAAATTCATCCACAACAGTGGAGCAAATGAGAAAATACATGCTGTTTGACAGAGTGAGGAGGCAGCAGGTTTACACAAATATCTACCTGCAGTGTGATATTCATTGCCTTGGACTGTTAGGTAGATGGAGATTTTAAAAGGTGTTGGGCAAATCATGGAGAATAGATAGATTGCGACATAGCCTCTAGCCAGGAAATCTTTAAATCGTTGTGGCAGATCTTGCATCTCATAGCTATTGTTACATTGTGAAGGCAACGTGGTATCGTAACAGGTGAACTAGAAGAAAAACGGCAGTGATCTGTCAGCAAATAATGAGTGCTCCCAAGCAGTGCAATGCATTGATCATTCATTTCCCTTTTTTACTTTTGTTCAGGCAGGTGACAAGCATTATCATCCGAGCTGTGCACGATGCAGCAGGTGCAACCAAATGTTCACAGAAGGAGAAGAAATGTACCTGCAAGGTAAGGATGTCTCCATTCCAAAACAAGAACATCAGACTTTGTAATTTTTCTGTCACAGACCTCAGGAGTTTAAAAACCATCTTCATGTAATACAGGCAAGGATCTTTTCACATAAAAAAAGAACATGCTCTTTTCTTTAACTGAAAAGTATCCTTGGTCAAAATTCCACCTACTCTCCCAGAAGGCAGCACATCAACAATTAAGTGACAGTTATTTTTTTTTACTTGCTGTAGTAATAATTAATGTTGGTAGAAAGACATATAATACACATTTATGCAAGCCAGAAATCTAAGTGAAAAAGGCAGAAACATGTTGGGATTTTATATATTGTGCTTGTGTTAGAAACTTGCTTGATATACCTGAAAGGATTGTAAAAGAATAGGAAAAAAATTCTGACAGTGTGGTTGCAGCCGTTTCTTGAAATCCTGAGGAGACATCCCTTCTGGAAGAATTCCAAAATAAGATGATATTGTTAAGGAATTCCTTTGAAGCTAGCTTGTGTTATTTTGTAGTTTGTCCTCTCCACCAGTCTGTCTCTCTCATCTCTCACTGACCTTATACCTTAGTTGTCTTATTCCAGTTGTGCATGGAACTGGATATCGAGCTGTGTAGCAGCTCTGCGTTGCAAGAGCAAGGAGAGGCTGAAAGAGGGCTGGATGGGAAGCATTGCTTTCTGATGGCAAATTCAAAAGGCCAATTTGGAAGCACCAGTTACAGCATCTGACAACTGGTAATATTCTTAGTTTCATGACATCGCAGTATGATAAAATACAGTCAGAGTTCAAGGTGAGCGAAGGTTCATCTTTTGCTGTTACTAAGAACAGCTATTAGTAACTGATGCACTTTGCACTACTCTAGCAGAGAACTGGAGTTCATGTTGATTGGGCAGGCTGTGGTGTAAATTTCTGCAGATCCAAAAAAGACAGAAAGCGTTGCTTCTACTTAAAAAAGACTTGCTTCTGCTTAAACAAGGCTAGATTTTGTCCTGGCCCAGTTCAGGTGATATTAAAGAGGAGAGGAGAAACACCTGGCTCCTTGATCTGCCGTCATTCTCCTTTTGACTGTATCTCCCTTTCTGTGGTGGTGAATCAGTGTTCTTCATGCTCACTCATTCTCAGAGGAGGAACAGCCCAGGTTGCATTGCTTTATGGTTCACAAGCTGTTTTCTCAGTAAATAATGTTATTGCTGAGTGTGCTCCAGCTGTCCTGCCAAAGCTTTCCTTCCTTGCTGAATTCAGCATACTTCCAAGTGTAAGGAACCTAAAAGCCTTTCCTGTGCAAAGCTCTCAGCTGAAATGTGTATCCTGACTCCATCTAAATAATTTACCCTAGGGTGCAGAATAACAGCATTCCAAGTATTTCTTGGAAATCAAAGTACAATACCACGACACTAAATCTAGAACCAAAATTACATTATTGATAAAATATATGAAAATAGGCAGCTTCCATCTCACTTCTAATTGTCCTCTCCACAGGACATGAAAGAGCTGTATTGGTATTGCTTTGTACAATAGAGGCGTCTGGCAGGTTTGCAGTAGCTACTTGTATTACAAATGTGTGGGAAACCTGCAAAAGAAGAACATGCGAAAACAAGCTATTTTGGGGCTTTCTGTGTGTAGGATGGTTTGAATAATCCTAGCAGAAGCAGTCTGGCTTTGCCCTGCTCTAGCACAGGAAAATTAAAAGGAAGCTGTGTCAGAAACTTTCTCTTTCCTATTGACTTCCTAGTAATTTATTGCTGGGCGGGCTGCCCCAGAAGACTGTTGCTGAGCTAGGATGTCACTCAGTATTAAGAGGGCTGCTTCACACAGGCTTTCAGCCTTATTCAGTGTAAATAATGTCCCAAGTTACTGATTTTTAGAGAGCTGTACCTTGAAACAATGGTATGTGCAAAGTAAAAAGCTGAATAAACATGTTGGTTGGTGCCTGCCAAGTGAGCAAACAAACATATGTTAAGAATGGGAATAACCAGAATTTGCTGAACTGTTCCCAACAGGAAAAAGAGAGGTGATGCAGCTTGAGAATTTGCACTGTTCCAAGCATTTTAAAAGAGATTGACATATTTGGATGAACAAAATCTACAGGTTGTAGGTGGCTCAGAGTTCAAGGTCATGAAAAACATTTACAGTTAATTTCTTAAGCCTGCTCTGTCTGATTTGGGAATTTCACATATTTCAAACCTCTTATCATTCTGTGGAAAACAAACAAACAAAACCCCAAAACCTCACAACCTTTAGTTGAGTTTCCTATGAAAATGACATCCAGACTCCCATGTGTTTCTTTTTTGCTTTCAGCAGCTCCAGCAGTCTCCTAGGGTGTCCCTAAAATTGTTCCAGTTCGTGTTAAATACTGCCCAAATAGGCAGTGACAGGTTTTTTTTCTTTGGTGGTAGGGATAGTATAATAGAAAAAACCTGAGGTACAGAGGAAAAGACATCATTTTTCTTGGCATGACACAGGAAGCTCACAGCTGAATTTGAGAGTTGAACCTAAACCTTCTAACTCCAGCCTTATAACGTGAACTCCGTTCCTCCCAAGTGCTCAGATCTGTCTGACCTCTTGAGCAAATGCACAGGGAATGCTTCTCTCCTGATCTTGCAGGCCCTGTGGGGTCCTGGCTCAGAGGCTGCTGTTTGTTTATAGAGAAGGCTGTAGGTACACTTCTCCCTGGTGTCTGATCGTTTCCTCCTGCCAAAGGCACAGTTTCTTCTTCCTCGGCTTGGACTCAAAGCCAAACATCTCAGACCCCTGATCCAGAGTCACAGCATTCCCTCCAGTCCCCTGCTGATGATTATAGTGTGTGATGCTGAGAAGTGGAATCACTCCTGCTGGTCTCTACTTCTGTACCGAGCCATCTAAGGGCTTGTTAGAACAAAATTTCCAGGGGCCTTGACCCGTACCTCTCGTGGGCTCTGAGGGTGGGGTTTCCTCTGACTGCATTTGAGCTAATAGTCACCAGCAGGAAACCTGAACTTTGCTCTGTTTGGTTTCTTTGTGGACAGAGTGAAGAGGTGATGTTCCCACCTGCAGACAGTACAAGTCTCTGTATTGGCTTTGCGGTGACTGGAATGAAGTTAGAATTTGACTACAGCTGTAGTCAGTGTTACAAATCAGCATTAGCTTCTGCTCCATTTCAACTTGGCTAATACCTGCCAGCAGCTTCCCAGTGGTGACCAGAGTTTACACTCTGTTCCAAAGGAGAACTGAAATGGAAGTGCTCCTTCCCCTCACACTGTTCAGCTCTTGGAGACAGACAGATATTTCTGTTTTTACAGCACGAGAGATAATCTTGTGGTTTGGGTCACAAACAGCAGAGACCTTGCCTTTTTCAGTAGGATGTGTAGCTGGAATATGCTGTGTGGAAATGCCAGTGCAACCCATGCTACTGACCTTGCAGAGGAACGGGTAGTAATGGTGTGTGTGCCCATGGCAAGCACGGTACACTGTGATCTAGGGAGAGGCTCTTTCACATGCTGCTTTTTGCCACCCACGTCGCACTGGCCTCTCTAGCTTAGTGCAGTGGGTGAGATACAGCCCTGACTCTGCTGTATTTTGAATTTTGCTTTTCCTGTTGCATTTTGCATAATTGCAGAGAAAAGGTGATCTGAGTAATATTTGCAGTAACTGAACATGACCCCTATTGCATGTGGTGCAATACAGAAGGAGAGAACAGATCAGGTAACCAGGACCCAGTTTTTTGCTCTTACCCTCCATCCTACCCAGAGAAACCCTCTGTCTTTTCATTTCTCCAGCTGGTGCTTGTTGACCCCCTTGCTGCTTGAGGCTGTTTGAGTTTTAATTAAGGATGTGTGCAAAGCGTTTTGATCACCTCAGCAAGAGGCTACTGTAGATGGGCCAAGAATTTGAATATTTTTTTAGTTTCACTTATATTTCTCATGAGCTAGAATTGAATATGAATTACTTGCATAGTTCATACAGAATCACCATCTGATGCAATGAAGGAATTCTCTTTAGTAACTGACTTGTCATGACCAGAAGTCGTCTGCTTTACTCTGAATAAAGATGTTTGGTTTTTTTTCCCTGCCTCAGGTTCCACTGTCTGGCATCCCGACTGTAAGCAATCCACTAAGACTGAAGAGAAGCTCCGGGTAAGCTGAATTGGTGGTAATGACACAACAGATATTTTGCACACACAATAACTGAATGTTGTTGTTAAAGGGTGGCTTTTCCATGTTTTTTTCACATAGCTGTCATCACTCTGGCAAAATAGACAGTGGAGGCACTTCAGAGGTATCACTCTCGTTTTTAGGCTCACTGCCTTCAAATACCTGCCTCAGTGCACAGCCTTAAAGATAGTGTCATTTACTGACATACAGACATGGCACAAGACACTTCATTTCATATGTCAATTATTATGAGAGACTCTTCAGGAGACAATATGAACAGTGCAAATGCTATGATATATTTTCGTATTTTTGCACATCTGGATAATTGCTCTGCAGTTATGCTCTGTTCTGCATGGTTATTTACATCATTTAGACAATACAGACTCTTCTTTGATTTTAATTTCTTCCAAATCTTTCCTTTATTCCTTCCAAATAATCCTCAGCCTATACTGATCCCAATTTGAATGCCAGGAAGAGCTTCATTTACCCTTGGAGTCACCTCAGCATATCTGGACAAACTTCTGGATCAAATCCTTGATGGCAATAATGCTGCACAGATAGATGCTGGAGCCTGGCTTTCTGCATGCACTGGGCAATTCTAAGCCCATATTCACTAATTCATCTTCTGGACAATTTATTCTTTTTGATGTCTCAGTTGGTCCTTTGAACTTTGCTAACTTTTCTGGTTATGAATGTTAGAGACTAAATGTGAATAAAATGTCTTTCAGACAGGGAAACTTAAGAGGTACTGGCATGGAGATACGTAGGATATCCTATGGGTTGTGTTCTGTTTGTGGCTCATTCACAGGAAGCCATTTATTCAGATGCACTGGTCTGTAAAACATCCCCTGCAGAGAGTTTACTATGATCGTAGGTAATGTGCAGATAATTTTTTCCTGAGCAGTGTTCATGTTAGTGTCGGCTGTACTGATAATACAGAAGTATAACTGGCCCTAGTTGGGCATGTGATCTAGCATGGCCAAACATTGCTGTGGGTACCATCCAGCATTTGCACATTGTGGTGTCCTGACTTTCCATAGGAAAAAGGAAAATTATGCCGGACTGGATTTTCTTCCTCGTTTAATAGTTTGAATGTAAGACAGTGTTTTGGCCCTGCTTAAGTGTTAGAATGCTTGTGCTTTGTAGTGAATGGTTGGGGTATGATACCTCCCTTTCACTTGAACCCAAAAGTCTCATCAAAGCACTCCTGACTACATTGCAGCCCTTACGAACCTTCTGAACCTTGGCCTTATAAATCAGTTGGCTTATTTCCATTCCCCGTGGAAATGGCCAAAGTCCTCTTCCAATATTTTCCTTTTTTTCATCACGCACTCAAGCATGTCAGTTGTCTTGCCCCTCAGCTAATTTTAATTGAAGTGAGTGAAGTAAATGAATTCATCCACCTGCAAGATTTTGCCTAAGTGACTTCTTGCAGGAAAATGAAGTGAAACAAAAAAATGCATATTGAAGGAACATCCGAGAAATGTTATGGTACAGCTATCCAAAGTTGCTTTGTTCCTGGATGAGAGCCTCTATGCAGAGGTTTAATATGTCTTTAATAGGCATTGACAAATTCACTGAACTGAAGCTAGCTGGAGAAGTGGAGAATTTTTAGCTTCAACTGTAGTCTTTGTCTACTCTAGTGCTAAGTCAAACCCCTTATTTTAGAATCAGTTTGAATTCACTCTGATGGCTTTGACACATCTTTCATTCTGCTGACTCAAATGAAGGTAGTAGCAAACAGGTAGGTACAGAGACAAATGAAACTGGGGAAACTATGTGCTATTGGAACAGGTCACCACTAAATTATGAACTGTGCTTTCACTGACTTTCAGTTTATGATGATATACATTTAGACCTGATGTGAGAATTGGAATCTGTTTTGTAAGTTGACTATATATGATAGAGCCACTTCTAGGGTCAGGTCTGGATTTTCTGGCAGTTCTGCAAAAAGCCAGTGACATGGCCTATTTGCTTTGCTGGGTTTCCTTTCCCTATAGAGCAAAACAAAACAAAAACCCCTTTCATCATTGAAGTAACTTCAGAAGTTTTCAGCAAGTTCTGTTTCCTCTCAGTAAGTGAATTGTGATATAAACCAATCAGCATTCCAGCTGGCCAAGATCTGAGAGAGAGTTCATAAAAACAATGGTTGCTTTAGAACTACCCCCCACTGGATATTTGTGGAGGATTACAAAGCCAAAACAAGCAGAAGATAAAGCAAACATATGTATGTTATAAAAATATATGTTGCTTAGGGGTTTTTTTTTTTACATCTGTCTCTCTGTTCATGATTCTGCGGGGATCAGTATGTAACATAGATATTGCAACACACAGATTAGTATCTAGCAAGTAGATATTAGTAACTTGAATGAAAAAAAGAGTTTAATCACTGAGCTGGGGAAACTGCTTTCCTTTTCACTCACTTTTCCCTTTTGTGTTTCATGACAGCATTCCTCATCTGACTTCTTTTATCCAAAGAGTCTGGTTCTGCGCAGGCCACGCTCTGCAGAGGTTTGCTGCTGTGTTTTCATAGTGTTGATCATGGTCTTCTTTACTGAGAAGATTCTTCATTATTGTCATTCGCTGCGCTTGCTAGCTTTCCTGCTATCACTTGCCACTGTGGGCACTGACGCTGTATTTTCAATCATGTGGTGCAGTGTTGTTTGTTAATTCTCACATTTTTGTTTTGTTTAATGAAATGCTTAAAATTAATGTTTTTTCAATTCAGATGATCGTTTTGGGGCTGTAGTAATTTTCTTCCAGTATTAAAGAAAGTTATTCTCAAACAAAAAATTAGAATGCAAATAATAAAGCAAATGGAAATGGTGAAAAACATTATTTTAAAGCAATGGTTAAATAGCTTTCATGAACAGTGGCTCATGCGTTTTAGAAAAAAAATGCCATCAGTTAAATTGGTTCCTTTTAACGTATTGACTTACTACAGATGAGTACTTTAATTGAGGAACTGTTTCCACAATTCCAGGTTTGGACATGTTCTGTGTGCTGCCCAAAAGCATTTGTCTCTGAGGCACATCTGAGTTGGCAGGTCCTCCCTGTCCTCTTGTTTCTAGACAACTTTTCTGCTTTTGGACTTCCTTGAGTTTGCTGTGCACCTACAAACACCACCCACTTACGTTTCTTCTCCTTCAGGACAGTGCTTTTATTAGTGTGCCTGATGTGGCGGGACGTGGTGGTACTGCGTGCAGGCACACCTGAGCTAGCTTTCACCTCACAACCAAGTAAGAATGTCCTGCTGTGGACATAGTACAGGCTAGCAGTGGGCAGACAGGCTGAGAGAGGCCATGCCACCAGATTTACATTGTGTCTGCTCATGATGCCTTCACATCTCTAGTTGCAGAGTAGATGTAGTCATATTATCAGCCAGGGCAGGACATTTGTGTTAGATGCAGCCTGCATTATGGTGTTCTGTGGCTGAATCCAATGCTGTGATTCAGTGGGAGTTAATGCAAACCCTGTGCCCTCTGTCCTGCACGGTAACGTCTTTCAGTCAGTTAACTTAGGATTTTACAATGCATTAACTGCTCTTGAATGCCACTCTCTCTGTTAGCTACAGAAACCTGGACTTGTGCAAAGCCTTTGACACAGTCCCACATGACATCCTTGTCTCTAAGTTGGAGGGACACGGATTTGACGGAAGGACCACTCGCTGGATAAGGAATTGGCTAGACGGCCACACTCAGATGGTTGTGATCAATGGCTCAATGTCCAAGTGGAGACCAGTGACAAGTGGCGTTCTGCAGGGGTCGGTACTGGGACTAGTGTTGTTTAACATCTTTGTTGGAGACATGGACAGTGGGTTGGAGTGCACCCTCAGCAAGTTTGCCGATGACACCAAGCTGTGTGGTGGACACGCTGGAGGGAAGGGATGCCGTCCAGAGGGACCTTGACAGGCTGGAGAGGTGGGCCAATGCAAAAAACCTCATGAAATTTAACAAGGCCAAGTGCAAGGTCCTGCACGTGGGTCGAGGCAATCCCAAGCACAATTACAGGCTGGGCAGAGAATGGATAGAGAGCAGCTCTGAGGAGAAGGACTTGGGGGTATTGGTGGATGAGAACATGAGCCGGCAGTGTGCGCTTGCAGCCCAGAAAACCAACCATGTCCTGGGCTGCATCAAAAGAAGCACTAGCAACAGGTCAAGGGAGGTGATTCTCCCCCTCTACTCTGCTCTCGTGAGACCCCACCTGGAGTACTGTGTTCAGCTGTGGGGCCCCCAACGTAAAAAAGACATGGACCTGTTGGAGAGAGTCCAGAGGAGAGCCACAAAATTAATCAAAGGGCTGGAGCACCTCCCCTATGAGGACAGGCTGAAAGAGTTGGGGTTGTTCAGCCTGGAGAAGAGAAGGCTCCGAGGAGACCTAATAGCAGCCTTCCAGTACCTGAAGGGGGCTACAGGAGAGATGGGGAGGCACTCTTTATCAGGGAGTGTAGTGAGAGGACAAGGGGTAACGGGTATAAGCTAAAAGAGGTTAAATTTAGACTAGACATTAGGAAGAAATTTTTCATTATGAGGGGGGTGAGACACTGGAACAGGTTGCCCAGGGAAGTTGTGGATGCCCCATCCCTGGAGGTGTTCAAGGCCAGGCTGGATGAGGCTTTGAGCAACCTGGTCTAGTGGAGGGTGTCCCTGCCCACGGCAGGGGGTTGGAACTTGGTGATCTTTGAGGTCCTTTCCAACCCAAACCATTCTATGATTCTATGAAACACGTATCAAGATGTGTTATCAGTGCTCCTAAGGAGGGCAGTGTCTCTGCAGTCCAAAGCTTTATGGAATCGAATGTTGGAGTTTGAGAACAGCAAACTGTGGGACCATTTCACGCCTCTTTAGGCCAGTGTAGTGGCTTTTTGCATTCAGTTTAACATGCGGGAGTCTGAGTTTCTGGTGCTGAAATACAGGAGCCTTAGGAATAAAAAAAACCAAATCCTATCCAATGTATGAGAAAAAAATATGCAAGGCAAAGTAGGAGCAGCCCATGTCAAAATAAAGATATGTTCTCTTTCTTGCTTTGTAGGTTGTGTAGGATACAAATAGCTTAGGTTCAGATGAATATGCTCTGTGTACATTTGGTCAGTATTAAATTCTGTTTAGATTTACATGCTGGTTATGTGTAATTCAAGGTGGATTTTGTCTTCAAGTGTTCTTCTGCAGAGTAGATGCAAATATACTGTCATTGCTGTTGCTTTAAAGATGGACAAAAGGCTTGACTCTACATGAAAACTGTAGGTTGAAAATTGTAGGGTGAAATCCTGTGAATTCTCTGAGAAGATTTGCTGTTGAATTCAGTATGTTCTGAACTTCTCATTTTATTTTCTTCTGCTTTCCACTTAACTTACTCTTGGTGAAAGTTACATTTGCATGAATAGTCTGGTAAACAAAAGTTTGTTTGGTAGCAACATGCCTTCAATGGTTATGTGTTGAAAATTTGTTCTCCTCTCTGGCCTTTGTGTCTAGAAAGGAAAGGAAAGAAAAATTAGTTGTAACCCATTGATATGTGTGTCTGTGTGAGTTTGAACTAAACCTGTTCACTAGTTTTGTCTTGATGCATATGTAGTGTAGATTTTTTAGGCAGAGAAATAATGACTGCATGCCTCTGTAGGAAACACTCTTGTAAGAAGGGTACAGTTAAACTAGCAGACAAGCACAATGAATGCTGGAACACTGATATGCTTTATTAGTCTTACACGTGGCCAGTAAAAAATACTGAAATCCATAGGAAGCCTGTGTTTAATGAACCCCAGTTCCAAGTCCTAAATAACTGCAAAACTTTGCAGCTGGTGAAGCAGGTAGTCGGAGTAGCAAGTGTTGCACTGAGAAAACCAAATTACTTGCTATTGCAAAATTGTGTCTACCTAGTAGAATAAATTACATCCTAATCGTTTATTAGTTTATTTATAAACATGCTTCACTTGAATTAGCTTCTGAGGGTTAGAGAATTACTTAAGCTATAATGTTAAATGTTATTAAGTGAAAACATATTCATTCTTCTGCAGCTATTATCACCGCCTTGCATAATGAACTCTATCAAAAAACTAAGGCAGGTACTGTAAATAATGCTGACGATGCCTCTGTCAAACAACAGTGCATCCGTTTGGCCAGATGTTCTTGGGATCAGTTTTGATCTGGTTGCCTGCACTTGTAAGTTTTTATAGAGCATGATTCTGAACATCTGTACTTGAGAAAGCCAGAGCCACCACATTGTAGCAGCATCCGGATGATGTGAATGGCTCTAGCGTGGATTTTTTTTTTCTTTTAAAAAGTTAGCTATTTAGATGACATGCCATGCATGATGACATGACAAACTGAGCTAAATGTAGATGAACATCTTAAGCTTTGCAATCTAATATTAAAATACCAAGTTAATAAATTTGGTGCATATGCATGGGTGATACGATAATTCACCATGGAAATTCACAGTGAACCTAAAAGGAGGAGCATGATGGTGTTATTTCTGCCAATCTGCAAATGAAGTTGGTAAAGAACTTTTGCATTGAAGACAAATGCATGGAATGAAGAACAAAAACAGAAAAATAAGAAGTCTGTGATGAAGTGGGAAATACTGAGAAGTCTTGTAGATAGTTTAGATGCGTTGTGATCCTGTTCTTTCCTTTGGTTCCTTTTATGACATGCATGAATTTCTGTTGACTGAATTTCTATTGATTTTTTTCATCTGCTTCATGGACTTCCTGTATCTGGTACAGGCAGCCCATATTAATCTATATGGTACTGTTACACCCATTTGGATGGGAGAGAAAAGAAAAAAAACAGATGACCCTTCTACTGTCAGAAAATGTAGAGAAAGAGGGTGTGCCACAAGAAAAGAAAAAAAAATCAATTGTAGTTCTTCGTAGAAATATGCTTTAAATTTCTCTGCACAAAGGTGGCATTATGAAAATCTCTGTTTAAATCCTTTGAGAACAAGAACAATAATGTAAAGAGTGTTCCAGATCTGTTTGTAGAAGTAAGGCAGCTTACCTTGTTTTGTTGCTGGGAGTGTAGAACAAGGGTCACAGTACTATTGTGATGGAAGGAAATACCACTAAATTAGTGCATTCATATTAAAGGACATTTCCTCTAATTTCTTTAGCTGTTTTCTCCCAATAAAGTGTGCAAGAGATGCTTATGTGGTATCTCCACTGAAGGCTAAAGGTTAAATCAAGGATAGCTGCTATTCGTGTTTTACCTGTGCTCTGACCAGCTCTCCTCTAGGGTGGAATTTACACCCTGTTACAGCTACATCAATAGAGAACTTGACCTCCAGTGTCTCTTTCTCCACCTGTTTAAGATACAAAGTCGCAACAGTGGTACACAGGATCAGGGATTCTCGACTGCTAATGAAGATTTAATGTACAGTCTAATAAAAGCCATACCCCATCACAGATTTTCAGTCAGAAGCTATAAGAGGTGTGTTAGGAGAGGAGCCAACCATAGCAACGAAAAGTATGCCAGAGGAACAGCTTATATCAAGGAATCTTTAGTGTATGTTTGTTAAAGCAAGCAGCACAAATGTTTTTAAGTACAATGCAGTTGTCTTTAGGGGAAGTGCAAAGCTGTGAAGGATTCCAGACCATATGGGAATAGCAGAAGTAGGAAACAGTTGGCCATCTGTGATGGAAACAGTAATTCAAAACAAGAAATATGGCAAGAAAGTGATGCAGGAAGGGTGAGAGTTGATGTAGAAGTCCTCTTTTTCATGCACTGTCTTCAGAGGTATGTTGTAAACTTAAACAAGATACAGCAAATAGAGGAGCCCCACAGAGTTCCACGTCTGCTTGGATTAAGCTCCTCGGGAAAGGAATGGTGTGTGCTTGGGCAGTGGCTGGCAGGATGGCATCCTGCCCAGGGAATGTAGAGCTTTATTGTAGATGGAAGGTAAAATTGATGTAGGCAGGAAGAATTACAGAAAATAGAAAACTGGTTTTAAAGGGGGTCATATCTGGCTCATGGCTGTGTTAATGGGATGATGACAAGGAACTTGGAGCAGAAACAAAATGAGGAAATGAAGAACAGTTGCTACAACTTGCCAGTCCATCTGACAACTGCTGCTGTACTCCGGGGTTAAGATCGTCCAAGAAAGTTGTTAGCAGGGTGTGGCTGAAACTGTCTTCTTAAGGTGTTTATTTAATAAAGTTAGTGGTAAATACAAGTGAATTTTCCTTTGCTGAAATGGTCTTTATCAGTGACACTAAGACATGAGACTAAGGAGATGGACTCCATCCCTGGAGGTGTTCAAGGCCAGGCTGGATGAGGCTTTGAACAGCCTGGGCTAGTGGAGGGTGTCCCTGCCCATGGCAGGGGGGTTGCAACTGGATGATCTTTAAGGTCCTTTCCAATCCAAACCATTCTATGATTCTATGGCTGAAGGCTGAGATTCTCTTGTTTTCTGAAGTGATAATAAAAGATCCAGTGTGAAGAGCAACCTGGGGGCCTGCCAGATGGGAAGAATCCATAACTGCCTCTAATGTTTATTTTCCTACAAAAGAGAGAATTAAGCAGGCAAAACTCCTAAAGTCTAAAATGTCTGCCAAAAACCAGAGGTAACAGAGACACCCCTAACAGTACCTCAACTACTTAATACTGTTCCCTATGTTGTAATGAAAACAATTGTTTTCCATAGCAACTGCAGCAACATGCTACGCGTGTCTCCACTCAAACAGACAGTGGTGTGAAATGGCACAGTTGAAGGGGGAATAAAGTGTTTCTCAACCACAGCCAAATTTTCCAGCTTAATTCTTGTAACATTTCCATGAAACAAGTGGTGGTTGTTGGGTTTTTCTTGCTTTGATTGCATCATGGGAGGAGCTTAATTGAGAAATTTCTGTTCTCTTTTGGGATTTAGGAATTTGCAGCTACAGAGGGAACAGGAAAGTAACACATAAAGGTTCATGACTAGTCTTCAGCAGGATGGTTCCAATAGCTTTCCTGGCTATGAAATAAAAGGTAGAAAGACTCTGAGGTCTGTTGAGGGATCTTTTCAGGAAGTGTATGCTGCAATATAAGAAAAGTCCAGTAGCCTTGTTTCATTCACTCCAGATATTTCCAAATAAAAATTAGCAAACCAGGCTGTCAAGCCTTGTTTCTCTTCAGTGTGTGCTTGATGGTCCCTTAGTTCAATGTCACAAGCTGGCAAGATAAGGACAATTTACCGAATTCAATTTTTAGTGGTTTTGAAGTATCCTACTGCACTAGTGTCATCAGAGTCATCTGCTGATGCATTGCTTTGTGATGGGGTTTGGTTCTTTGCAGTCAATTAGGGAACACATGTTCATGGTTTCTCAGTTGCAGGTGGGATATTGTTGACTAGCTTTGTGTGTCTGCTGCATGCCAAATTTAGGAATAATTGCCACAATAGCCTGTGTGACTTTTGATCAAATGGATGTTTTTCAAATTCATCAGGTTTTCAGGATCCCCACATCTCAGTGATAAGTTATTTTGTCTCCTCTCACCCAGGGAGTCAGTGTCTGTTTAGTCCTGATGAAGTGTAATAGCACTCGTGCTGTAGGAATGTGACTGTTCTCATGAATTTCAGTTCGCAGGACATTGTCATTAGATATCAGGACTTTGTAGTATGGGGAATCAGCAGTTTAGCTTTCATGTTGCATCTAGATTGCCCTGCAAACGTAGGGAACAGCTCCCAGCCAAGGATTTCTGGTCCTTTTACTAGCAAGGGCTGAATTCAGTTCTGTATTCATAATGGAAATCCAGTGACGGAACATCTGAAAAGTGATAACATGTGCGCTGTGCTCCACTCAACAGTGTGCTGAACTGCTGACACCTCTAGCTGTTTGTGAACTAACGTTTTAATAAAATGACCAGTAGGACTATTCCAGACTGTACTTCGTAGACCTTGCAATGTCTCTGGCAGGTGTTGTTTGGTTTTGTTCATTATTGTTGTCAGTCTTTTAAATTGTATGGTTTAGAAAGCCTCCTTCTCCTCTCACAGCACTCCCTCCCCTACCAAAAAAAAAAGCTCACCTACCTCACGAGATTGTGAAATTTGCCAAAATGCTTGCATTTGTGTTGACATTTTTTCCAAAATTCAGTTAATTTAAAGATGTGTGCAGATTTCTTCACTTAAAATAAAAATTACTGATGTCAATAGCTTCAGGTTGCTCTGAAAAGTTACTTTCTGTTTTTCAGCCTACAAGAACATCATCAGAAAGCATTTATTCCAGACCAGGTTCCAGTATACCTGGCTCTCCAGGCCACACTATCTATGTAAGTATTCCTTCTGGTAAATAAGCTGCAGATCACTTGCTTGCACATTGAAAAATTCCATGCTGAAATAAATCACTTTTATACTGATGTTAATGCCTTCATTCTAGTGGTTAATTTGTTAAAATCCATGCCGTGACAGATGCAGTTTTTGTAACTACAGAATATCAAGAGCGGGGCAGGCCCTTTCCAGGTCATGTTTCCCTTGGAAAGATACAGTGAATCTCTTGGAGTCACTTGGTGATGTGAAGAGGGGCAGAAGGCAGACATGTCATTTGACTTAGGGGTTACGTGAAGAGATCTGTGCACTTCAATATGCAGTTCTTGAGAGATCTGCTGTCTGCACTTGCAAGATGTGGGGAAGAGGGTCAGTGTGGTTCATACAACACCTTCCGTTTCACAAGTCAGATGTTTTGGTTTTGGAAGGAAAAATGTTTTTTTTTTAAGAAAAAAATTATTTTAAGCATCCTTCTATTACCAAACTAACAGTGCTGAAAATGCAAAGTTTTTGATAGACTGTTTTATTTCTAGCTACCTGAGATATACAGTTTAGTATGATTCCTTCAGTAATCGAGACTCCTCTTTCATTATTTTGGAGGATCTTTTTCACTCCTTGGGCTCATTATTGGTACATTTTGAGCTTGTAAGATCTTAGAAATTAGAAGTGGAATACATAAGTAGAAGGTTGTCCCAGAATTTTCAAATGAATAATGTTTTTCTCCTCTTCTTATACCACTTTCTCAGGCATTTCAGTGTTATAAGTGTCAGTACCTTTTTTTCTAGGCAGAGAAGTCCATAGGGTGAAAAAAAGTAATCTTTTGTGGCTGTACTAATCTGATTTTAAGGAGGAAGTATATCAACTCAAATGTACTTGGGTGAATAAGAGAACAGCTCAGCCTTCTCCAGCTTGCTGTATTTACATGCATATAACCTACAAAAACTCACATCCATTTAAGAGTCATGTTCTTTGAAAGTCCATGTAACCTCTTTCATGTAAAACATGCTCTTGGATAACCTGCACAAAATCCAAGACAGAAGTAGAAGATAACAGCTAAGGAAAAAAAATCAAAGGAAGATAAGCTAGTGAGAGGAAGTCCATTGTGAGGGGAGCAAAAGTGAAGGTGTGCTGGGAAGAAGAGTCAGACTACAGGGCAAACTTTCTGTTACATATGCGTAATGCTGAATCACTGATTTTATAGATAGCCTTAAGATAATACAGGTTAAAGTTTAGTATAAGACAGAAATTAATTGTATCAGTTATATGTATAATAGTGCAGAAAAATTATCAAAATTAGAAATCTTGGGTCCTGAGTTTACTACTAGTTCTTCAGTGCATTTCAATGATGACAAAAATTAGCTGTTATATTTTAAAAGTTAATATGAAAAAGTCACCATCAATATGAAAACACAGAGCATGTCCTGGAGAACTGCTGTTCTATTAGAAATAAGAACTTCATAACTGTAGTTTATGAAACTTTACTGCTGCAAAACAGCATAGTCTGTAGAGTAACATGGTGGCCCTAGAACAGAGCCTACAAAAATATCTATGGCAATTTATATTGGATTAAGAATATCTAGACATGTTTTCAGCTTATTAACAGACGGTGGTAAAAATATTACAGAAATAACATACATTAATATGTCTATGTATTTGAAGGGTTAAATTGGCTTAAAGTATTTTGTTATATCTGGTGAGTCAAAACTAGGCAGATTTGATGATATTTTTATAAAGTGAATGGTTTCAAACCTTCTCTATCAAAAAATGTTTTGCATTGTTTCTAACTTTTGGCATTGCTGAAGAGCCATTGGTTCTTAGGATGAGTTTAGGAGATTCTTAGGAGAGCTTAGGAAGGCAAATACACTTAAATCCAAAAATATTAGGTGCTAGTACTTGTGAAAAACAGAACTGAATGTGAGAAGAAGCAGATCAGCCTCACTTCCTTGTGCAGCCTACTGTGAATAAATGAAATATCTAGTAGAAGAGTTGAAAACCAATTTGATATTTTCTTTCAGTTTTAATCATCAAGTCTATTTCTGTAAGATAGGTAAGAATGTATGATGATTTTTTTTAACGAGTCTTCCCTTACTTAAGGAAATATGTTAGCTATCTAAACTGTATGTTAGGTCTCTTTCTGTCTCCTGATGGGTTCAGCAGTCTTTGGAAGTGATTTCCTACCTCCATTTTTAACTTGTTAAGAAATCCTTGCTGTTTTAGTACAATATTAGTACTATGTCATGTGCAGTTAGTAAGCAACATATGCCTTAGTCAGAAGCTGGCATATAGGTTGAGTGAGGAGTGCAATATGGTTGCTGTTGGGAGTTTCAATACCCAGTCCTGACAAATGGTCCTGCTTGCCTTTTTATTTCCTTGTAATAAGTTGTATTTCCTCTCATGTGCCCAGTTATAAGTTGCCTTTCTGTCTGTGGTCTTTGCATGGAATCCTCTCGTAATCTCTGTAATCTGCAAACTAAGGTGATGTTATCACACATTTTACATATGGGAAAACAAGAGCAGAAGGGTGAAATACTTGCCTGAGGCCACAAAATGAGTAATTTCCAGAGCTCAATTTTCCAGCTCACTGCTGGGGCTAAGGAACTTTTATATTAGATCTATATATGCCAGGTTCTCTCTTTCCTAAACTGAGAAAACACTGTGTGGTTTTGCAGAGGAGGCCCACTGGAGAAGAACAAGAAGCAATCACTTCACATGTAGAGTGCCAAAAAGAGTTCTCCATAGTAACAGTGTGACAACAAATACACAAAAATCATGAATTGTGTAAAACAGAAATTACCAATGCATTTGTGTAAGTTAATTTATGTTCTGTCTTTGACCTTCAGGCAAAAGTAGACAATGAAATCCTTGATTACAAGGATTTAGCAGCCATTCCCAAAGTCAAGGCCATTTATGACATTGAACGTCCAGACCTAATTACTTATGAGCCATTCTACACTTCCGCCTACGAGGACAGACAGGAGAGACAGAGTCTTGGAGAGGTAATGAACCGACAAGCAACTCATTCTGCTATACGCTTTGTTCAAAGCCTGCTTCGCTTCTCTCCTCTTTGGAAAGTTTCTAATTGACACTCTGTGGTATTGTTGCTGCTGCTGTTCAGGGTGCTTTTTGTCTGTTTGATCTGGGTTTAATGGAACAATCATGATGGTGCCTCATGTGAAACTGCACAATTAAACACACGATTAAACACCTACATTAACACCAGCCACTGGCAGAGGAATGGCAGGGGGGAGGCTTGCAGGCTGGCTGTATGTGCATTCTCATATTTCACATGGATATCCAGGTCTTTGGGTATGGCGAAGTCCAGAACATGAGGCAAAAGCTGACTGTGCTATACGGCACCAATATTCACAACAGAATACGAGGAATACCATGATGTTCTGTGGCAGTAAAAGGATTAAGAACAGCAGGATGCTTTCTCTCACATATATTGAAGGGAAGCATACTTCCAGAGCACTTTGCCAGGCATACTGGATGAAGTCTGAACTAGGTCAGGATGAAGTGCTCTTCCACTTGAGAAAGCAAGTTGGTTGCTTTATGGAAATAGCTGCCTCACATTTTGAACTGCTGACATTTCCTAAGGATTCTTGTATCTTGCAAGGACAGAAAAAAACATCTAATTTATTCTCTTAAATTTGTATTTAAAGATATCTTTCAGGTTCTAGAGTCCCCCAGTTTTCTCAGGTGAACTTTTATAGCAGCAGCTACTATTTACATCGTTCCCATGCAGATCATGAAGCAGGTTTTGTCATGTAATATCATCTGACTGTAAATCAGGCTTGCAGAATGCAAATTTAAATGGGCATGGAAATGGATTTACTTCCTTGCAGTGTCAGGGATTTTAGTGACTGTAGCTGAACTGAGTACGAAGATGAGCTGTGGAAACAAAGTACAGGAAATCATTCAGGCATCAGTGGTCTGGAGATGCCCATCAGTGACTGATACCTGCTCTCTTAGCAACAGGTTAGAGCTGCCTTGGTTTTCCTACTTTGTTCTTTAATGATTTATAGGGTTATTCTTTTGAATTGTAACATGAGTTGGAAATTCAGGAGACTCTTCAGCTCAGGAATAAGATAAGAGATTAACAGATCAGAATACTACAGAATCTCCCTCCTCAGATTTGTGTCGGTCATGAATCCAGCTGACATCTGGTTCAAAACCACTGTGAGATGCATTGGTGAACTCTGACAAGTTCCAACAGGCCAGACTCATTCTACAAAACCCTCTACAAATGCAAGTCTCTTGTTTAGCCACAGAGGAGGGACTAATCTCACCCAGAGAAGGTGAAGTATTTGTTAATCCTTAGGGGGAAGCTTCTCAATGACAAAGCAGTGTGTTGGGAGCTGATAAAGCACCACAGTGGAAACTGTCTGGTGTTACATTTGTTCTGGGGATAAGCAAAAGCTTTTGGGGTTTTCTTACCCCATATTTTCACCAACACTAAATCCAATAAATTTCTAGTGACTACAGAAATTTGTTCTGGAAACAGAAGGATTCTCACCTCCTTTTCAGAGGATCTGGGTTTTCCACCCAATGCTAATGCTGACTTCTGTTACCTTGGGCAAGTTACCTCACCTCTTTGTACCTGTTTCTCTTCCCTTCCCTTGCTGTAGTGAGAACACAAGCCCATCACGGTGGAGTGATCTCTTACTCTTGTGTTTGTGTTGTGGTAATTGAGTGACACCTCAACCTTGGTACATCATACATCACAGAATCACAGATCAGTCACCGTCATCTTTAAAAAGCAAAGGAGGTGACGTGTTTAGTCATGGCAGCGATTTGCAGACTTTAAGTGATTTAACCTGTATTCTCTTTGCAAAGTGTGTGTGTGTGATAGTGTTAAATAAAAGGGGACCCTGAGTTCAAGCTTGTACACTAGATATGCTCTTCACCATGATTTAAAGAAAAAAAAAATTGCCGAACTCCACAAAGAAAGATTTCTGGATGTACATGGGAAATGTTAATCCAGTAGTGGAGACAAACTTAATTACAGGGAATGGGCTACAAGAAAATTATATACTTTAGAAAGTGAGAAAACACAGCATGAGACTTTCTTCTTTATTGCAATGGAAGGGAAATGCTTTGAAAAGTTTCTCATGCATACCTTCTCTTGTTCAGATAAACCCCAGTCTTGTTTTTCTGGAAGTCTGTGATGAAGAATGTTTTCACATAGCACCATCTAGTGGGACCAGGCGTTTTAGTTACAGACCCTCCAGCAGTTAATGTGAAAGAGAGAGATCTTGAAGAGGTGGTTTAGATTCTAATATAAAAGAGGTGAAAAGATATGTAATGAGATCTGTAAATCAATTTTCTGCTACTGAGGCTGACCCTTAATGTAGTGATAACATTTCCAGAGACTGTCAGTTACTCAGGTTCTTCATGTGCTGTATCTTCTGCCCTGCTAGCAGCAACCTGTTAAGCACTGAAATCATCTTTTCTTAGCTCTGACTTTTTGCTCCGTAAGTATTGAGAAAAGCAGTATTTTACCTGCATGTCCTTTATTTCTAGTATTCTGTCAAAAGCATTGACAACTGTCTGTAGCAGCTTTCAGTGAACAAGCTGTCATAAAATGAGAAAAGTTTTTTTTCTAATCTGACAGATGCTTCAAGGTGAAGTAGGTATTCTGCTTGGTAGTTCAATAAAAAGAGAGTTAAAAGGAGGTCGGTGCAAAATGCTGGAACTTGGGTTATAAAATGACACCTGTAAAATGACCTATATGACTTTAGGTTTTAGAGCAGCCCTTTAGATACCAAGGTGATAGAGCATTGAGCATTGTTGCAGTGCTGGAAGTTTTACTGTGAATTTGGTCAGAACAGGCTCACTACCCAGACTTTTTGGGTTTTTTTATCTGAAGTCATTACTCTGTATTTCCACAATTCTGGAACTGAGCTGTTCCTTCTCACTTGACTGCACAGCGTATTTTAAACTGACTAGTGCAGATTTCTGTGATAGAACACATTTTAAAAGACCTCATAAACCCTGAAGAACCAAGCACTCCTTGGCAGACTCGGAGCTGAGATACAGCAGTCCGCCTGTGCATGATAAAACTGTAAGCTGGCTGCAGAGTGTGGTTCCATTTCCCAAAAAGCGACTGGATGATGTCAGAAAGTGATGGAGTAAAAATACATGAAAGGTTGGTCATGAATTCAGCACGTTACTTTCTGGGATGCCTTCCCAGTTTGATTCCTACAACTGCCTTTTACAACAGTAGTTGTTACCCTAGCACCTAGGCAACCACAGCAGGTTATGGAAATTGGTTTTTTTACAGTAACACCTAAATTACTAGCAGAAAATGTGGAAACACACATCACAACGTGTGTTTTTTATTCATATTGAAAGTTTTAGATTAGCTCTCAGTTGTTTTTGTGGAGAGTTATGCTACAAAGTACTGTGTACAATATATTTTATGTTGAGCAAAGTTTTTATGGCTGCTGTTAGATCTATAATGAAATGATGGTTTGCTGTCTAGAACTCGGGCAGTTATAAGGATTAGGTAAACAAGAATGTAAATGACATTCCGGACTTTGATGGAAAGTGACGAAAGTGGTCTTTAAAAAGTTTTATGAAACTTGCTGAAAAGGAGATGTTCTGTACCCAGGTAAAAAAAGGTCACTCCTTTGTTTGGGTATTTTGTGTTCATGGTGTCACCAGTTCTGTGTGATTTAGTGATCTCTCAGTGCAAAATGTATAGCTGGATATTTATTACCAGAAATTCTGCACACATTTTACACTGTAGCTGTTGTACATTGTTGTAATAGTTAGACCAGAATCAGCAGTTTTGCTTCTGAGACATTACCTTAGTAGCTGTATCATTCTATAACAATTGTGCTCTTATTTCAAACCATAATCTTTTGCCCAGTTTAGTATGGCAATTAAATAATATTGCAGTTCTGTCCATAAAGAAAATAATTAAATCCTCATCTCCCAGCTTCAAACTGTCTTGCAATTAAAGGGCACATAACTGGTAATTATATACAGCCTTTATTCTTGTTTGTAACATCAATGCATGCATAATTTTATGGTTAATTTCTAAAAGTATTTCTTGCCTCAGTTTCCCTGTCTCTGTAATACAAACTTTTCTTAATATTGTGCATATTTCTGCCCACTGGCCTTTGCACAGTTCTTTCAATATACCCTCTTGTAATTCCTGTCTGTTCTTACGTAACCATGGAAGAACACAGAGCCTTAAAGGAGATCATATCAAAGAAATGTTGATGACAGCTACGTACTCTTTTGCATGGGTATGAAATGTAAGGCCTTGGGGAGAAGCACATTTTTGCTGGAGTATGTGTGATGGAGGAAAGACATGCTTCATCCTGGAAGTTATTCTGTATTTTTGATGCAATGCAAAGCTCTGAGTTGAGATTATTTACTTTTGATTTCCACTTTAAAGATTTCTTCTTAACAGGCATGCTTATAAAATTAATAACCCTTTCTGATTTTGATCTTTACAGCTATGTTTTA
This sequence comes from Pterocles orientalis, assembly GCA_011057875.1. NCBI lineage: Eukaryota > Metazoa > Chordata > Aves > Pterocliformes > Pteroclidae > Pterocles > Pterocles orientalis. The sequence goes on along the minus strand of WKFP01014822.1, from coordinate 1,936,661 downwards.
ATTACCACAATGATTAGATGGCTGAGAGATGATGTGCATGATATTTGGCTGAATTAATCACACTTATAAAGATTTTCCCAGAAGCTTTAATTGCTTCAATGATTTATGGATGAGTTCCTGAGCAATGAGGAAAAAGCAAGTTCCAGTGCTGCAGTGATGGCCTTAGTAATTCTGCATTGCCATTTTATGTTGCCATATATCCATGTATCTGCAGCAATGTTTAGATTGCCATTTTCTGGCCCAGTACATGCAGTGATGTTTCAGTAACCCTTATTTTTCTGTCTTTGCAGTCTCCAAGAACATTATCACCAACCCCTTCTGCAGAAGTAAGTTTGGTGGAACCTTTGAGGACTGTATCTTACTGTGATTAGAATTACTTAAGCAAATGCAGGTGTTGGGTTTGTTATCAGTCTGATCCATCTCTGTTTGCCACATAGTCACTTTTCTGAATATTGAAATTTAACAAAAATTAACTCTAAAAAGAAAACATTGTTACATTGACAGATTGTACCGAAAAAGTTACCCCTCCTACCCATTTGTTGTCTGTAAAACAGAGTCATCTCTCCAGCAGAGGTCACTTCTCGTACATTCATCCTGTGGCACAGCCGGACTCAGATCTCAGGAGCTGGGTGATTTACATGAGCTAAAATGAGGCTTTACACATCTAAATAATAAGCCATGTTTACTACTAAAATATTTGCAGTTTTGTCTTGAAGGAAACATAGCTGTGGTTTGGTTTTGCTTTTCCCTGGGGTATAATTTGAACATCGCAGTAACATGAAATATTTGGGAAGTCATTTGTCAGGATATTTTTTCCCAGGAAATTAAGTAAGTTGAATTTTGCTATACAAGAACGTGTCATGTTTTCAGATACAAGGGGAATCTAATTTGGATACTATATACCTTTAGATGTAGCTAGTTAAGACATATGGTAAATTAAGCCACAGAGAACACTGTGCTGCAGCACTTGAATTCTTGCTGGTCTGCAGGTTAGCTAGCTGAAGGCCAGCTCATGTATCTTGTGCAGTACGCTGCAGGACAGATATAGTCTGAATGCAGCTTCCCTTATGGAGTCACAGGAATGTGGGCAAATTTAGGATTATATAGAATTTAATAGAAATTACAGGTGGAGTGGGAACCTTTTGAGGCTGAACTCTGACACAGACTATAAAAATGGATTGGGATCTTTGGAACAGATCATTAGAGAACAGTAATAATGAAGTAGGTTGAAAGCTGAAGGGATATTGTTATTTCAGTAGCTTCTGCTGATGTCTTCAAGTCCGTGAAAGTTAAGTGCTTCTAAAAATGTGTGATGTGCATTTAGATTTATTAGTGAATGCTTGTATTCTGCAGGGTTATCAAGATGTTCGGGATCGCATGATTCACAGGTCTACTAGTCAGGGCTCCATTAATTCTCCAGTGTACAGTCGTCATAGCTACACACCCACCATGTCACGTTCCCCTCAGCATTTCCACAGACCTGGTAAGGGCAACTGCATTAGAAGAATATGTAAAACTATTGTTTGCTTATTAAGTCACTTAATGGTGCAGCAAAGCACTTGTTTCTCTTAGCAGTGAAAAATTAACATTAGAAAGTGTTGCATATTTTAATATCTCCTTTTCTGCCTTTTTTTTGTTCTTGATTGATGCAGACTTTTGCGCTAGGCTGATGAGTGTTTCTTACCTTATAAATATGGATTTTCTGGTTTTGTTTCTGATTAATTATTTTTTAAATCTTTGTATGTTTGTGAAAGCAAGCAAAAATTTGCAGCAGTGAAACAAAAACTTCATTCTGGAATTTGAGAAAAGTATCACTTATTAGAAACAGAAGTTAAGGCTTGACTGTACAGAAATCAGTAATGTAGGATTCCTTCCTCCTGAAAAGTAATTCATTTAAAGCTTGGTGCGGCCATGGAATCTCAGATTCAGTAGCAAAACTCCCAGATATTCCAAATTTATATTCATTTTTTAAAACATAGACTCATGGTTTGCAAGATAGATTTCTTAATTAAAGCAATAGGCAATTGCCTGGGAACATTTGAAAAACACAAACTTCCTTTACTGGTTTAGCTGTGATGTACAATATAGAAAATGTGTACAGGTCATTCAGATTCCCAGTGTGTTCAAAATTACTGGTCATGTATATAAAAGCAAGATACGAAAATTAGCTGTTCATCCACACCCAAGTTGCAAAAAAATATATCTCTAAATGCCTTTCATTGAATACTTTTCAAGACTGATTTTATTGTTTATGGTAATGAATTACATCTTTGTGATATGTTTTTAAATTGTGATACAGTCATGCAGTTCCATCTTCCTTGGTGATTACAGCTGAACAGTTGGGATGCCAAAAGCCCATATGCAATAGGAGCTGCATTTTTAAAATTAAAGATTTATAATAGAGCCACCACTGTGGAACTTGAATGCTGTAGCCATTTCCTAGTGGGGGTGTGCTGAAAGCAGCTAATTGTGTCTGTCAGTGAATGCCTTATTTAAAGGACCCAAGGGAGGTGGGACAGAAGCAAATTGTGTCTGATACTTAGTCCTGACAACATGACTGTGTTTTAAGATGAGGTTACAACTGAAACTGAAAAAGACTTAAAAGCGTGAAAAAGCTGCAAACTATTGTCTCTTGGTTCTGGCAATTCTGAGGGGATTTTTCCATTTATATCAGTTCTGTCAGGGATATGAGCAAATACAAGCCCTATTCCAGACTTCACTGTGATTGAGTTTTGCTGTCTGTGTTCAAAGACCTTCCCCAGAAGCAGTCTCTGTTTATGTAACTCTTGCAATGGGTGGATGGGCTCAAGCCAGAGTTTTGATCCAAACATAAAATCTTCAAAAGTTTGCAGCCTGAGGGATTTTCTGAGAAGATATGTGTTCAAACTTATCTTTGTTCAGATGATCTCATCCTTGGCTCACCTGTTTCTGTTTCTCATATGACACAGAAGTAATTCTGTAGAATTTATCGTTTTGATCTTTGCTACCCTGCTTTAGGATAATTGTTATTGCTACTTTTTAATTTTCCTACAGTAATTATTCATGTTGAGTAATAGCACATGTCTATTTACCATTTTTCTCCTAATGGTACTTCTTATCATCATGTTATCTGCAAGAATTTCTCTCTGAGTAAACCTAGTGGCCCCGCATAACTTCTCCTTGGCTCTCCGCTAGCCCTTGAGAGAGAAGTGAACCACTGTGTTGACGTTGTCAGCAGAAGGTTCTTCAAAAATTTGAGTGCTACAAGTTTTCAAAAAGTTTGCAGCCTTTTCCTCCCCCGGTGCCCTAGCTGGTGTTGGCAGCATTTTCGGAATGTCTTAAAACAATAGAAAACAGCTTGCATGCCTCTTGACTGACATTTTTTGGTCAGGCACTTTTCAAAACAGCGGCTTTCTTAACTAATTGAGTGTCGATGTTTGTCATGTTTGCATGCTGATAGCAGGCTACTTTTTGTTAACAAGGCATAGATCAGAAGCTCATTAAGCCAGTATGTTATGCCAAATTAGCAATGCAGTTCAAATCTGAGCCTCTCTTTTAATACTTCCTGTAATTTTGTCTAACATTTATGAACCCTTCGGTACGTCTTTAACCTTTTTTTTTCTCCTTCCTTCTTTTCAGAATCCTAATTGTTCAATGCCTTTTTCTTTTCTTCCTTTGAAGCCTCCTTCCCTGCCTTTCTCTTATTGTTTTTCTTTGTTTTCATTTTGTTCTGCCCCCCGATTCCCTGCTGCTGCAGAGCTGCTCTCTACTGGTGTGCAGCGGTTGTCATACCTGCGCACTAGCAGTCTCAGCTCCGCTCACCATGACTCCCGCCCCAACTCCCCCTTCCGACACCACTTCATCCCCCATGTCAAAGGTAAGGAGCCAGGCCTCCCCAGGGAGTTCCCTCCAGGCTGGAGATTTATTAGCGTTCTGGCAAAGCTAATAAGGTGTATCTCTGTAAGGTTGTCATTGTCTGTACAGCTCAGCATGCCTCGAAATGTGCCGTTACACTTTGTATTAGAATAGACATAACCTCCTTTTTTTGGAGGAAATATGTCATTTCTAAGGGCCCTAGTTGAAGAGTCATCAAGCATTTACGTATTAGAAATATACAGGAACACATTATCATTTACTATTTCAAATGTGTATGTGCCTAATTTATCTCCTTGCTAAAGCAGTACATGGCGATCACTACAGCAGTTAGCATATATAATTTAATTCTTATTTTCACATTCTTGAAACATGGATTTAAAAATTGACTACAAATATTGCCTGGATGAGAGCAAGGTGATCAAAAATATGGAGCAGAAAAAAAAATTACATAAAGATCAGTGGCAACAAGGAAGTTAATCATTATTGATCACATTGGCAATAATTAGTACCCAACAAAGTAAAATTAAAATCTCTAGGCCTCTCCTCAACTGGTGAGAATCAGCAGACTCTGCTGAAGGCGGTAGAGTTGCAGGGATTTACACTACCTGAGGATCTGGTCATTTCTCTTTTTCTCAATCCATTATTTTCCGTGGTTTGATTTGAGAGAGGGTTGTTCTTTCATTGTGTCCCTTCAAGGAGCTCATTCGGCTCAATAAGCTTATAGTTTTGTTTCTTGCTTTCTGTGAATGTGGTTTTACTTGTATTTCTATTGGAGCACTCTCTGGCTGTGCCATCTCTTCTGGTGGGGGAGAAGGTCATAGCTTAGATCACCTAAAAAAGCTCAAAAAGAGGTGGTTGAGTAAGTTGAACATGGATGCTATTCTGGCACTACTGATTAATGTAGGTAATCATAAACTGGAGATAATAAAAAACAGTTGCAAGGAAGTTGTTGCCATGAACTTTCAAGAAATGCTAATAGACCTCAACATTATAGCTCCTCAAGCATTCAGATCACCATTAATAATTTTACTCTTGTATTTTCTTAGATTGTTAATATGCATTTTCAACTTTCCTGTGATGTCACTATAGAAAAAAAACTCACTTCAAACTTAAAAGCTTGGGACCCTTAAAAATAGATACACTGCTCATTTCAGCATGCAGTTAATTCATAAGCTGCAATTTCAACATTTCCTTGCTGTAAGTCCAAATTAAAGCTCACACTCTTTCAAGTGGCATTTTCATTCTTTTTCTGTTGAGAAAATAGCTTCTTCAACAGATAAATCAGAAGAACTATTGGAAATCCATGGCTATTGTTTTTAGATTTTAAAGAATTACCTGGTGTGTAGATTAGGTACATATCTCACTTATTAGTACAAGAGGCCAAATGGGGTTACAAGCACCATAGACAAAGGTGTGTGTATGGTTCTTTTCAGATATGTCATGTAAGACATTGTAAGAATCCACAATTTTATGAAAATTTTACATAAATTTTACATAAAAGGTCTTAAAGGCCAGGATTTACGTGTTGTTGTAACTCAGCAAAGCTCTTGAAAACTTAAGTGCATACTGCTGTGACAGCGTACACCATCTGAGGACGTGGTACATTTGAGAAGGGGCAAATAGCAAGTACCCCCATCTTGTAATTCCAATGGCTGGATTGCGAGAGTAATCTTTTAATAGTTGGTTGAGAGAAAGAATCACCTTCTTAAGGTGACCTAAGTTTAGTGCCTAGGTTAATATGCTGGGAATATCTGCATAGTTCTCATTTCTTTTTGTTTTCTCTCCCTGTGGAAGAAGGTGACTACTCAGAAAAACCAAAAAAATACACTTTTGTGTTTCAGTTGAACTTTGCGGACTGAGTTCCCTCAGAGCATTGAGCCAACTCAGACATTTATAAAATGTACACAGATAAGGTAATTTGGGGTATTTTTTGTTATGATCTGGAAGAAAACATGAAATACTACTGCAGAGTTCCCTGATAACATGAAGACTGAAAGAGCAGTAATAAATAAAGGACATGAGCAACAGTTTTCTCAGTGAACAGTCTAGCCAAATGTAACCCATGCTTCTGTCCATCTGAACATTCTGGGAAGAGCAGTGACTCTGAAAAGGATTTGGCTGTTTAGGGGACGTTAAGATGGATGGATAGGACAGCAGAAAGAGATGCTGCAGCTAAAAGAACTAAGTAGAGATGTTATGTACTTGAATTCAAGATCTACAGGGAATTGAATTGGTAGGTCCATAGTCCCAGCAGGATGGGTGACATAAGAAACACTGCAGAAGTTTGAGGAGGACCATCAAATAATTCCAAATCTCACAATGAAAAAGTTATAGCTGTTAGTATATTAACACTGTCAAATGGGAGGATTTGGTAGCAATTTGTTCAGTGTCCGTGTATCTGTCTGGTAACAGAAGGTTGTCCCATATAGCAGGCAAAGATACAGTAACATAGGATCCTATGTTACACTTCAGTAAGATAAAAATTGTTGTTATTTCTCTATCTTGTTTAAAGTGAAGATAAGTAGCTATTGAAACAGCTTAGGAAAAGGTTTTGTCTTCCCATTACTACAAAATACTGAAAGGTACAAAAGGTCAAAAGGCCTGAAGATCTTTGTAATTTTTCCCACCTGTTAAGTGATCAATTAAGTGCTAACAAGATATGAGATAAACAAATGTTCATAATGTTCCCTAAGAGCTTGCTCTGGTTTATCCTGTAAAAGGAATATGATGGAAGATAGTTCTTAGTCAGATATACACTATATATATTCCAAGGGCGAGGCAGTCGACTCCACGCATCCAGACTGCCTCTGCCAGGAAAGGAAGAAGGGTGCTTGTAGTGGGTGACTCCCTTCTCAGAGGAACGGAGGGGCCCATTTGCAGACCAGACCCGAGCCGCAGGGAAGTGTGCTGCCTCCCTGGGGCCCGGGTCAGGGATATAACTAGAAAACTCCCAGAGCTGGTCCGCCCCACTGATTACTACCCATTACTCATAGTTCAGGTGGGCAGTGACGAAATAGCTCAAAGGAGCCTGCGAACTATGAAAAGAGATTTCAGGGGTTTAGGACAAATAGTTGAAGGAGCGGGTGCACAAGTTGTATTCTGTTCTAT
>WKFP01014822.1:1853306-1928582 GCA_011057875.1 Pterocles orientalis | reverse complement strand
AAAAAACTTCTTTACAGTGAGGGTGACAGAGCACTGGAACAGGCTGCCCAGAGAGGTTGTGGAGTCTCCTTCTCTGGAGACATTCAAAGCCCGCCTGGATGTGTTCCTGGGTGATCTGATTTAGGTGTTCCTGCTCTGGCAGGGGGATTGGACTAGATGATCTTTCGAGGTCCCTTCCAATCTCTAACATTCTGTGATTCTGTGATATGTATTTTCAGAGTATGTATGCATACCTGTACTAACAGTGCACATGCACTTAAAGACGATAGGGACTGGTAATATTTTTGTTAAATGAACCTCTCTACGATTACAACATGTAGGTATGTTTCCATAGGAAGAGATAATATAGCTTGCCTACTGTATAAAGTGGAGGGGGGGGGAGGGAGGGGCATTTTTTTTAACATTCGAGGAGTGTTGATTGAAGTCCAGTTGCACTATACTGTGTGTCTTTTTCACTGCTTCATGTTCATAAATAGGTATTTGGTTCTCAACTGAATAGGTTGATCGGGTTTTTCCCGTGGTTCTTCATTTGTCCTCCTTGCATACCATGTGTCCAAATACCCCTTTTTATGTCTGTGTGTCAGAAAAGGGAGATTATTCTGGCACTGGCAGCATCTAGTGCAACTCCCTGATATTCTTATCCGTAGGGGTTTGCCTTGGGTATTCTAGGTGTCTGGTTTCAAAGTTTAAAGAACTGCATTATTTTACCTTGAGAGCAGCATTTCTGTGTCTATCAGGGCATTTGAGCCTTGTGAATATATCTGAAATGAGAACTGTAGCACTGTGGGGGTTAATTAGATGTGATAGATACATTTGCAGTGATTCAAAGAAGAGGGATCATGTGATCTTCTTTTTATCTGGTCAGCCTTTCTCAAAGCTGGTTGTACTTTTAGCACGAAGGTGAGGTTCATGCAAGTTAGTAAGAAAGATTTCATAAAGCTATGGTTTGGGTTTTTTGGAGATTTTGGTTTGTGGTTTTTTTCTGTTAAGAGTCAGAGAATATGGATCATGCCAAAATTGCTTTGATTAGAGGGGCATGTTTTCCGAACAGCATAATGATAAATAATGAAAGTGGCATACGACACATTACGCCTGTGTTATTTTGTATCATCAAGCCAGAAAAGTAGACATTTAGACCAGTTTCAGTGAGTTTTCATATAATGTAATGCTAAACAAGCATAATGCTCAAGCTTTGTAGACAAGGCCAAATGTAAAGAACTTGGGGGAATGAGAGGGCTAAATGTGCCTCAGAAAGTCTGAGAGAGAGTTTGTTGATGTAACATATATCTTAAACAAGATGGAAAAGGGTGTAATATGCCTCAGCTTAGACTTCATTTAATATCATTTGGACTCTCAATTGAATTTGGTCTTCTCTCAATAAAGTACTGTCTTTGCTATGAAAGAATCAAAACAAGTCTATGAATGAAAGAAACCCTGACCCTACTGAAATCAGAGACAATACTCTCATTGAGAGCCAGGATTTCATCTCACATGCCTAGAATTTTTCAGACGCATTCAAGAATACTGCAAAGCCCCCATAAGATTTCTGTGTAAAAAGAGCTCCAAAGGAATATCTATTCCTTTGCTAACAGACCTTCCCATAAGGAATCCACCCACCTTCACAGTGAATTTGGGCCTTGGTTTTCACACGTTCCTGCCTTCCTTCCCTGAGGCAGGTCTCTGAAGTCAAATGTGCTCTGTGTATGATATCTGTTTCCAGGGTTTTGTGGATGCAGATGAAAGCTCTGCTCTGGAAAGCAGCCGTGCTTTGGCTACGCATCTGAACAAGATGATGAATGATAGTTTGAGAAAACCTGAATAGGATTTAGGGTTTCAGGTGCTGTTGAGCTGTTTTTACTTTGTCTATTCAGAAGCGGAGCACCTAAATTACAAGTTGACAGCTCAATGATGGTTGCAAGTTGACAGAAGACTCAGTATTGGTTGCATATGGGGTTTTTGGTCTGATTCTGTGAACTTAGCTTGTGAATCACACAGTGAACCCAGTGGTGAACACTTCAGAAGGCAGCAGGAACCTGTGTTACACAGTGCTGTGTATAGGCAAAGCAATTATATTGCTGGCTGCTAGGGGAACCTGCTTAACAAATCAGGCTATAGAAAATGGGAACTACCTGATGGAGGAAACAGATTGAAAGAAAAAAAAGCCTCTGAATTTCACTTCTGAGGCTGCTGTGCTCAAGTCATTGATTTTTGTGTTAAACTTACTCTGCTATCTCTTAACATCCCCCACCCACCTACATGTACCCGTGTTCAACTTCATGCCAGGAGCGTGGGAGCTAGTTTTTCCTACAGTGTTGGTGAACTGGAGTGCTCCTGTTGCTTTGTGGTGTTAACACTAGCTATGGCACATCTGAGATAGTAAGAAAGACTTTCCCATGCAGGCACAGTGAGGAACCCAAATTCAGAGCATGCACAGCCCCTACTTTTATGTAAAGCTTCAAGAGGACCGGCAGTGATGCCCTGGGAGGCAGGTACGGGCAGGCTAGCAGCTCTGCTTTCCTGCATGCGTATGTATGTTCCACAGATGTTGGCACTGCTTTCATAAACTGTGGGTGATTTTACAGCAGCATCTGAAGCACTTAAGCCTCATTATTAGAGTGGGCTCATCAGGGATGATCTAATGAGAATATAAGTAGATGTACCGTTCCCTCCTGCAGTGGTTGGAGGTAATGAGACTGCCATCCTAGAAAGTGTAAAGGAGAGTCATTTGTCAGTGCTAGTAGGAGTCATTAAGAGAGAGGCTGCACAGGAACTCCAGGAAATACAACCGACCGAGACATCTGTAAAGCAACACGTGCAGGATGATAGTACGCTAATTGTCTGCCTTATACTGTATGCATTATACAACATTACCAGTTCTCTATAAGCAAATTATCTGTGTACCAGATACAAGATTAGCCAGCATACGTTTATGGATGTGAGCATACGTAGTTGTATCTAGTTGAGGTAAAGAGGAGGGTGTAAGAAAGTTTTCTTCTCTGTATATGTAGTGTTGGTGATACAGGCATTGTAAATTGATTGTGCCCACATTTTGACTACCAATTCCCAACAGGTAAAATGTACTTGTGACTCCTCTATTATGACAGTCCACAGGTCAATAAATCCCTTTTGATTCTTCTCTTTTGTTGAATATTCTAATTGCCAGTGGAAACAGAAAGGCAGAATGACATGTCTCTATAAAGGTTAGAAATTCTAGAGTTAATTATATCTTGAGGCCATCTCAGTAGTGATGGGGTTTTTTTTCTCTATAAAACAATTATTTTGCTGAAAAGTAATTAATCATTTCTACACAGAAACAAAAGATGAGTAAAATCAGCTTAACCAAGTCAGGTGTTTCACCATCATGATATCTCAAAGGCTGGACAAGTAAAATACAATATTGGAATCGCCAAGTAAAGGACCATAGATTGATATATTGCATTATTATTTTAAATAATCATTCATACTGGTTTTCAGACTTAGTAAACCTAGCACTTTCTGTTACTTGGCCAGGAGCTTAGCATCTCTGTACCCAAAATAGAAAAGCACCATCAAGTGATGTGATTAAAAGAACATCATGTTTGGGGGATGTCATGTACATTAAGTCATTCAGGGCTGAAATATCCAAGTGGTAAATACAGAACTTTGCACATACATTCTTCTGGACAAATTTTGTCCAGCCAAGCCCCTTGAAGTGTGCGTGTAATTTTTAAAATGTGTGTGCAGATGGATTAACTGTATACTGGCGGAGGCCTTTGTGGCACATCTCTCTCAACAAGATTTGTAAAAAGAATTTTTCTTTTTCTCCCTTCTAGTGCCTTTTAGATTGGCAGATGACCGTTTAAGTAAAAGAGAAACTTTTGTGCAAAGGAAACTTCCTCCCCCTCCCCCATTTATGTATTTATATAAATAAAAAGTGTGCTGAGTCCAAGATTTTGGGTCCTCTTAATGGGAGGAAAAGAAGGAAAGAAAGAAAGAAGCTATAGAAAACCTGTAGCTGAAAGGAGGCCTGTAGCTTCTTTTTTGTTGTGTTTTATAGCCCTCCTCTTCTTGTACCCTCCTCTTTTTTATTCCTTGCTTTGTTAATCAGCTTTTCTAGGTTTTTTTAAAGCCCTGGTGCATACCTGAAAAGTGAAAGTGGGTTTGATGTTCCCCTACCGCCACTGTGGTCACCCACACCCACGTAAAATAAGCACCCATGTGGATGGTTTTTGCTTGTGTGAGTTTTTGCACTAGTGTGAAGAATGGCACAAAGTGAAAGGCAGCAACATTCTTTTATGGTACACACATAGTCATGTGTTGGATATCTGGCTGCTAAGTCCTGATGCTTGGGCATCAACCAGCGTGGTTCTACAACAGCCCTCCTGCCCTGATAGGCACAGGAACTTTCAGGGCTGTTGGATTGCTGTGGTGGACTGTTACAAGGCAAAGAAATAGTCCTGGCAAGAGTAATCCAAATGGAACAAACCGTGTGCGCAGAATGGAACTTAAGTTTTCAGGCATTAGATTCAGATTTGCTAAATCAACAGTGGTGAAGTATTGTCACCAGAGCCAGATTTGGCATTGACAGAGATTTGGGGTGGAAGCAGTGATATGGGTGCAGCCACCAGATGGGATGCATTGCTTTACAAATTATTTTGCTGTATCAAAAATTTCCTACCAGAGCGCTAAACCAATGAAAGAGTGTGTATAGAACAGTTGTGCCTTTTGATACGGGTCAAGCGACCTAACAGCTATTTTTCTTCTCTAGTTTCTGTATGCTTTTGGTTTAGGGAACTGTAGGAACTGCCAGCATCTGCTTCTATCTGCTTGGGAGTCGGTTTCATTTTGGGCTTGCATATCAACTACTGTGCTCTGTGCCTGCAACTTTTAAGTCCAAATATCAATCTCTGTACTAAATCATTGCCACGTAACCTTCCATTCTTCTTTTTCCACGCTGCCCATCTAATCACCAGCGGCAAGCACACAACTCCTGCCTGCATGCTGTCAAAATGAGTCTGAGCTGCTCAAACCTCAACTCCAGCCTGAACATGAATTTTTGTCTCTGCAGGAATATCAAGAAAAAAAAAAGTCACCAGGGCTACCAGTTCTTGTTATTGTTTCTAATTATATTTTTGGTTCAACTTCTTTTCTCCCTGGAGGTTTTGATTCCACCTATTTTGTTTGGGTTTGATTGGGCTTGTTTTTGTCGTGGGTTTTTTTTTTTTTGTCGCTCTCCCTCTTCTCATTTTGTTTTCTCCATTCTTTCATTGGAGGCAATGAGCCGTCCAGCGGTCGGAACTCCCCTGTCCCTTATCGGCCCGACAGCCGCCCTCTCACTCCAACTTACGCTCAGGCCCCTAAACATTTCCATGTTCCAGGTAGGAGCTGGCACTGTATGTGTCTCGGTGTCCTGTCACAGTGTAGAATGTAGCCTTTATAACTTTTGTCTTGTCTCCATCGTTTCACGCTGTTTACCATGGGGTGCACACACAGGGTTTGGAACTGCCTGCTCCTGGCTTGCTGAGAGGAGTAGTGCATTAAGAAAAGGGGGTGGGGGGGTTACCTGTGTCATTGTTTAGAATGCCTTGGTTTTCAGTGTTGATGGCCTGCGAGCTATGTAGGGCTTGATTTTTCTCCCAGTTGCACCAGCTAAGCACTGTCATAACTCTGCTAACTTTGGAGGAGTTGGTTGTGATTCACAGCAGTATGCAGAAGAGAGCTGACCAGGGGGCTATTACGTATGTTGTTCATTCAGATTCTTTTGGCTTGTTTCAGTCTTGAACCCAACAGTTCTAGTTCAGTATTCCTATTTTTTAAAGCAGGTGAGGATGTTTCTTGTTTTATGCAATGGCTTGGTGTCCTTAGAGAGACCTGCAGATCCACAAGGATATGTGTGCCTTAGGATATCCTCTCTATAAAGGCCAGTTTCTGTTTTGAAGTGAGCTGCACCATTCTTCCAGCCTCTGAGATCATGTGTCTTGGATTTTGATGGAATAAGGATGCATGTCCCTAGGGTTGCATGTCCCATCAGTGCTAGCTGAAAGCCTCATATACAGTCATCCTTCAGGTCTGCCTGCCAGAGGTTACTGCTCTTCCTCTGTTCCTCAGATCTGGCAGATAAACTGTGGGAACTTCCCTTTCAGTCAGTGTGACCTGGCTTGGCTAAGGTAGGCTGTTTTAACTGCTTAAGCTAACCCGGCTCACTTTGATTTGCGTAAGCTGAAATACACTTGCATGAATAGCTCTGAGTAATACTCCCTTGCGTGGTGGGAGAGCTATCTTCAGCTGGCACAGTGTAGCCACAGAAGGAGCTATGTTCGTGTCCTCTCTATAGCTTTCTGCTATAGATGTGCGCAAAAGTACTGCATGACTGCCCTTGTAATGTTTATACCTATTTAATGGTCAAGTAGCCGTAACAGATCACTAACAAGAATGAAATAACTCAGTGCCCTTGTGTGCAATTAGTTTGCCTGTTTAGTCAAGATGTGGGTTCTGCAGGGTAAGATTTGCCTCTGTTTCAGTAGGTTTTTAAGGTTAGCTTTCCTTAATACCAAAGGCAAAGTTGTCTGCTTTAACTGGATCTGCCATACCCAGCATGTATTTCTAAAATGCTGTTTGATCTTTCGTTCTAATGTAACTGAAAAATTTTCAGGCAGTATGAAGCAGCAAAATGGGTTTATGACATTAATTTTCTAGCTCCCAGTAGCTTATTTTGCTCTTCTGGTAAGATTTTGACAGGTTTTGCATGTTGCACTGATTTTGGATTAACTCTTGTATCTGTAGCTGTACCACGTACGTAAAGTGTTGCCTTGGGTGGAGAGGTAGTTTAGAACAAACTGGTTCCTGTCTTAGACCATTATTTGTAAAAACAGGATATATTTTAGTCATGCTGTAGATTCATTGCATTAGAGTTCCGGGGAGTGTTTTTATTCTGATTTGCATTGATAATATGCAATGTGGTGGACCTTGCATTAAAAAAAGTTGCAAAAAGGAAATAAAATCTATCCTTGTGGTTTGAGAATTAGTATATCAGTTAACACTGCATAAAGCATCCCTTTGACTCACTGAAGCATAGCTGTTGTTGACTGTTCCAAATGGTGTGTGAGGCAGTTATTTTGTTCTCCAGATTTTGAAGTTAAGTGTAGGCTCACTGCATTCTCCTCCGCTCAGTCCAGCCAGTCAGTTGGAAAGAAAATTGAGCTGTTATGACTGAAGCGCAATTTTCCACAAAATTTCCACAAAGTTATTTGGGGTAACTTTCCCCAAATGGCTTGCATCTTAACCACTGAAATGTCTTGCTTGTTTGCATTTCCTCTCTAACTTTTATCCCACTGATAATCTTCTGAATGTTTAAAATGAATGATTCATGACTTGGATGCATCCACGTTACAGAATCACCTTCAAAGGACTTCATATCACACGTGTCTTTGACTTTTCACTTGTTCTTATGTTTTGTTTTCTTTAAATAATCTGATTTTGTATAATACTAGAAATAGCTTTCTGGCTTTTTCTTGTGCTGTGTCCTTGATTTGGTCTGTTTATTGTTACAGTGTGGGAGTTACCTTTATCTACAACTGGAGTAGTTTTCATATTCCCGTTTTTCTGTTTCTCAATTTCACAGATCAAGGTGTCAACATTTACAGAAAACCGCCAATCTACAAACAACATGGTAAATGATCTTTCCCTTTTTATTTTAAAACTGGAGTGTCAACTGAATCATAAAGCATCCAAACTAGTGAAAAGCATTCAGCGTTTGTGTAGTAAGCATTAAATATTAGTAGTACAAGCTTGAAACAGCTGTTACTGCATGTCCTGCTGAGTGATTATGTTTTAAAGCATGTTGTTTCATTTGAATCGTATGCTTTAATCTTGGCTACATTGATATTAATGGCAAAATTGCCACAAACTGGGATTTTGCTGTCTCTTTAGCATTATGATGCATTCCTATATTTCACTTCTTTAAGTTTATATTTTCAGAGTACACGTACTGATCATGTTAAAATGGATTAACAACAGACTGTTCTCTGACAGAGACTTCATGGAATATCCTTATTTTAAAAACACAAAGTACAATAATTTAATTCAACAGCAAAAATTGAGATGTTATTATTGGACTGGAATTCCAAATGCACCTGTGACTTTCAATAAGAATCTTTAATCATTGAAGATAATATAGGTGACTTATCACTGACAGCAAATTTTAATTCTCAAGCTCTGTGCTATAGCTCAGGCAGTTTGCTGTACTTCATTTTCCATGTGTTTGGATTCTGAGCTCTAATCTTTTTGGTGTAGACGTTGTTATAGCAAGTCTGAAATACCAATGATGGCAGAAGCCCACGCCTTGCTGGTCTTTAGTGCCTCAGAGTATGGTTCCAGTTGTAAGAGTGTGTTCACTCTTCCTTTCTACTGTGAATAGAAAACTTTGAATAGGAGATGATTTTTGTGTAACGTGGTGAAAGACAGGTAACTCTGCTTTTTAAAGACTTTGAGTTTGCTTCCTTTTGCAGACCCTTTAACCAGTGAAATGTATTTAGTGTTAAATACCGAATTAGCAATACTCATTGGGTTTACATGAACAGGTTGCCGAGAGCCACTGAGCTGAGATGATTAGGAAAGCCTGGGAAGTCTCTGTAGTCAGGAGTGAGCATTGCAAGTAACACTGCTGGTGGTTTTACTTCATGGTTTTTTCCTCTTTCTTTTTTAAGTTTCAAACCATTTGCTCATTTTGGAAGTCTTAACATTATTTTTGTTTATTTTTATGGTTTTAATGTATCTCCTCACCTTCCATTAACATGAATATTTAATCACTGACATCACCAATTTTAACACGTAAGTACTGTTTGAAGTCATGCTTTTGTAAACTCTGACCAGCTTCCTCCATACCTGCAATTACGCTTAGAGTTTCCCAATCCATAAAATGCTCTGAATTCCCAATATCTAATACTGATGTTCCTAAACTATGCTGAACGTGTTGGATGAGCAACCCAGTTCTTCATTTCATTAGCAGATGTCTTTCTGTTAAAAAAAAAAAAAAAAGTCCAGAATTCTTATTTCTGATATGATAGCTTCATATAAGAGAAGGTGATTTGAGCTAACAGTTTGCAGAGAAGAGGTAATTAAGGCCTGTTTTAAATGTAAGCTGAATACTATGGGAATTTTCTTTTAATATCAAGAAGTGAAAGCCATAATGCATATCCTTACATGCTTTTAAGAGACTAGAATCTTAAGTAGCTGCCCTACTGCTGAGATATTTTATTGGTGAGGGTCATTTCATTACAAGTGCCTTTCCCTGACAATTTGATCTGAATGAAGTTTAGTATTTATTAATAAATTCACATCTGCTTTTATTACTACTGCATGCTAATAAGCAAGGGCATGCAGCAGAAAAGATCCATTGGTTAATAAACATTTATTTCAGATTTCTTTTTGTTTGTTTTACAGCTTTTCACAGAAACATAAGAAATAATTAGCATCAGTAGAGTTAAAATTCATGCTGTTCCTCTGAACTATGTGGTTTTTTGCCCTAGAGGGAGGACAGATCATACGTAAATCTGGTTGCATCTTTGTTAATATTCCGCTATCCTTATGAGATATTGACAAATAATGTTAGATTGAATTTTCTTACTCTTGCCTAATCATTCTAACACTGTGCAACCCTAGTAAAATCCAAAGCTGGTTTGGGATTGTTTTCTGGGTGGGAATGAGGAAGGGGAGGAAGGTTTGATTCCAACCTATTGGCGAGAGAAAGACATTACTCTGCTTCAAATTGCAATCAGAAAAGCAAAACATGAAAATGTTTGCTTTTGAAAATTAACTTCTTGCAAAGTATAAAATTTTGACAAAATAAGGAAGACCTTTATATTGATACAGATTATTACACAGCTAAGTACCCTGATTGCCATCTAGATGCAGCTGCTTTGGCAGCACAGAGCAAGTCCTCCGAGGATATCATCAAGTCCTCCAAGTTCCCAGCAGCACATGCACCAGCACCCAACGAGATACCAAAGATTGAGACGGACCACTGGCCAGGTCCTCCCTCCCTTGCAGCCATAGGTATGCAAAAAAACCAAAAACAAAAACAAGCAATGCAGCTTACAAGGTACTGTAAGCAAAGTAGATTAATACTGGAGCTGTAAAAATCAGTAGTGAATAATGTGTCCGCTGCAGGTATTCACCACGAAGTGTAGTTCTTCTGGTGACACCTCCAGGTATCTGTGAATTTAAAACTATTGAATACTGCTGAGTAAGAGAGCTTTTGCTAGAGGATTTTGGAATTAATTTTTCCACAGGTTAATGTCTCTGTCATCATGCAGTAGCTTAAAAAATGTGGTGTATCACACAAGCCTGACTTCTTTCAGTTATTGTCTATTTAATCTTTTAGTCCTAAGTTAATAGCAAATATTCCACAGAAAATATGATTGCTTCCAACCACATGACTAACAGGAAGCAACGACTGAAGTAGAACAATTAAAAGACTAAAAAAGTCCTGATTTTCAGAGCTAATGTTTCTACAGACTTTGTATTTTTCTTCTGTGTTGTATCACTATGGGTATCTTATTTTTTTTCTTTAGATCATGTGCATCATCATTTTAGGATTTTTTTGTTTTGTGTTTTTTTTCCTCTGTTCATTTTTATTGACCCCTATAGATAAAAAATAGCTAAAATAAGCTATCTAGCCTGGTTCATTTAAGAAATAATGTCTGAAACACTGAAGGTGTTGCCTGTTTCAGGTTTCTGTGAAGAAGTGTACGGTTTTCATCACAATAGGATTTTGATAGAAGTGCTGAGAGAGGAAGCACAGGATGGGGGAGCTCAGTGACCAATTGAAGGGGCTGCATATGCAGAAGCAAATTTTTGAAAATGTTCTTTATGTAGGTTTGCAACCTGACAAACATTATAGTCACTGTGATAACATCTAAATACTTGAAACTCTCCTAACAGAGCTTGTGATAGCTATGCTGTATCTCTGAGGTAGAGCTTTTGGTGGAAATTTTGTCTCCCAACTCAGGCTCTGGTGCTGTTAAACACCATGTTTCCGGATCTAGCAATCTGAGCTCCTTTTTTTCTATTACTTCGATTCATGGCTTTTGTATTCAGGACTGTTGGTTGGTTTGGAACTCACATGGAGTTTACCTTCTTGTTAATTTTATAAGAAGCCTGATGGCCATAGAACAGGCTATCTGAGTGAGTTAATTATTGAGTTTTGAAAAAGTCTTTTGAGTCTGCAAGAAAATGCTGCTTTGTTCATTCAGTAAATCAAACTGCCCAGTACTTTGAACTAGCATTGAAATCTTGAAGCTGTGGTTGAACTGATACACAAAGCTTTCTCTGTACTGTGGTTTTATGGAAGCAGGAGCTGACATGAGACGCAGATCAAGTGGAAGAGAGGAAGATGATGAAGAGCTACAGAGACGCCGGCAGCTGCAGGAGGAGCAGCTCTTAAAGGTGGTTATAAGCTTGTCTTCATGCTGTTTCTTCATGCCATCCAAAAAGTATCCCTTTGTTTTCTGTAATGTCTACTAATGTCTAGCAATGTCTACTAATACCTCAATCAGCTTATTTTATTGATTTTTTTTTTAATTGCCATTTATAGCTCAACTCTGGTCTGGGACAATTGATATTGAAAGAAGAGATGGAAAAGGAGAGTCGTGATAGGTCAGCCCTTTCTGCCAGTCGTTACGATTCTCCAGGTAATTCACATAGGCAATAAAGCTAATAATGAACAGTGAATAATGAACATCACATATACACATATCAAGTGGTCTCCCTGAAACTGAGGGCTAAAAAGTTATTTTGCTCTGTTGTCTGATCATTGGCCATTACTTTCAGCTCAATGGAGACCACTTCTTGATGACCTGCCAACATGGCATGATAAAGCTGCGTGTACCTTACAGAATGTATGGAAGGTTGTGATGAGTCTGGGGCTGAGATGTTAGTTTCTTAAAGACTGTGTATCTCAGGTGGTTATGTGTAAGAGCTCTTCTAGCTGTGTTTTTCATGCTAGTAGATTCCTCAAATATTCTTGTTTTTGAGTTTACATGGGGTTTTTCCAGTAAAAGCTTTTTCCCTTCCTCATTCAACAGCACATGCTTCAGCTTCCAAAACCTCTTCTCTCCCTGGCTATGGAAAAAATGGACTACACAGGGTAAGGCAATGGCGATTAAGAGAAGCAAAAGATGGTTGAAATTATCCATGGTATTTATTTCTGTATTAACTGTATTGGATTTTCAGTTTGGTCAAGCTTTCTTATAAGACCATATGAAATAAGACAAAACCTAATTTCCCTTCCCATAAACTACATTGTTAAAAGGCAAGAAAGGAACACAAGAAAGCTTGTAAAAATAGAGGGGAAAAAAGGCTTAAAGAAATTTGTTACTCCCCATATACCAACCCACTTGTGAAGTCATGAACTGTGCATTTATGTGCGTGTCCCTCTTTTCCTTTTACAGCCGGTGTCTACAGATTTTGGTCAGTACAACAGTTATGGGGATGTGAGTGGTGGTGTTAGAGGTAAGGCTGAGGAGCCTTTGTACATGCCACTTATTTTAAGGCTTTAGATGTGGTTGCTTTGTGTTTCCTCAGTACGTTTCAGCTTCCTCTGGTAAACTCAACAATTAACTCAAATTCTGCAAATATGCATTAAAAATTTGGGTTTGTTTTGCTAAATCTGCTATGTGAAGCCAATCCTTGTTTATGCCAAGGGACCGCTTTAGCACTGGTGCAAATGGAAAGCGGGAAACATGCCTATTATCAGTAATATGTACCGAGTCCTCTTGTGGTGTTTTCTTTCTCTGAAAATTACCACCCACTGCACAGTCTGAAAGAATGTGCCACAGTGAAGAAAGGAGTATAATGCCTTCTAATCCCCGTTGTTGCTCATGATTTTCATGGTGACTTTGAACTAGATGTGATATCGGTCATTGCCTAATGCAAATGGACAATATTTATGAAATTTATGAAACTTTGTGAGTTAATGTTTAGAAATGGTTTGAGTTGAGAGAGAGACAGGCTGGTTATCTCCAAAGTAGGACTGATCCCAACTATCTTAAATGCCCTACGATCTGGCATCTTCTGTTGGTGCTTGTGTCTGTTTATAGACTATGGAGGAATCTAGACAGTTACCTGATGGTGGAGATTAGGTGAGGTGAATCCTGCAATGCACATTTGAATTTGAGTTGTCTATTTATTCACCTGATTGTGGGTTTGTGTCTGTTAATATTTCCAAAGTGACATGATTCTCGAGAATGAGAAGCCTGCTTGAAATGAACAGGGCTGCAATGTTTGACACTTTACATACTAAGTTCAAAAGTAGGAAGGTTGCTGGCCTTAGAGAATGGGGTGGGATTTTGAAAAGATCAGGTAGACCAGAAGACACAAGGATTATCTGATAGATTGTGACTGATTCCTGTTCTTCCACATTCTAAAGCTGATGAGAGTTCTCTTTTGCTTTTCAGATTTCCAGGTAGAGTACGGGTTTTCATCAATCAACTGACAACAGAACTGAAAGCTTCTACTTTCTTGTTGAAGTTTGAATTTCTGCTGCAGGGAAGGGTTTCTTAAGACAATAGCTGTGATTTTCCTGCATGTTTAAGCATAATCACCAATGTAGATTCTTATCAACCAAAAACAGGCACAGCCTCAGATTCCTCCTTGTTACCTCCCCATAGCTGGGCTGAGACAGCTCACACCAGTTCTGTGGCTTCCTCTGTAAAATCCACTGTCTGTCGATATGTAAGTTATCTGTAATAGTCCTCTCTGGACAGCTGAGGGTGGATTTATTTCCAGCCTCTAGTACTAACTCCGGAGACATATAGAAAAATCTCTTCTGGAGGCAATTTTCTCCCAGACCAGGAGCCTTGAACTCCTCATTTTTACCCTGGAGGTTTCAATCCAGACAAGATGGCTGATTAATAGTTTTCTATGATATTGCCATCACAGATGAGCCAGGAAGAGGTGTGCTTGCAAATATAAACCATTTTACTCCAAATCCTGTCTGCAGGGTTTTTTCCAGAATGGTTTGCATCTGTCTGGCTCCTCAGCACAATCAAAATATGAAATGTCAATTTAAGAAAGAGTTTAATTACTTGGATAATTTTGTTAATGGTGTATCAAAATCATGATGATTGGAAAGAGAATAAGATTATGGGAGGAGAGAGGAGTTGTCCATGTATTGTGCTCAAAGGGTTGTTTTGTTAGAAGCAGTGCCTGTGTCAGAACAGGATGTTTTTACCCAACCCTTGTTTGTGTCATAGTAAAAATTTCCCATTGTGGAGACAAAAAAAAAAAAAAAAAATCCCTGAGCTGATACAATAAGTGACAGAAAGAAAAGCCCAGAGTTATAAGAGTGTTTTGTATGCTGTTGGGTGGGATCTGAATTAAGGCTACTGTGTATTTGTCTAGAGAAGAACCCTACTTAGTCACTGGGGTGGGAAAGGGCCCACCACTCTCTCCTGGGGTCCCCAAGTCCACCTAGGAGGCGGTGTTGGTTGGCTCAGTGAGGAGCTACCACCAGCCTTAGCAGGGACAGGAGGCTGTGATGGCAGAGAGGATGAAAGGATCCCTCTGTGTGCTTCAGAGAAGTGATAAACACTAGCCATGGCAATGTTCTATGGCATAAGACTAAATAAGACTTGAAGGAAATCTCAGGGAAAATTCACCTTTGCTTTCACCACTACTTTGAGTGCCTTTACCCTCTGTGTGTGTAACCTCTGTGTCTGATGTATACCTGTATCTGATGCAGTCCCTTCCGGATGGTCATGTCCCTGGAATGAGAATGGACAGAGGAGTATCTATGCCTAACATGTTGGAGCCAAAGGCAAGTGCAGATGTTATTCACTTTCTTTCAAGACAGTGAAGATTTAACTGTGAAATGCAGATAAAATCTGGGAAATATCTTAGTTCCCTTGTTTTTCTTTATCTCAGTTGCTGCTCCTTATGTGCCAAACCTCTCCCTTTGTTCTGGTCTTTGACTGTTACAGGTGTTAGAACTCAGGCAGGCTGAGGGCAGCCCAGGTGTGCTTCTTGGGTTAAGGAGACTTTTCTAGAGACAAAATGAAAATACTGAAGATACTCAATAGCTAGTTCTCTGTCAAGCTTCCACTAGCCGAAATAGCAGGCGAAACTCGATAGGAAAGTCTCAGATCTGTAAAGTTGTAACTGATGCAGAATATTGTGGCTCACAACACACTGTTGAAGCTGTCTTAATTTAAAAATTAATGAAATACATGGATCTTTGTTTCAGTTTGTAAGTTAGATACCTACCTGTCTGTCTGGATCTGTTCTTTAGTTCTCACCACTGTTAGCCTGACACCTTTCAATAATGTTGGATTCCCTATATAAGAAATTCTTCATGAGTTTCTTTGGAAAAAGAGGTAATATAAGCTGAATACAATTTAAGGTATAAATCAAACTGCTTTTGCAGCTATGTCTAGAGATATCAGATCAAAAATGGACATAATATATAGGGGGAATTCAGCCAGGGCTGTGTTTTAAATCGTGTAACTTCCTCTGTTGCTGGTGAACCTTCCAAGAAATCATGATTTTGCCAAAGTTACAAAGATCAGCATTTCTGCAGTGAAGTGAGGAGCTTGTTTTGCAAACCAAATTACTATTTGTCCTTCCGAGTCACCTCCAGACAAACTGTACAAAGCAATAACCCTAGCTTTATAAGCTGATATCCCAGTAAAATGTATATTAACAAATGATTTTCTATAGTATATAAATAAGACCTTGGGGACATCCCCAGCTCCTGAGATATTGCTGTTTATTCCAAATAATTTCTTTTTCAGTGCAATAGAAATTCTTACAGCCGCCACCACTGCTGTTGATGCACCCAGTGATTTGGAATGTTACTTTGGGTGACAAATTCTGTCAGTATTATCAATGATAAAATTTATGGGAATTTTCATGAGATAATAGGTCAAGTTCTGTTGATGTTTATAAAGGTGATGCCAGACCCTCAACTTGTAGGAACTGGCAGTATTTTTGTTGATGTCAGTGGTCCAACAGTAACTTAAACATGATAAAGTAAAAGAAGCCAACCCAAAGTCAGCATGAAACATGTGAAAAGTGAAAATTAGTAAACTTAAGAATGACCAAATCTTACCAAGTGGTTCTCCAGAAAGGACAGAATTTGTGCATCCTGCCACCCCAGATTGAGACATGCCTTGTTGTGAATATCTAAATATAAAATGTACTTATGACCATAGATCCTGAGTTAAACTCTGCTTGTTTAAAATATGAAACATTACATTTTAGTTTCCTATATTGCTGTATATGGTAGCTATTTCCAGTATCAAACATAATGTAATTCAAAATATAGACTTAATTGTACAATTGTGACAATGTCAGAATCTCCTAAGGAATCATATCTTACAGTCGGTATGTAAGCACATATTATTTAAATTATTATTACCTACAATAAACTCAGTGGTATATTAATTGATGCCTGAATCTTATTTATTATATTTCTGAAAAGTTTATGGGGATAATTGTTGACAGTGGAATGAACTTAATTGCCTAGTATTGCACAAAAGTTGATTAGATTGAATTTCTTTTGGTGTTATAATAATTGAATTAATAGCATTTGATGATAGCTCAGATGTCTCTCCAGGAAAGTTTTGATGGTCTCACTCTTGTTCCCAGTGGGCAAGTAAAACAATACCCATAAAGAACAGTAAAAGCTGAGCTAATTGCCACTGAAGTCTGCAGAAGAACTTCATTGACTTCAGTAGGAGTTGGGTGACGACCTCACTGGGAATGCTGTTTTCCTACTCTGTAGAGACATGCACTGAGAAGAGCTGTAGAGAGGCTCTGTCAGATGGAACATGATCTCTCCGGAGTCATCCCAGGCATTATGGAAGTGTCTGCCCAAGGAAGAAATCCTAGAAAAGTTTTCTTTGCCAGAGATGATTCCAGAAACATATTTTAAGGCACATGGTTTTCTGAAATCCTTTCTAAGCAGCCTTGTTTCTGTTGGATTAAACTGATTTGAGACCCACTAACAGAAAACATTTTACTTCAAAGGACACGAAAAACAAAAGTAAAATTATTTATGCATTCAGGAATTGATTATTGGCCAATAACTGATTTGTATAAGTTCTGGACATTCTTTGCAATGTAGAGAGAAAGTAAAGGAAATGTTAAAGGGAGATGTGCTAGGCACATGCTCTTCTGAAGTAGGTGAAGGTATATAAGACAAATATGTCTACAAAAGCATCTCCTTTAATCCGTGGATGTATTGCACAGCAAGGCAAAGAAAATCATGTGATGAATTTTGATGAAAGTAGGGACCCGCACTAATCAATATTTTGCTTATTCAGAGTTGCTGCTTTTTCTGATGTGTTTTCATGTGGTTCATTTTTAAACGTCCACTAAGTGTCTGTTTCCTTAGAGCTGTCCACACTTTGGCAACCATCAGTTAGACTAATGAGCACCACATAGATTTACCTTAATAAACTCTTAAATTTATACGTTGCTGGATGAGAAAGTATATTGACTGGAGAGGACTGTCTGACCAAAGTCAGCTGTGTTATATGCACCGTAAAAATCAGTGGGGTTGGCAAGTACACAGTGGCTTTACAATATGAGGCAGTTCAATACTAAACAAGTTCTTACTTTGTCTTTCATGCAACTTTAGGGGACAAACTGCTGTGATTTCCTTTGAAAAAGAAACCAAATGTCTGGGTGGTTACAAAAATGGGACACATTGTGTTCTTTTTGCTTTAGAATGTAAATACATCTCTCTTTCCCCCTTTTATACATTGTTAACAGATTTTTCCATATGAAATGCTCATGGTGACCAACAGAGGGCGAAATAAAATACTAAAAGATGTAGACAGAACCAGGCTTGAGGTAAGAGAAGCAAGTTCCTAAATGCTCTTTCCTGCTGCAGTTGTTTGTTGTTGTGCACTTGAAAGCTCAGACACTGGAGTACGGGTCCTTGTTAGACTGGGAAGATTCCTCAGCACTAAGCAGAGAAGGGGAGGAGTCAGGCAGAGGAAGCAGCCACTTCTCCATCAGTGGTGCTGGGCCAGGAGTCCTACATCCATCTCCTTGTTCCTGGATTGAACTTCTCACAACTCCCTTATGTTTTCAAGCAGTTAACTATATCCTTGTAAATTGGTAAAAAGCCCAGAACTGGTGAAGTGTCTTGTAGTCATAGGATCCATACTGGAATGGAGAAATATTTTGTTTTATCTTGGATCATTTCTTAGCTCTGATCCAGTGTCAGCTATTCTTGAGGATCAAAAGTCTAACTAACTAACTCATCCATGAGTCCTGTGAGTTAGTTAAACTGGCTGATCTCCAAAATATGAGGATTTAAATCTGCCAACAAATGAAAATTGTTTAGAGCTTTGTGGATTAGAAAGTCTTAAGCAGCTCAGTGGAAGGCTGGAGATGTTTAAATCATTTGTAGTTAGTTAATTTTCTGTGGAGATGAATGTAGTGGGCCACAAAAATTTGGGTAAGTAACCATTTATCTACTTTTTTACACTAGTAGATATCTATCACTAATCAGAATTCAGCGTTGCGTTACATTAGTGCCACAGGGAAACACTTTCTCTATCCATGGCACTTTTAAAGCAGCTGAACAAGAAGTAACTTGTGCAGGAGACAGCACCAAGAAATGTTTCAGTGGCAGTCAAGAAATGTGCTGGACAGTTAGTCAGAATTTCAAATATAGCACGTCAACCTGCAGCCCTTCTGCAAGGCTCTCCTGAAACCCAGTGTCTGTCTGAACTTCTGTACGTAAGCAAAGCTGGCTAGCTAAAGCCTGGACGGGGGCATACAGGAGCTGGTTTTGTTCTGTGGTGTATCGCTGCTTGTTGGGTGACTTCAGACAAATTATTTTTCTGTCTTTTTCTTATTCAGCAACTGAAATTGTTCTCCTGATTTCCTTTGTAAACTTCTGACTTAACAAATTGTAAAATTTTGTTGATTCATTGAGCACCTGAGTTTGTGAGGACTTGGGTATGTGTATTGCCAAAGCGTTATTTCCTGCAATTTGCAGTGGCTCTTACACATGACATTAAATCCTTAAGGCACTCCTATCTCCTATTGTCTCTCTTTGGCTTTCACTGATCATTGCCTTTTCTCCTTTTTTTTTTTCCTCCTTTTTTTTTTTCTTCTTTTTAAAGCGTCACTTAGCACCTGAAGTTTTTCAAGACATATTTGGCATGACGATACAGGAGTTTGACAAGTTACCTCTCTGGAGACGCAACGACATGAAGAAAAAAGCAAAACTCTTTTAATCTCCCTTTAATCAAAACAACAAAAAGTGATGCGTAGGATAGCATAAAGTCCAAAGTATTCGGAAGCAACTACTTATCCACCAAAAAAGGAAAATCGCATAGTGGTACCTCTGTAACACAGCAATTGAACAAGATGACCATTTGCCCTCCTGGAACATAGGGAGAAAATGTCTGGGCTCAGAAACAACAATGATAGCTTTCAGAGGTGTCGACCTGCTACATGATATTATACAAGATAAGAAACTGTTCTGTTCTTCTCCCTCAATGATATTCCCTTTACTTCTCTCCACAAGATGATGGACTTTATTGCTAGAGCCAGGAAGTGCCCTTAGGACGTCTTGTAGACTAAAGTAGTTGTAACCACTTCAAGAACTGGAAAAGAATATATATATATACATAAATATATATATATGTGTGTGTGTGTGTGTGCGCACATGTATTTATACCTATCCATCCCTCTGTCTGTGTGTGTGTGTATGTATGTTTGTATATATATGGAGAGGAAGATGGATAGATGCTCTGTAGAGAAGGAGGAGCCCTTTGTATCATATCAACATAGTCACATTAAGTCTTTCACACAACTGTTTCTTAACTGGCACTCTTTGAAATAGCATCTTCTTCGTGTGATACAATCTGCAAAGGTGGGCGCTCTGCTCACGTTCAGTACATACCAGTTGAGTTTCTGGAAAATGGACTCCTTGTAGTTGTATATATTTGCTAGGATGTAGGAAGTGAATTGCTGTGTCTGTTGTCAGTCTTCCCTCTTCCACACTTTCTGCTTGAATTAATAGGGCTGGAGCTTAACCAGTCAGTTGAATAATTTAAAATCACTTAAGTAATGGGAATGATGGAGAAGAGTCAGTTTTCTTGTAATTTAATCCAGGAGAGATGGGGTGGATGGGGGTGGGAGTGACAGAGTGAGAAAATGGTTTTTTAAGTGTGCCCTGGTTCGCACCCAGAGATTTTGGGACAGACTCCCTGCTAGTAATTACTAGTACAGCTCATCAGACTGCAGTGGAGTTGTAGGATTTTACATCAGCGGGGAAGATGGTTCTCTGCAAGCTAACACACAAATTCATCCCTCTGTGGGAGGAATGTTTGTGAATTAAAAGGTACCATCAAGGTGCCATGCTCTGCCAATAAAGGCTTTTTGATTAAATCGTAGTTGCTGTTGTCAGTATGGCACAGTGCATGGGGCCAAGCACTCCTTTTAGTTAATGTAGTTTTTCACTTGTGCTTGGAAAAGAGGGCACAGACGTTTTTTTTTTCCTCTCTTGAAGCTTCAAAGTTCAAGCCTTGGTTATTTTTATTTCTCTTTGTGCCTGACTTGGTTTGTGAAGACAGAGTAATCATGCAAGACAGTTTCTGAGCTGCATTGCACTCCTTATTGCTTTCAGACTTCTTCCAATATGCTGCAGCTTAAAGAACTGCCTGTATATACCTTTACTGCTTCTGGGCAAGTCCTATACAGAGGAGGACATGAGCACCAAAGTAACTGAATGAATGCATTGTGGCTGCAAGGTCAGCTTTTTCTCTTCCTTGGTGCTTAACTGCCAATGCATACTGCACTAATAAGCCCATCTTCTGATATAGGAGAGGGACATTTTAGGTTCTGTGCCTGTCAAAGAATATCAAGATTTCCTTTTTAGTGCAGAAACTTTTGGCACTGGAGACATCAGAACCTTTGTATTTTCTGTTATATGAGACATTGGTGTCAAAATCTGGAAGTCAGGAAGGGGAAACAGTCCCATGTAGTTGTAAGATTCAGTATCACTGCACTGAGTTCTTTATCACAAAATGGCTTTTCACCATGAAATGCACAGGACAGCCCAAATCCTGCCTCTCTGCTGGTTTGGGAAGTCCTGTTGCAACAGATTGCTGTGGTTCCTTTGAAATCTGAGTTGAAGATTCACTATATGGGAGACAGATACAAGGGATCAGCATCTGCTCCATGTTCTAGACCTAAGGGAATGGTGAGTTTACGGGACAAGCTGCAGAATATGCTACCATACAGAGCTGGCATCACAGTCCCCACTGAACAGAAGTCCTCAGTGAACACTGACACTTGCAGTTGTAAGTAAGCTCTCTGGACTTCCCTGAAATTGCAGCAAGCATCAGTTCAACATGTTTTACTTCATTTTGCAGAACAAGCATCTGATGAAAGGGTTTTAGAGGAACACTGAGAAGTAAATGGGAATGTTCAGGGCAGTGGCAGTTGGAGATTAATTTTTAAGTGACTTCTGAGACCAAATCCGTACGATCAAAGAACAGCAGTATTTTACAGTCACAGGCTTTGTCAACGCTGGAGTCTCAGGAATTCAGTGTTTGCCACTTGCAAGGTGTGGCTTAACTTAGAAATGTACATTTGAGTTTTAATGCATTTAAAGTATTAAAATTCTCCAAATTTTGTCAGCCCACATCCTATTGACGATACCGTGCTGCTGCTGCCTCTTAAATGTTGTAGGCGTTAGGGGTCTTTTAGTCCAAGTCACCTTGGCAATAAAACTTTTTGATCTGAAGACTTGGTCTCTCAAAGATGTGAGCTGCCAGTCTGCATTTTTCTGTCCCCATCGCTAGATTGCTACTGAACTTCTCACAGCATATGTGAATACACTACCCAGTCATTTCAGAAATGACTAAGCCAGGTTATTTTCTCTTCTCCCTCCTCTCAAAAAAAAAAAAAAAAAAAAAAAAGAACCTAGCCTTCTTGCCTGTGGAGAATGACAGGGCAATTTGTATCTGCCTCATCAACTGAGAATTTAAAGCTGCAATTGTAGCTTGGGAAGGATTGAAGAGAAGCCAGCTTAGATGCAGCAGAAACAGTCTCTAACTGGATTTTTGGGTCACTGCTGGTTCACATCTTGCTGGTGTGGGGCATAGTCAGTCCATTCAGAGCCTTCTGCACTAGACTTAACACTGCTTCATTTCTGATTGAGATCATGAAAGGTTTTCTGAGCTTTAAATTCATGCCTGCAGTAATTCCCCTTAACTTTCCCAACTATCTACATGTAGACACACCCCAAGAGATCATTTGTCCATAAAAATCATGCTACAGCCAGCCACAGGGTGTGTGTGTGTTCTGCAGTGGGCTGTTAGTGATTGTCACTGCAACATTTTCTGTTCTTTCATCTGGTCTTCCCACCTAATAAAAAAAGAAACATAGCCCCAGGGAGAGTTTTCTTTATGAGCAATGAATCATTTTCCTAGTATCAATCGAGTAGAATTTTCTTGGGCAGTTCTTTGTAATTCCCCTCTTCAGTATTCCCTTGTGAGACATGTCAGGAGTTAGACTAGGTGATCTTTAAAGGCCCCTTCCAACCCAAACCATTCTATGATTCTATGAATATGCCTTAAGTACATAATTACGTTCTTCTATCTCCTGCAAAGCATTTGAGCTTCTGATAAAGTCCCATCAAACTCTGTCCTGTCAAAAGAACATCATTGCCAAGAGGACTGAAAACTGGTTGCTTTTGTCTTGATTTTTTCCCCTTTTCTGCTTTAGGAGTGATGTAAGAGCAAAGACCTGTCAAAACATATATTTGGGATGGCATTGCAAAATAACCACACGTGCACAAAATGGGATTATGTACACATGCAGGTTCTAAACACAGGTGCAGATGTAGCACACCCACTCCCCATTTGGAGTTGAGATACTATGTGAGTAATTAACCTGGAATTTCCAAATAGTGCAAAGTGTTGAATAGATAGCGGTCATTAAGTTACGAAGGTTGTCACTTGCATATGTGCTTGTATCTCCAGGGCTAGCGGATACCTGGTTCTGTGATATGTCGGGCATGCAAAAGGCAGGGTCAGCTTCCCACATCATGGAAGTGCCAGGTTGGCCACAGGTAATATCATTTAAAAGGCCTCCTGAGGCATTTGTGAACACCTGCAGCACCCGTCCCTGGTAGTCCTTAGATGGAAGGGTAATACCCTGTGCAGTAGCCTTCATATTAACAGGGAATCCAGAGGTCTGACTTTCTGGGTTTTGTATCAGTATTTCCAGATACTGGTCTGATAATCTCCTTGTGAACAAGTAGAGAACTGTTCGGTGTTACAGTGGGAACAGTTGGCTGCACCCTCTATACCCATGTCTTAACCTAGTGTAAGGTCCAGCCTACTGCGAGTCAGAAATTGGAATGAGTATTTTGAAATGAATATGTTGTTCATCATCTCAGAAGACAGTAGAATTAAGCCAACTTGAAGAGCAGATTTGGAAATTACTAAACTATCCACTATTTCTCAATGAAGCGATGTGCTCTGTTGTGGCCTCAGTTTAGCATCTCATCTAAGCCAGTGTCCTACCCCAAACCTGCTGAACTTTCCATACAGCTGGAACGGTAAGTTCTTGTGAAGTTTACTCACAGAATTTCATTATTTTTTAAAAAATTATTTGTTATCATCTCATGCTAGTGTCATCGAAGGCAGGTTTTAGTGGTGTCTTGGAAACATGCTGGTTTTCAGTTTGGTTAGTAGATTTCATTAAACATGGTTTGTGCTGCATAGTGGACATAGATGCAGTGTGCTGTGAAAGGTTGAACTAGGAAAACACTAAGTTTCTTAACAGCTGTATGTGGGACAAGATAGCTCTGTGGCTCCAGTAGTGCTTTTACTTCTGTCAAGACAGATGTCATCTCTCCTTACAGAGTCCTATAGTCCTAAGTCTGTGGTCCTAGCACTGAAGTGCTCGCTGCCCTTTTCCTGTTGTAATTTGGAAATCCTTTCTCAGCCATGGAGTTCAGATGTCCTGCTGTTCAGGGGAGGTCATTACGAGTCTCTTTTGTAAACAAAAGTTTTTGTTATGCTGAAATCAGATGTGTCTGTTTGAAGTGAAATCCCTTTCTGCAAGCTGTGCTCCCTCTGGTCAGGTAATATTGATGGATGGAGAAGGGTTAGGTTCTGGAGGAGGGCTGGTGTAAGCTTGGTTTCTCCAGGGTTTGCTCAGGGTGGTGTTTAGCAGACTTAGAAGAAAACGCAGGCATGAGCCTGTGGTACCTATTTCAAACCGTGAGGAAGTCAAGTTTGGAGCCCATAGCATATAAGCATCTACACTCAACTTAATGGTATGAAGCTGTTACAAAAGTGACAGAAAAGTTCACCCCCAAAATGGTAAAAATATGAACATCCTCTGAACTTGTATTGGAATGACTTATCTTGGCTTGTCCTGACTTAGGAGGAGATCTTGGCACATTTGGGCCATGGCCTCATAGAAGCATATGAGCAGACTAAACGGAAACCGGCCTTTCTCCCACTCCATGAGTCACTGCTTTCCTTCAGAATGTATTTGTTGAGGGGGATGTCCACATCTTGGAAGTTACCTATGGCAGTAAAAAATACCAGTCGATGATGATGCAATAAAACACATGCAGAAAACAAGAAAAACAACTAACCTGTCCTGGAATGCCAGTCATTTTCCCATGTCAGAGAGACACTTAGGGCTTGACTCCACAGCCCCTTCCCCATTCAGCTAGCCCTAGGTCATGGTCCAGTTTGTGTCCTGTCAAACTTTTTGGCCCTGTCAACACACCTGCTAGAGTCCAGCATAAAGGCGTAGCAAGGGCTGGTCTTGACAATACGTGGTATGTTTTTACCCCATTGCTAAGTCATGAGGAACTAGAGAGTGCTACTGAACACTGTGATAGCAGTGCAATGCGCTTTTCTCTGGTAGGGTAGAAACACACTTAATCGCTGTGGGTTGCAGGACTGCTCTGGCTGGTGAGTTCTGCTTTGTGATTTCTCCCACACAC
Organism: Pterocles orientalis; assembly: GCA_011057875.1. Lineage (NCBI taxonomy): Eukaryota > Metazoa > Chordata > Aves > Pterocliformes > Pteroclidae > Pterocles > Pterocles orientalis. The sequence continues at coordinate 1,903,603 of WKFP01014822.1, read as the reverse complement.
CTTTTTTGTGCTTAATAAAATAAGGAGCAAAAAAATCTGTCACAATGCAAAGATACAGAATTTTTAGTCAGACAACTCTGCTGGCAGGAGCTATGTGATGCCTGCATTTGGCAGGGAGGGGATAAGTAGTATTAATTTTAATGTAGCATCAGTTCAGGAAGTGGGAATGTAATTAGCCATTAATGTTGTTTGCTTGCATGCAAAATAAATTATTTGTTGCCCAAAGGGCTTCTAACAGGGAAATAGATTTCTGCTAATGATTTCCTAAAAAATGCTTGTCCACATGAAGAGGTAATACTTCCACGTGCATTGCGGTCTTCCTTTTGAGGTAAAGAGAGATGACTGAAGGCAAAGAGTAACCTGTTTTGTCAGGATCGCCACAGTTAATGGAAGTGTTGCTCCCAGGACTTGCAAAGCTGAGGCCCACACACCTAGCTGCTGGGCATTAGGAAATGAAGCATCTCAAGCAGCAGAAGCAGCTGTGGGAATTCCAGCGGTGCCTTACCAGGCTGAGTCTCTAGCTCCCTTAGGCGCTTTGACAGGTCCCACTGGACACTTGCCTGGGCTTTTGTCACTGAACACTCTTCAGAAAGCACTTTCCTGCCCCAGGTGCAAAGCACTGAAATCAGTGGAGGCTCTCACTGACATCCGCACACTTTGGAGCAGGAGCTTTTTCAGCTGGCTAGACCAAGATAGTCTCTGAGTGCTGTGTGTGCTCACTGCAGTGAGCTGTGTGTCTTGTTACTAGATCAGTCCTCTCCAAGCAGTGCGGCTTGGTTGTTGCTGACAGCTCTTCCTGTAATGGGGTCTTACAGCTGGGGGATATTTTTAAAGCTTTGGAAACTGAAATCAATTTTTCAAAAGTATATTTTCCTTTAAATCAGTAGATTTTGGCAATAGATTTTTTTATTATTTTATTTTTCCTTTCTCCTCCTTCCACACGTTACAAACCAGCGTTTTGGGGAGGTGTCGCTGTGTTTTCCATTCATCTGTGAGACAGCTCTCTTTCTGAGTCTCTGTAAAAGTGAATCAATGTCTTGTCTGTAGAGTAAGTCTGCTTGTACGCATAATGAAAAGTTGAGCTGGGTTGCTGTTCTGTACAATTAGTGTTTCCGCTGTCATACTGCAAACAGCACATATTGCACTCCCGTGCCACTGTAATCCGCATCACTGTTGTACTCAAGTCAATGAATAAAGTTTGGAGCTTTATTCTTAATTGCTGAATTCATGTTGCCTCATTTGTGTTCTTTTTTTTTTTCCCGTCTTGCAGAGTTATATCAAAGTCCTCTTACAAAACAGAATGTGCTCTCAAGAGAGAGAGAATGGTGAGGCATGAATGACCAGAGCAAGACAGATGGACAGTTACACAGCTTCAGTGAAATTGTGACAAAAGGTTTGAAAATAGACACAAGGCTTCTTGTAGCTAAGTCACTAGAAATAGATACTCATACAAACCACGCGGGAGTGTTAATTTCGCATGGTCAATTTGTGGTTTAAAAGGACCTGAGATATCAGTGAAGTCAATGAGGTCATGCTGCTACATCAGCTTCACCATCTAAATGGTTTCCTCTCTTTATCCTTGCAAGTTCAGCAAACATTTTACTCCCTAACTTGAAAATATATTAATGTGTCTTAGTATTTAAAGCTAGGTGTTTGCTTAATTACCTGGAGTTATACCTGCCCAGCCTTGGTCTGGGGGTAGAAGGTTGGGGGCGATGCCATCCAAGGAAATAGAGGTATAAAACATCTGTGAATGTGCTGAATGCTCGACTCTCCAGCAGACCATAGTAGCAGCAAAATTAAGCAAACTGCACCTTAGAGGAGTAGCAATTCCTGTCATTGCCTCAGAAGAAAGACATGTCAAGACACCTCAGTTGTTGTTGCACATAGATATCCACTGGAACAGCAGCCACTCACAGACAGCTCTCCAGATGTCCTGCCAAACATATTCACTGAATTAATTTGAGCTTCCTGCAGTTATGCGACCTGGAGCAAGCAGAGCTGAAGCCTCATTTAGGATTGGCCTCTGGGCTTGTTTGTGAAAGGCTGGGGGGGATGGGGAGAGGGGGGTGATGTTATTTGAAGTGAATGCACTGGGGATCAATCCTAAAAAAACCTTGAGGGGGATTGGAAAGAATCCTGCTTCGGGCCATTGACGATCTGAGCTTCAGCCCTGTTCAGGGGCAGGAGAGATGCAGCACACATTCTGCACCGTGTCCTTGAGCCGGCACAAAGCCCCTGTGGCACTGGGATCTGTGTTCTCCATCTCTTCCAGTCCTCAGCCCTCTGAGACCCATCCCTGTTGTTGCCGTACCTTGCCGTACAGGTTCTCTCTCACGACGAAGGTGAAGGTTCCCCCAGGGTTTTACTTCAATGATGTACTGTGTTGGGCATATCTAAGGACTGAGCTTCAGATGAGGTGGGGGCTCATGTTCCTTCCTGGAGAGGAAGAGGTGGGGAATTCAACACCACCATGAAGTTAGCCTTTAGCAAAGTTCGTATCTGCCCCATTCACTTCCCAGGCTGTGCCTAGATTTTTGTTGTGTTGTATTTGTGCTGGTATTTGCACGAGAGAAACTCTTCTGTGGACAAATCCAGCACAGTGACTTGGTAGCAGTCAGATGCTTCCTTTTTTTGGATGGTTAACTCCAGAGACTAGTTTTTCTGTGGTTGGGACAAAATAACATCAAAATCAGAAAATCAGATTAATTTATAGCAGCTGCTAGAAATCTGATTCAGTGAAGGGCAGAAGCACCACTTCAGTGGAGTATTTGAACACAGGTTTTTTGCTGTCTGTATTTCTGCGGTGTCTAGCTAGAGGAGCCCTAATCCTGAACTGGACAATTTGTATGTACAAGGTGGAGATGACACCTGCTTTGAAGATTTAGGGGGCTAAATATTTTTCAACAGGCCTGTAGGCTCATGGACTTCAGCAGATCAGTGCATGTGTTCCAGTATCCCTTGTTCCTCTGTGTCCTTTGTGTTTATAGACATTTCCTGCCTGGCCACTTCACAGCCCTCAGAGCTGTCAGAACAGGTATGAATGAGGACATAATAACCCATTTTCTGTCCTGTCCTTTTTAGGACCAGCACTGAGAAGCTTCAGATTTCTTACACAACTGTAGCCCCTTGTGAGCAAACTTCAGCTGAGAACACATGAGAGCACATGAGAGCACACAGCTGTGCAGGTTACTGTTGGGAAGTGCTGGACAAGCCTGAGCCAGAGAAGAGTTAGGAAGACACAGGGATGTTTGTAAATGTCAGCCTGTTTGTCTGAGAGGCAAGCATAGAGTCTAAGAGACCTTTCTTTAAAAAAGTTTTGTGCTGTTTATTTCCCCTTCTCGTGGACAACTAGACATCAGGGAGATGTTTCCTGCAGAGCACGAGCCCATTCCCCACCTGCCAGCCTGCAGCCCCCAAGCACTTTCATGTGAGGTGCTCCCTGGGCATCTATGTCCCGTTAACCTTCCTGGGCTTCTCCACACGGTTAGGGAGTAAGAAAGGTCTGTGCACGGAGCATCTGCTTTAAAAACCACACAGGTAGGTTTGTGATTTGGCCTTGGAAATTTTCTTGAATGTTTCCCAACCATGTAAAAAAAAAAATAAAAAAAAGTCTCCCTTTTGAAGCAGTGTCACTTACTCTTGAAAATCCACTGCCTGAGTCTCAGCTCCTTCCCTGTAGCAGCAGTGACCATGTAGTGCCAGTCCTAGCACACATACTGGAGGTTCTATGCAGCAATCCCCCAGCTGGGGATCTTTGACCCAGCCATGTAACAGAGCAGTTGCTCCGTTACAGCCTTCCCCATTATTGCCATGAATGTTCTCCTATGTGCAGAGCAACTTCACAAGGATCCATTCCAATCATCACCTTCACAGTGTGACAGTGCCAGCCAGCCTAAGTGCATTTTTAATTTTCCTCCAATTAAATACACAAGCCCAGTGAATTCTAAGTCCAGGATTTATTCTTCTTTTTTCCTTTTTTTTTTTAATTGTAGACCATTTTTCTCTGTTACCCTCCTCCCCCACAAATGATGTGAGGTTTATGACCCCTGAGTAATGACTGTGGAATGCACTGCATCCTACAGCCATAGCAAGGCATCTGGCAATGGGAATCTTCACAGCATGTCAAAAATACACAGATAAAACCACTGTAAATAGCTCAGATCAAAACAAGTCAAATGTCAATGCTAATTTGCTGTCAAGTATATAGCCCAAGACCACTTCCTCCCGCAAAAAGAGAAACCCAGTTCCCAAGTGTGACTTGCTCTACTGTCAGAAGCAGCTTGTTCCCCACCAAAAATCTCCTCAAACTCTGAATGAACAAGAGTGGGGTTTTTTTCCCCTTGCTGTTTTATTTTTCTGTAGCTTTTGTGCCTGTCTGCTGCTGAGTCTGAGGCTGGGAATTGAAACTTCGTTTTTGCCTGCCATTTTTCTATTGTAAAAAAGGACTCTTGGGAGAGATATTTACTGTTTTCTATGGCTCAGTCAGAGGGCAAGAGAGAAAAGTTGTTCCAGGAGTTCCCATTACAAAGCATTTTTCACATAGGCTCACTTTTATTTTTTAAGGATGGGGAGATTAAAGAGCTGGCAGCCCTGGAACAGGAAGTTTGCTGGACGTCCAAAGGTCAGGTGGGTCTCAGACAGCCACTGGTTCCAGCTCTCTTTTATATACACACTGCAGATTAAAATGTACATCCCGGACTGGATGTAGTTGTGGTAGTGATGGGGGCCCAAGGGCGTGGAGGGAAAGGAAGAGAGGGGGAGTAGGAAAACAGCACAGCGCAGTCTCTCCTCAGGCTGTGACTTCATAAGACAAAGCACTGGGCGGCTGTTCAGCAAGCTTAAGGTATTCCCACGCCCCCACAGCTTTTTCCTGCCATCAGATATGTCAGCATGACTGCTTGTGGGGTCGCTCTCACTGACATTCGGGAACTGATCCTGCTTAAAGAAACATTTTTCACTTTTTACTTTGTTGCATAGAGTTGTTGGGGTTTTTTTTCAGTTCCTTGCTTTGATTTAAGCAGTGGCCTCACAAAGCAGTTGTGCTGGCATGAAAAATGGAGCAGGCACAAGTGGACAATGGTGTCTGAAGAAAAGAGTTAGAGCAGAATATGTTAAACTGCCAGGGATATTGCACACTTTCTGTCGTGTAATCACAGTCTCAAGTCCATGGCACAGAGGGCAGGTGGTGACCCTCCTGTAGTTCCTTCAATTCCATCAGTACCATCATGCCTTCTGTGACTAAGCAGTTGATTAAGAAGGGTATAACTCTATGGGTGTTGGGGTGGAGGGAGAAAGGATTGAGCGCTGAGTCCCATGCAGTCTTTGCTAGATTAGTGTCCAGGGCTGAAGACAAGAGAGAGCTTCTGCTAGGCACTTGTGCCTTGGTGGGTGTTATGATGTCTTTGCTAAAACTGGGGCAATACTGTTTGGACATAGGTGTGGAGAAGGCAGGCTCCGCAGAGGCAGACTGACTTGGAGGCTGACTCTGCTGTTGGAGGTCTCCACCCCTGGGAGTAGATCTATTATGTATCTCTCATTATTTGGGTTCTCCCAGCCCCCATAGCACCAGGCACTGCGGAGGAGAGCTGGTGGTAGAACCAACCCTCTCTCCCAGACCAGCCCAGTCAGGCTGCCAGAGGGAAATGGTGCTCCCCCTTGGCTGACTCTTCTGGATTTAGGCTAGATACTGCAGAGAAAGCAAAATGCAGCCGTCCATTCAAGGAATTCATTCACAGAAGCTTTGAGGTCTTTATGTGAACCTAAGTGTTTGCTGTGAAACAGGAGACAAGGTACTAATGGAAACAGGTTTTACGATGAATGAACTGCTGCTGAGAAATGCCTACTTTACAGCCTTGATACCATGCTGGATGTTAAATGACTGCCAGGAGCAAACTCTGTGGTATCTCAGTTAGCTCTTACCCTAATTATCGTTTACAGAAGAGTCCTAGCTAGATGAATGAGGATTGCAATATAAAGGACTTAAATAAGATTTATTGATGTGACTACATGAATAATTCCCCTTGCAATGATGCATTTGAGAGCACAGACCTTGCAGAGGAAGGAAAGCCACTGTTTGATATTTTCAATCATTTAGAAGTGTGTGGTTTATTTTTATGTTTTGGTTCTTGCTGTTCCCTCCCCCCTTCCAAAAAAAGGTGTAATCCTCCTACTGGACAGGTTTGATAAAACAATAGCAGGTAATTGAGAACAGGGCAATAAAAACTAGCTCATCTAAATGGTGTGCCCTGGTGCTCAGGCAGCCCCAAACACACCACTTCAGTGCTCCAATGTTGCTCTGAACTCTTGGCACTCAAGGTTTTTCCATAACTGACTAATTGTTCAGCTTCCTGAAAAGTACATTTGTGCTCTTTTTCCCTCGGGAGCAATCCCAGCAGAGGACCCTCCGGAGAATTTTCCTGTGTTCTGCCAGTTTGAGCAACAATGGAGTCAGCACCAGGGCAGCCAGATCAGCCATCTGATCGGGGGGAAAAGCGAGCCAATAAACTGACCGTGTGGGGGAAAAACCAAATAGTTTTTAGTCCTATCAGCAATACCAACAGTCTCGACACGTGGCCAACCTGTCACTAGCTGGGGAAGGCGTGAGGGGAGGCATTACCATTCAGTGGCAACATGTTTTTAAATAACTTGAAAACACCTCTAGCAGTGCAGGTCCATAGACACATAAGCTGCAGCTGTCCTGCCAGGCAGCCCTGGTCCTTTGTGGTCCTACTGAGGGTGAGGGTAGCCCCCTGCAGAGGCCACCATGGAAGAATGCCCTGAGCCACAATGACTGCAGGCATGGGGAGGGCTCTGCCCCATGTCCCTTTCCCCTGGTGACCACACTACTGAGCCACCTGGATCTTCGAAGGAACTTGTAAACCATTCATTGAAGACTGGAGTCAAGAATGAACCTTCAAGAAAACATCTCTGTAGAGGCAATCTCGCTTGAGCAAGAGCTAATGCTGCCCAAAGGACCCCTGCCTGTTGCTGCTGCCCCCATTCTGCTCTTGCCTCTGGAGCCACCTCCCTCAAGGGGGAACATTCCTGTGACTCCCTTTTCTCCACAAACCCTGCTCCTCTTATCTTGTATTTCTGTCTTCAATCAGATTGTTACATATGGACAACCCTGTTTTATCTTTGCCTGGCAGACTCCTCACAGCCTGTGTCTGCTCCCACAGGCTTGGCCCTGCCCCACCACAGTTCCATCAAAGCAGAATTAACCCTCCTACAGGTCCTGGTAGCCTTCTCCTCATGGGGACACCCAGGTGAGTTCACCCAAAATTAACCAAACTAAATTTACTAATCAAACCCCTCTGGGTATTTTCAGCCTGATTTAGAATGTCACTGAAGAATGGAGCAAGTTTTAACAAATTAAAAAGACACTTAAAATCTGAAACTTTGGTGAGATTTTCAGCAGGTCTCATGGGAGTTGCTAAAGACATTACTCCTCACCAGCTCACTGCTACTCCTCACCACCTTAAGCTGCAGCAGCGAAGCAACTGAAGGTGTGAGCCCTGTGTGCAAACACAGGCAGGTTATTTCAAGCAATTGGTTGAACTGTGGTAGGTTTGTGCTGAGAACAAAGTGCCACCACAGCAATAGTATTTGCTGGGTGGCCAGTGAGGAGCTGGGGGTGGGCAGAACCTGCTCAGAACAGGCTCCTTGAGAAGATCTCATGATTTAACTTCAGTACTGAGAGCTGCCCAGCAGCAGGAACCTCCTCCTGTAGCAGAAACCCACATATCCCCTTACTGTATCTGTGAGGAGGACCAGAAAGATGTGGTCCAAGATGGACCATGTGGACTTGTGCAGTCACCTCCCACCCCACACTGTCCGCTGTGGCTGCAGCTCTATGCTCCCTGGGGATGGGCAGATGATGGCTTGGACATACAGGGGCCTCGGGCATCGTGGACATTCTGCTCCTGCCGCTCGTGCATGAGGTGATGCACACCGTTGCCTAATGCAGCCAGTGGCAACCCTAGTGGCCTGTGCCCCTGGGCGACTCTCCCAGTTGCTGCCCCCCTCCGAAAAACCCATTTCTGGGCACCTGGCCTGCAGTGTGAAACAGCCTTTGTGTGATATTTTGTCAGCTACAAATAATTGAAAAAGGCCTACATAAAGTCCTAATTGTGTCACAGAACAGGCTCTTCAGTCATCCATCTTCCTATTAAACTTGTGAATTTCAGCTACTCAGCCCTGTTGGAGTTATTTTCCCCTTCCCCTCCTTCTTCTTTTAAGCTTCTATTTATATTCTCTCAGTTGTCTCTGCCAGAAGATCTCATGTGGATACATTAGGCCTTTTCAAAAGGAAAGTTGGATTACAGCGATTTTTCTCCCCGTAGGACACAACAGCTTCATCATTCATAACAGAGCAATACTCTATAACTTCATTATAGATGGCATGAAGCTGGCCTATTTAAACAGAATACTTAATGATAGTCAGGAAGGCAGGAGAAATTCAGCTCGACTGGTCTACGTGGGAAAAGGGAAACTGTGGGGTTTTTTTTGGTATTTACTGAGGCGGACTTCTTGACTCTTAATTAGGAAAAAAAAGGGAAAAAAAAGTGGAAGATTCAACTGACATGGGTGAGATCTGTTACCTGGTGGTTCCTTCCAATTTGGCAGGTGGTTTGAATACCCTAACATTTAATATTAACAGCAGACGTGTGGGCTGGGAAGGACACTTGGACTCCTCCATAGTACTTAGACTCCACTGAAACAAATAGCAGTTTATTGATGCTCTCCTGTATGGACCACAGGTTCTCGTTCATTCCCCTTTCCCACTTCAGCAGCGCTGACCTCAGAAGTGCGCTCTGCTTATTGACTTTGGCTGAGCAGAAGTGGTTTAGGCCTAAAGAAAAAGCTGCGGACTGAAAAAACCTCTATTTTGGGAAAATGCCAGAATAAATAGCCTTCTGTGAGCTCACAGTTGACATCAAACCACAATTTGTGGTGATGATGGGGGAGGCTTAAAAAAAATCCCAGTGAAAATGTAGCAAGATGTAAAAATTAATGTTTTCCCATATTTTGATAAAAGTAGTTTTTCCTTTCGCCTGGGTAAGTTTTAATGGCGCTGAAGGGTGCCAAGAGCTCAGCTCTGTTGAGGCGAGTCCTCCATTGACAGCTTGATACTCCACACAGGTTTTTTTGTACCAGCTTGGTAGAAATTTTGGTCAATGTTGGTTTAGTGGTAAAATCTGTAAGTGTGGGTGAAGTTTCTGATATTTGTTCAGCTGAAAGCTGTGATTTCCCATCTGATCCCCTCAAAAAGTAGGACCATGGCTAGTTATATATTAGAAATCTGTATCAGAAGCTCGTAGGAAGCTGATAGCCATGTCCAGTAGTGCGTGTGAGTGTTATGTGCTGAAATACTGTGTATGGATACCCAGTGAGGTCTGCTGGTGGGAGCATCCCCATGTGGAGTTTGGAGAGGAAGGGAACAAAGAATGCTTTTGACTTCTTTAACTGGTATTGAACACTGTCAAAGGAAAGCTGAGGGGCTTCTCTGGAGCAGGGAGAGGGTCTGAAGTAGAAAATAAGTATAAGGAAGAAATGGCTCCAGGAGGAACAAATGCCCCGACTATTGAGCACACTGTCTGGTCAGCATGTCTCATACTTTGGCCGGAAGAAGGTACTCCATCTGTTGGGGGAACAAAAACAATTCATGCTATTAGAGCTCCCTGTAATTTGGTTTAGAAGCAGTTTGGACTCAACAACTGCAAAGGAAATGTCAAAGGATGGGAAGCCAAGAGAAGCTCATCAAAAAGACATCTGGTCCTGCTGCTGTCCTTAATGGGAAATCCCCCCCTCCCTCCAGCCACCCTCTTCCCAGCCACGCTCTTTTGAAACAGTTAATGTCTGAGAGAATCCAAAACATTGCTGGAATGCATCAGCGACGAAGCTTTTGTATAGCTGAGCAGCTAAACAGCTCTGGTTTTGTTTGTGTTAGGGCTGATTGTCTTGCCTTTCATCGGTGAAAGTCAGAAATGGCTGGACAGAAGTCAGTGGAGCAACACCAGTGTAAGGCCAGTTCAAGCTGGGGGAGAATGTTGTCATCTCTTTTATGGCCAGAATCATGAGGTGCTTCACAGGGAAGCAAGAAGACCTCTGAAGGGACACCCGTAGACAGGATGCTCACGAATCTTGTAAGGTGAAAGATTCAGGTCCTGTTCTCCACTAGAGTACTTGCTCCTCCTCCACCAAGCAGCTTTGCTTGCAACAATCGTTCTATCCTGGACAGTGACCCATCTGCCTCTCTGGTTCTTCTGGCCCTTTCTCCACTGACAGAACCCTAGCAGGCTCCCAGTGCCTTCCTGGAACCAAGGAAACTCTCTGGTCTGCTCTGAAGCACCCTTTAAAGTTGTTTCTGGGGAAAGATGCTTCATTGCTGCTTGTGCTCCTGAGCTTGCAGCCTGGGCTCCTTAAAACATTTCTGCAGTAAGCCACGTGGCAATGTCACATGTCACAGCTCCTCTCAAAAAACGATGTTCCTAGGGCCTGGGTGGCTCAGGGTTTTGATGTGGGATGTAAAGTCTTTGATCACATGAATGAGGACAGTTAGCAGTGTTGAGCTATTTAGACCTCCCTGGGGAATAAATGGAGGTTTCAGTTCAATTTCCCAACACCCACTGTCTCCCTTACCCCCAAATCACAAATTCTGGAAGACAGGCAGGATTCAGCAGATCAGGACTAAAAGACATTGGTGGGAGCTCCTTAACACACCGAACTCCTGACAGTGTCTGCCCTGTGCTTCTGGATAGAGGCAAGATCAGGGAGGACTTTCAAGAAGACAGCTGAGTTGTGACTGATGATCTCTCTCATCTAGCCCAGCTGTGTGGTCCCACCTGCCTGTGTGGACATGCCCAGGTGGTCTCCTCTCCCAGCTGCAGGTGGTTTTCATTTACCTGGTGCTGCCTCAGTCTTCCCTGACCCTTCTGTGACCCAGCTTGGCTTTCTCAGCTGGGAGAAGAATCTGCCTTTTTAATTTTCCACCATTTCAGCATGGAAGTTGGTCCAACAACGGTGAAAATGATGCTAGGAAGAGAGAGATCATTTGGCTAGAAGCAGGGGGAGGAGAGAGAAAGAGACATCTTTTCAGAGACAGCCATGTTGTTTTGCTGCCTCAGCTGTCCCCAGGTCCCCAGGCTTCATTGCTGTTCAGAGTGATCCATGTATGGACAAAAGTGATTCCTCCCCCTCATCAGATTACAGCAGCATTACAGCCCAGCACCGTGGCCAGGGATGCCCAAGTGAAAAAGCCTTTGGCTTCCTCGTTTCTTGGCATTTCACAGCACACACTTCAGCTTTAATCTCAGCTCAGACCTGCCACAAAAGCCACCTCTGCTCAGATCTCTCATGTCAAACACCCTGAAATAGTTCTATGCCTGCTTGACCACAACTGTCCACAGAGATATGGACACCCTTACCTGAATAGGTATCTGAGATGATATTTGGAAGAAAAGAGGACACTGGTGTGCCACCGTTGCCCCGAGCACATTTCTCTGCTAACCCTACTCTGCCAAGCCATCTTCTTTCTCCACCTGTCCTCCCGGTGCCTGCACACATGGAGTGTTTGACATGACTCCCCATCTTTCAGGAGCTGAACAAGACCAAGTTAATTTTACTTCTGACTGAGCTTGCTGAGTAGACTCCTGAACCAGGTTTCACAGCCTTGATCAGTGCATGCGGAAGAGAAAGAAAAGCCCTGTGAAATGACAGATACCTTTCATGTGTGGAGGAAATTTCTACTTTTTGCCCTGTCAGCTGGAATATTTTCTCTGAAGGCAGAAGCCTGACCACTATGGACTGCTGCAACTGGGAATAACAACATCTGGGAAAAAATACCCTGAGGAGCAGCTCTGCAAAGTCTGAGTCAGGTGTGATTCTTCCTGACAATGTCCATCATAACTTCCCTGAGGTCAGTGGAGGGCACCTGCACACAAGTGCTCACGGGAGGATTCCCTCCAGCTTTTACAACAGAGAGGTCAATAACTTTCACCAGACTTTGTCTCATGCTTAAACCAGGGAAACAGCAAGCCAAATGCAACCAAAGAGAGGGAAGTCATAGCAAAGACTTAGGCAGATATTAAAGATTTGCTGATGCAAAAGGTAAGTGTAACAGCAATAATGTTAATGAAGCAATGTACACCTGCTTAGTGTCAATATTTGGGAAAAAAAAGAAAAGCATTTAGCGTCGCCAGTGGATGAAAGAGATGATCAGGATCACGCTTCTGCACAAGGTATTTAGCAAATCATTATAATTTTATAGAGTTGTGTAGGCTTCTATATTTGTACTTGATTTCTTCTCTGTTTCACAGAAAGCAAGAGTGCTAAAATGACAGGAGGTAGGGCCAGAGAAGCAGAATCATATCGGCTGAAAGCCACAGCATGGTGCTTGAGAGCTTCAGCCAAAGGTGATAATCTCACAGACTGTCTACTAATACAGCATTAATATGCAGGGGGAAAAAAGCGTTAAAACAATCTGTAATACAATCCTTTGCAGTGAAGGATCATAAAAAAAGAAAAGACGAACAGGATGAGCGTGGCCCTCAAAGCTTGTCACACCTGAGTCATCACTAACAGTAATTATCACTAATAATAAGCAGGGGAAAAAAAAGGATATGTGGATGTGCAGGTAGATGGCTTTTATTTCATTGGCTTCAGGAAGCTCCACCAGGAAAACCAGTACACAATATTTGCTCTAGATGAGCATAGTGTCAAACACCTGGGAATGTTAATTCCTCACACTAAACAGGGTCTGAGTATTTCCCAGTTTTATTAAACCCCAGAACGTAACAGCCTGTTCGAAAAAGAATATCCCAAAGTATTTTAGCTACTTCCTACTGCAAGAGGAAGATGACAAACAGGAAGAACTTGTATTCCTCTGGCATTAGTGTTCGTCCCATTGTCACTCACCCAGCAATTGCCATGGGCCTAACCAGCAGCCTGGGATTCCAGAGCATCCTTATCACAGCTGGGGAGGGGAAGGAAGGGACAGGCAGGGGATGGAAGGGCTCTGCAGCCCGAACACAGGAATCACATGTATCTCACCTCTTGATCTTTTAAATAATCTTTCATTAGTTTGTTTAACTGGCATTATCCTTAATTAGCCTTGCTGAGTTCAGAATGACTGCTCACCTGCTTTGAGATACAGGCACACTTCAAAAGTTCACAAGATCAAGGACTACCCTGGTAGCTTTTGAAAGCTGGAGCCAAGAAGTAGCTGGAAAAAGCTCTAAGAGAAGTATTCCTGCATGACAGATATATTTATTTAACCTGTTTTATCTCCAGTCATTGAAGACTGCTGTCTGCTTGCTAGATATGATGGTTCAAGCATTTGGCTCGCCCACCTTTTTGTGCGGTAGTTACGTACTGGCAAGAGACGAGACACACTCCAGCTTCAGCTTCTTTGAGCAGCAACAGCCCTTCATCTAAACTTTCTCTTATGGAAAGTTTCCATGTGGCAAAAGGCACTTTCTGGTTCCACTAGACACACAGATCTGCTGTGAGGTGTCACCCCTGTCAAGCAGGGACTGGTGGTGAGTGCAGGACAGTGCCCTTCCAGCCTGGCTGCTTGCTTCCCTCATGAGCCAAAAGAGTCTGCTTAGGGTATTTTCAGAAAAGGTAAGGAGGGCCGTATGATGGAGGCTTGGGGTCTTTTTCGTACATACATGGCTTCACGTTTCCCAAAGCTGCCTTGGGCCACAAATGTCAATGGTCTGGGGGCTGACAGGTCCAAAAATTGGGAAATACAGATTCTGTGAGCCTCTCGTTGGCTTTGTCTGACTGCCCTCTCCTCGCTGGCACCATGACCCTGCTATGGCACAGACACAATGGTGCTTCCCCTACTGCCTTACTCAGATGGGTATGTGGAAGTTACCATTTGTGAGTACTCCAGCCTGTGGGTTGATGACCAAGAGCTCGGCTTGCAGAGCAGAGTCAATGTGCAAGGGGCTGTGTGGTTTAGAGGATCCACCTATCTTCCCCACAGCTCTCTGCAACAAAAGGTTTGTTTACATTGCAGGCCACACTGCCATCTTCCTTTCCACACCTCAAACCCTATCCAGGCCCAAGCCCAGACCCCAAGGCTTGTGAGTCCCATAAGGGGTAAGGCAATGGGATGAGGATTAACCTCAGAACAATGTCACCTTGGTATGACCCTTGACGTTCAGTAGAAGGGGGACGAGATCCTCACACGGCCAGTGGGTATGGCTCCAGTGAATAATGCAGAGCTGACTTCTGTTTCCTTATTTTTCAGCTCCCAAGGAGAGCCATTGCTTTTGCAGGTAACGGTTGTAGCTCTTTCCACAGGAACAGCGGAGCTGGCCATCCAGGTCAGATGCCTGGCCTCTCCTCTTGCCAGAAGGACCTTGTAGTGGGCAGATATGGCTCCCTTGTCCCCACACTGGCGGCTTAACCATAATTGTCAGGAGAAAACTTCCTCTATAATCCTTGTGCACCTTGTCTATTGTCACTTTGGATGTTCTCGTTATTGATACAAACATTAAATTCCTGCAGCGTGTCCAAAATATTGGCCTTGGGAACATGTTGTCGTCACCTGTGTCCTACATTGAGGACAGACTAGATGCCCACTTCTCCATTTGTTATTATTTGTGCATTTTGGGCATGGTGGCTCTGTGGTGGTGGTGAAAGTCAGGCAAGAAAAATGTTACTGGCACCCAAGGACAGGGACAGTGGAAGCCACTGGAAAGGGCGAATGCAAACTCACTGGCTCAGGGCTACAACCTGCAGCTGCTCTGGGAAGGTGGAAGCAGAACCCAACTTTTCGGGCTGCCAGCCAAGAGCAGGGCAGGAGCTGGGGTGCTGGCTGACCCCTCCCTGGGCTCTTAGCGCTAGGAGCCACCAGAACCCATGCAGCTCTCCCGGGGTGACCAAGGCCTTTCTCTGAACGTGCCCAAAGCCCCTCTGCAGCCCAAGCAAACACCATCCTAAACACAGGGCGCAGAGCAGGCACCCCCGCTCTGGGCATAGCAAAGGGTCCCGGGAGACCTCCAAAGCCTCAGCCCAGCACCCCAGGCACCCTCCTCCTCCTGTCACCGGCCATCACCTCCTCTTTTCCCTTGGGACCGGCAGCCGGAGGGTCCCCCCGCCGATGGGGAGGGTCCGTCCCGCGCCCGGGACAAGGCGCACGGCCAGTCCCCGAGCCCAGATCTCCGTCCCGGAGGCAGATCTCCGCTCCCCATCCCGGAGCCCCGATCCCGGCCATCTCCGCGGCTCCGGGGCGGGGCGGGTGGGGCGGGGCGGCCCGGGCCGCCCGGGGGGTTCGGCGCCGCCGGAGTCAGAGGCTGCGGGAGCGCGGTGGCGGCGGAGCGGTGGCAGCGACCGTGACAGCGGAGTGTCCCGGAGCCCCTCGGGAGCCGGTGGGCTGCGCCCCCACCGCTGCAGCACCCATGGATAAATACAAAGGTGAGGGGAGGGGGCGGCACGCGTGTCCGTGCCCTGCGGCAGTCCGTGTCCTGCCTGGTGGGGGGACAGTGGGGACCTGCGGGGGTGGCGTTGGAGGGGAAGGGGCTTTGGGGGGCAGAGCCACTGACGCGGGACCGCGGCGGCTCGCTGTCCCCACTCGTGGGAAAGCGCGGCGGCGCTGGGCTGCGGTGGGCTGGAGGCCAGCTCTGGGGGTGATGTTTCCCGAGAGGGACCGGGGATCAGCTCCGGAGAAGAGGGAGTCCCCGCGAGTGGGGCCCGAGCTCAGTTTTAGGAGTGTGGGGATTGTTCCGCGAGTGGGACCGGGTGGCGAGGGCGGGGGTCCAGCTTCGCAAGAGGAGGAGGCGGCCAGCAACTGGGGATGGCAGCCAGCTCCTGGGGGAGGCGATCTCCACGAGTGGGGTCGGGGTCAGCCCGGAGCTGGTGGGGAAGCGGTCCCCACGTGTGGGGCAGTGTGACCAGGTAGCAGCGCAGCCCCACTCGGGGATGTGGAGTCCTCTGTACCTTACCCGGGCACTGGGAGGAGTGGGGGAGACCTCTTGTTTTACACCATCTGTGGATCGGGACCCTTTTTAGCTACTGAAAAGCAGCACCTTTTTTTCGTTTTCTGGAGCCACAGCATTTGGCTAACTGTCCTGCTCCGTCTTTCTTCCCAAATTGCCCATCTGCATGGACTTCCCACCCTCCCAGGCTTAACAGGCATGACACTGAGTGTCCTGTTTTCTAAAAACAAACAGGTTTGGTGGTTAGGGAGAGGAGAGGTGAGCAGCCTGTCTGCTTTCTCTCCAGCTGGTCTCCTCCGGGCTGGTGGTCACCCACAGCCCATTTATTTCCCCACAATCAATGGTTCTGGCGCTTCCTGTGTGATGCCACTTGGTCATTATCGCCCAGAAGGGCTCATCTGAGATCCGTAGCACTATGGGCAGTGCTTGGAAGCTTCTCAAACTTCAGAGGTCCTTGCTGGCAGAGGAGGGAGGAGGTGGGGTGAGGTGCCCAGGCTTGGGACGGTTGGACGTGGGTGGGTGCTCTGTGATTTCTGCTCCTGCAAGTGTGTAAAAGTCTCCCCTGGAGGAGCTGGATCCAGCACTTGTGTAGCACAAAGTCTGTAATAAATGTTGCCTGCTGAGAGATGTGGCTCTCACTGTAACTGCTTGTAACTCAGCAGATGCATTCAAACTAACAGCCCTTGTTCCCACATTCTTTGGTGGGGACTTTGTGTGTCAAGGTATCATATTGTATGAAGCTAATTTTTTGCCAGGACTGTGTATTTTTTTGACTATGCAAGTATTTTAATATTCTGAGAGGACTAGCACTGTACTGCCTGTTGCATCTTTTTCATCCTTACAATTGCTACTTTACCAGCCCAATAAGCACAATAGTAACATACTGCAAAAGTGATATTAAAGATTATATTACAAGTCAAATATTGTGTAGTTTTTGTTGTTTTTTTGGGTTTTTTTGGCAAGGTCTGTACACTCAGTTCCAGTAGCAAAGCAGTAGATTCATTAGGATTCAGCTATGTTTTGTATATTGTCTTTTTAAATATGCACACTGCTTCCTCAGAGCAGCAGGGATGTGTTCTGCACATGTGTCATGAATAGCAAGTGCAACCGATTGCGGAGTCTTGCCAGTCCTTTTTTGTGTTGGTGGTAACAAACACGTGCATGTGGGAGCGTGTGTGCATTCGGTGAGGGTACCGAGGCATCTCCAGCTCTGCCAGGCAGCCATAGGTGATGTCAACAGCTCGTTTAGTGGGTGAGACGTGTTCCCAACGTGATGGGGTGGCTGGAGTCACCTGGGAGGGAAGGGCTGGGCTGGGGGAGAACATGTGGGAGTTGGGAGCCCTGAGGAGCAGGTGGAGAAAGCAGGCAAGTAAGTTATTAATAAGCGCAGGGGATATGTGCCCATTCTGGTGGGGATATCCTGTTGCTGCTATGGTTGGTATGGGGAGTCTTCATCCTTGTCCCTAGCCAGGCAGAGTACTTGTGCAGGGAAGACTCAAAAAGCACTGCTGAGCAGTGAACTGGTGTCTGGGGAGGATGAATTTGACTACAAGATCTTCCCTATTACCTAAGAAATGAAGGTTGCAAGCATCAGCAAATAGCAACATTTCTTTCCTTTAAACACAGGCAGGGATGTGCTTTAATCCAAGCTTTAACCTGGCACGTGCAAGAGGTGTCCCTCCTGTCTCAAAGATGGGTGAAGCAGCCGCAGGAGGCTGGCGGGGTGGAGCATGCAGGGCTGAGGAGGTGCGAGCTGGGGATGCCAGGACTGGTGGCTGGGAGGGTGGCACCCGTGGAGCCGGGAGAGCTCAGGCTGTTGGACTTGCCCAGTGGGAAAGGAAGGAGGGATTGTGAAACTCTCCTGGGAATGGGTTTCCTTTCCCAGACTCTACAAATGGGGTCACAAGGCCAGCTGCATAGGCAGACACAGGCTCTTGGCTCTTGTTAGGCTATTAAAGCTCTGAAGGATGATCTCGGTGTCTGGCAGGGTTGTTTTTTTTTTTGCTGCCAGGCCACAGTAATGAGTCTTCCACTGGTGAAGATGCTGTTTAAAAATCAACCTTCTCACTGTGATTTTGGAAGCATGTGTGAAGCACAAAGAGCAACAGACCCAACAGCTCAAGGGGACAGGAGGGAGACCCGCAGAGGACAGGAAGGAGTGCCAGCACTAGCTGTCCCCACAGCTGTGCGGTGAGAAGGGCAGAGCTGCTCAGCTCCTGCCCCTCCTCTGTCCCCTGCAAGTGCCTCTCCCCTCCTTCCCCTGTGTTTTGCCTTTGAAATTTGTACAACTGCCCCCTCTCGTGCTCCCTGTCAAAGTGGCACTAGGGCTGCTTGCCTGCTCCCTGCCCCACTTGTCAGCCATGGCTGGCTGCTCCCTGATCAGCCATCTCCAGACCCTGGGTGGGAAGAGGTGCTGAATGCACTGTCACTGATGAGGGATGTGTTGGTGACACCCTCACTCATCTGCCATCTCCATCCAGTCCTCTCAGACTTGTCACCACAGTCAGGGATGATTCCCCCGTGGTGCAGCCCCATGCATGTAGTCTATAATTATTGTCAGGTGATGCGAGCCCCGAGAGGTTTGTAAGATTATCGTTGTATTTTTAACGTTGGAGCTCTGTAGTGGCAGTCAGAGTGACTTGCAGCCCAGTTCTCCAAAGAAAGGTGTTTGACATTCCTGTTTGACTGTCGCTGTTGAGCAAAGACACAAGTTTGCATTTCTTATCAGAGGGTCTCCCAGGGCTCTGCAGGGCAGTGCTGATGTTTGAGGTGCTCCTCAAAGGGGATGAGCATTGTTTGTCTATGGAGGAGAGGTTGTCTTCTTAACAGAAGCCAACAGTTTAGTGGTGATAAGGATTAAAATGGTGACTTGGTAGAAAGCTGAGGTGTTTGCTAGCTAGGTGACGTGTTTTAACTGGCAGGGAAAGGGGTGTGGGTCTGTTTGGGACCTCGGCATGTGTTCTTTTTAACAAGTTCTTGCAAATACAAGGAGATACGCTTGGGACTAAACCACAAATTGGAGACATGAATGAAAGACGTGAGTCCTGGTAACAATCTGAGGCCCTTTGTAAACTCCTGTTAATCAGAGTCAGAAATAGATTGATTCATATGAACATGATCTAGGCTCTATACAAACATGTGGTTTCTCCTCAGCTAAGCATCAACACAGCTGTTGGGTTTAGCTAATTGTCTTGGTGTAATTGGCAACTGGAGAAATCAGGGCAATGTACTGCACTGTACCAAATCCAATGCAATTTTCAGCTGCTGGGCTGAGCCTTCTTTTACATGCAGATGAAAATTCACATCCCGCGTAACATCATAACATGTACGTTATGTTATATGAGAGTGGTGAGTTCTGGAGATGGGAAGGGACTCTGAGGAACAGGCAGCAGGAGTGCAGAGCCGTTTACTCAGCAGGGATTTAGGAGATGAAACCTTTTTCTGTGACTGAAACCACAGCTCATCTCAATTATACAGCTACTGTGTCCACCCTAACAAACCATCCTACACACTGCCACCCGTGCCAGTGTAATATTTCTGTCTCTTCTCACACAGCTGCATTTCTGTGTAAAGAGGGCACCTGAGGATGCTCTGAGTTCTCGTGGGTGCACGTGAGCCTCTGGAGTGCTCTCCAGACCAGGACAGACTCACTGCAGATGGGCATGAGGCTACATGGACATTGGCTTCAGCCCCATCTAGTGAGCAACTGTCCTTGGAGTGTGTGTGTAAGTGCCAGGCCTGGGGATGCTGCTTTTGCTGCCTCCAAAGTGGTCATGAGGGCTTGCTCCCTGTCCTGACCGTCTGGCAGCAATGGGCAGTGGAGGCCTACCCCTGCAACCCTACCATGATGGGGTCTGTGCCTCTTCTGTGTCACTACCAAAACTGCCAGGAGCCTGCTTCTGAAGCTGGCAGTACTCACAAGCTCTGAGCCTTTGAGCACCTGCTTTCGGGAGTGTTCCTGGCAAGGCACAAGCCCTTGCTTTTCTCTTGTGGTGTTGACTGGTGTGCCAAGCAAGTCTCGCTCCCCTTTCTTCATGCACCTCCACTGCTCCTTGCAGCAAGCTCGGTACATGCCGTGCCTGGCCAGGGACAGGTGAGACCACATGAAAGAGTTTATTGTTTGGGAGTTTTCACTGATAGCTTTCATTAAACACCCACAGCCCAGCAACACAGGGAGTGTCTGTGCAAAAATGCCTGTAGTGCTGTATTTTGGAGCACGGCTGGCTCTTCCAGCTCCCAGCAGTGGGGGCAACAGGGCAGCCTACGTCGCCCAGGCTCTGCAGGTCTGCTCACCAAAGCACCACAGGCTTTTATATCCAAATTCTGGACATCTGCTCAACTGGATATTTGCTCCACAATGTTTCCATCTCAACGTACGGCACATGTGAAGGGTTTAATGACTTGACCGAATCCCTTAAGGTTTTATGGCAAATCCAGCCCCAAGCTCCCTAACCAGTGGCCAGTGCCTTCCTCACAGTCATCCTGCCTGGATCAGAGGAAATTGGGGATGCCATTCTCTTCAGAAGTCCCTGTAAACTCTGATTTGCTCTACCCTCTGGAAAGGCAGAGATCATCTGAGGCAGGGATGTGCATCTTCAGTCAGTAGCACCTGGAGAGCCCAGAGCTGTAGAGGACATCTTGGGGAACTAAAATTCAGAGGTGCACCTGTGATTAAAGATGATGCAGAGCATGTGCACCCAGCACGTAGGTGTTCCTCTCCAAAGCTGCCTGGATGAAGCACAGACCCAGACCCAGCAGTACATTGGGATCTGGCAGTCACACAGCCAGTTTGACAACCTACGTGTTGTTGTTTACTTCATCTTGGAAGTTGAGTCATTTGTGCTTTTCTCTCGGGTCAGCAGACAAGACAAACTGGTCTAGTCTGTGCTGCAGGCTGACAGCAGAGCTCTGTGGGTCAGAGATGTGCCTGACTTGGCCTTGCCCTAAGCACCTGCCAGTTTCTGGGCTGGAACCGCTTATTTGGCTCTGGTTTGGGGGTGGGTAGGGAAGTGCCAGTGAACAGGTAAGTTCCCTGGCAGTAGCTGGGAGAAGGCATTTCCGTTGTAAGAGCTATGCTGCAATTTGAAGAAGAGGGGTTAAGTTTGGGAACTTCTCGCTGTGTGCTACAGTAAAACCTTGTGTGAAGTTGAGGAATAACTGTAGAAGTTCACAAAAGAAAAATCTGTTTAGAAGTGTTCAGTAGGAAGATCTTGATCTTATATATTTAAAAGAAAAAGTTCTTATATATTTAAAAGAAAAAAAAAAAGTACTTGAATTCAGGGAGCAGAGTCATAGGAGGAAAAAGAACTCCAAAACAAACACAAGTTGCTAAGGGTGGCCAGAAGAGCCAAGCCCACTGGGAAGCTGCAGCGAAGCAGGGCTGGCGCTGTGCCTGCACGTGCCCTTTCTGTGGGGCTGAGCCTTGGGTCCAAATCCAGCTTCCCGCTCCGACCACAGCCAAAAGAGGGAACAACCAGGGCAGAAGCCACTGAGAGCAGTTAAACTTGGGGCTGGCAGGGCAGATGAGAGCATCTGTGGCTCAAGGAGGCTTGAGCATGGTAATTACCGCTGGCAGGAAGGGTTTGGTTGCCCATTGCCATGCTGCCACTGGCTGGGCTGCAGTGGTGGAGGTGGGTTGTGGCAGCGCAGGATCCGCAGTGCGGCAGGGTGCTGCGGAGGGAATGCCTGGGAACTGCACTGGTTTGGTCTAAAGTTTGAAAGACAAAAGTCAGGACTCACTAAATTTTTTTTTCCTTCCCACTGACCTATTGCCTTCCTCGTGGGCAAAATTCCATAGAAAGCACATCTAAGGATGGTTTGCTGTATGGCAACATTGTCTTTGTTTGTAAACAGCTCTGTCTGGAAGTAAATATCTCAGAATTATGGGATCAGACCAAAACTCCCATGTAACGTACAGACTTGGCCACTTGCGATTTAATAAAAGCTAGTATTTTCCCCCATTGGGTGGACTGTGCTCAGTCTTGCATAACGGTTTTACTGATGTCTTTCTTTGCTTTTTTCCTTTGGATCTGCTTAGGATAAAAGTATAGTGCAAGGCTTAGAAACTAACCCTGGGAAATAGGGATCCACAAGCCTTAGCTGGCAGTTCAGCCTGTGGGCTTCTTACTTTTGAGTGTAGGAATCTCCTCCTGAGATAATTAGGAGCAGCAGCCGCCCCCAGCACTGTGATGGCGCACGTGTTTTTTCACTTGCTTTTGTGACTTAGGAGACTGAATCTTTTAAGAAGTATCTTTAGACTCCCAATCTTGCTAATAATTAATGCATCTAGGCTTTAGAGCCAGCATTGAGTTTGGGGTGTAGAGGCATGGAGCTAAGGAGTTGGGATGCTGTTTGAAGAAGTTTTCCTGACGCTTTAGTGGCAGTGCTTTGAAAGAGGTGGGTCTGAGCTAGGAGGTTCTTGCAGTTCATGCTCAAGCTGTGGCTTGAGCCCTTCCTTCTTGAGACCGAGCTAGGGGGGGAGCAAGTCCTGGGCTGCTGTCAGAAGGGGATCTCCTTCCTGGAGCTGCGTGTGCTGCGAGGCAGCCAGCTCGGGCAGGTGGCGAGGGGAAGCATGTGTGCAGGCTCCTGGGAGCTGAGATAAGGTATCTGCAAATAAATCTCGGATCCAAAGTCACTCTGCAGATCTCATCATTGCTCTTTGTCACTGCAAAGAATGACAACTACTAAGGCTTGGGAAGAAAGAGCTGGCTTGGAGAACGTGAGTTGCACAAGGTTCTGCGGTGTTACTGGTGGCTTTAGCTGAAAGTCTCTCCCCAAGCGTGTGTGAAGCATAGAGCTTTCTTCTGCCGAGGAATGCAACTGAGCCAGCTGCAGCCCCACAGCCTTCCAGTAGCACTGTCGATTTGTCATTTCTGCAGAATAAGCCAGTGCACGTCTCTGGTCGGTCCCAGTGCCAAATGGCTCTGACTTCTGGTGGTCCCACTGTGACTGAGCTGAAATCGGTGCTAACACACAGATGCTCTTTGGTGTCTGCTGGCTATGGGTGTGCAGTTGCAGCAGTTAGGTGGCCACCACTTGTGGTACCAAAATATCTCAAATGTAGAAATTGGGGCTGCCTTTAAAAGCAGAGATGGAGTAAGCCCAGACTTCGGCAGCAGGCTGTGACAGCTGGAGGCCATCGGCCCCATCCATCCCATCGGCAGCTGCATCCCTACTGCTTGGCTGGGGAGTGTGTCCTGTCTCCTTTGTTTAAATCTGGTGTCTTCATGGATCTTTTGTGTTTTATTGCAATCTCTAAAAATGTGCCATGCAGTCTTGAATGGTGGGAACTTCTGCTGCTTTTCCATCACCCTGGGGTGTATAGAATCAGGCGGAGAGCTGGGATTGTACTGTATGGTTCCACATCTGGTCTTAGTAGCTGCTGAAGCATGATAAAACCCTCCTTGAAAAGAGAACTGCTCAGGCTAACTGGGCTCTGTCTACGAAGCCACTGAGATCTCTTTACCTTGCTGCAGCTAGCTGGGCTGAGGGGTGAGATGTCCATCCGTCTCATCCTACCACAGCCAGATTTTTGGTCCCTGTTAGGAATTCGATATATGTGCACATGGGTGAAGGCATCTCTTTTTGCTAAAAGACGAGCAGTGTGTGAAATTGCATGAGCTAGTTGCACATGGAGGTGCGATGCCTGCTGGTGCCATGAGCCAGGAGCTGTCTGTCCTCCATGAGCCTGAGGCCACCAAAGAGCTGGCTGCACGCCAGCATGAGCATGGCAGCTCTTGCCATCTGCTGCGGCAGGGGCCTCAAGTCTGCTGGGCAGCACAGTGGCTACGTGCTTTTTCTCCTGAATTTTTTCAAGCCATGGGGGTGGTTTGCCTCATCTGGGCACGTTGCATTTAGTGCCTGGGGCTGTCGGTGTAACCAGTGCTGGGGCTGCAGGCGCTTTTGGAGTTCAGCAACCTCACTCTTTATCATTGAAAGCTGGTCACCAGTACCCCAGAGCACTGCAAAGTCACCAGTGAAATGCACATGTGACAGTTCTGGTGGTCTTGGTTTCCCCTCATCTTGGTATTTGTGCTCCCTACTTATTTCTGTCTTGCTTCCCTGAGCAGCAGCAGAGACAAATGCAGTTGTTGGTGATGCTCAGCCTATGAACAGCTGTGGTATCTGTGCAGAACGACTTGTTGCGTGCCCTGCGTCCTTCATCCCCCCAGTTCATCTGGCAATACCTCCTTTGGCTGGTCGACGAGAAAGCTGTAGGAAAATGTGAGGACTAACTTCTCATGATGGTCATAATCAACTGTTACTGGATTCTGTCTGTAACTTAACTAATCATAACATTGGGGAATTAATACATTTCACTTCTGTACATCGAGCATGCACACAGCTCTTCTGCTGACAAGGATCTGTCTCATTGCAGAGCCAGGGCTGTATGGGATAAGGAGCAACCCAAATGTCCTCCAAGTTTTACAGCAGAGATACACTCACTTTAATACAAACCCAAAAGATTGTGTTTCTTCTTACTGATAGAAAACAGAAGTCAGCTACCATACCATTTAGCAAAGCAACACTTGTGAATGATTTACACTTGTGTTAAGCATGGTATTATTTTATATAAACACAGGTTCTCATTATGGCTTCAACTTTATCTCCTCTTTTCCAGTCACGTTACAGGATACATACGTGCACAGTGCTTTTCAACTTTCTCTAATGAGCACTGCTAGCTGATGATGTTATCTAGCTGCCTAGATGCCGTGTCAATTTAATTTGCTGCAGCAACAGCTTTGAAACTGTTCCCCTAGTGAGATGATGCTTCCTGTAAATGAGGCTGTGTTTCAGGCGCTGAAAGGAATTACCAACTTGTTTGGTCCTGGTTGTCCTACTGCAGTACTGTACAGACCCTGTACTGATTAAAGTGTGTCAGAAACGTATTGATGCTTGCAAGCGTGCCTTGGCTTGTGTCTGAGTCTGGGTGAACTCTAAGGCTTGGTTCTAGCAAAATTCCCCAACTTTGTAAATCAGTCTTGAAGTATATTTATTGTGTTACCCTGCACACTTGATTTCTGGGATACTGAGTTGTAATTCTGCCTCTGATCCCAATCCACAGCTATTGAGCCTCTGTTAACGTGTTCTGTCAACTGAGTGCTTGGATTGTGGTAGCTAGTCACACTTTCAGCTCAGCAGGATCCTGATTTAATCACCTGTATGTGCCAAAATACCGATCAAATTATTTAAATAGGTTATACTGGCTTACACTGAGCCAGCAGAAACTGGCAATATATGAAGCGGAACAGACCTGGATGAGGATGTAGTTGCTTTAAGCCTGTGTCTGTTAGCACCCTGCACCAGTTAACTTCAGTGAATGCAGTTTTTGGATCAGGTTGTTCAAACGGATGCTCTCTTTGAGTGTAGAAAGGTCTATTTCTGGAAATTGAAGTGGGAGCTGGCAGGGTGGGGGAAAGCAACATGGCAATCAGAATTCCCGTACGTTATCCTAAAGGCTGAATTCCCATGTCTGGCTGAGAAGAGACACAAATGCTTTCTAGACCCAGGGGGCTCAGCATTCCCCAAAACCAAATGATTTATTTTTAATTCTGCTAGTTCACTGGAGCTCTTAAACCAAAGACCAATGACAGTTCTCCTGTAATGCTCAGATGTGAATGCAGTGAGCTTTGGGCAGTGCCCTGGCGGCACATCCTGGGGTGCCAGAGTCCAGGTACCCCTGGCAGTTGGGCATCCCACCGCCTGTGAGCCCAGCCCAGCCTGAGCACAGCCGGGGTGCTGGGGCAGCACCCAGAGCTGAGGTTTGACTGCAGCTGAAGTTCTTTATTAAGTGGCACGGGATTTAACTTTCATGTTTCTTTGAGCTGGCTAGGTCAGCCTTCCTTCAATTCTTTGGCTTAAATAATCACCTCCCCCTAAGGTTACGTGCTGGGTTTTTTCATTTGCTGCGCATACAACTTCAGCTATGGTGAGTGTTTTATTCTTGTGGTGGTCGGTTACAAATCCCGCAGGAATTTCAAAGCCACAGAGACAGGAGAACAGCCAGGTGTCAAGCACAGAGAACGGTACTCGCGTGAGAGGGTCTGAAGATCACACGTAGGGTGTCTTATTAGTGCTGGGCATGTAACAAAATGGGCTATCCATACGGTTAATGTAGGCAGTTTACTATCTCCCTGAAACTAGCTTTACTGCAAAACCAGGAGAAGATTGGTTCCTACCTCCTCCAGATCCCACGTTCTTGCATCCGTCAGCTGCTTGGTGTCTCTGTTAGGAAATGCGTAGGTCTGGAAGATATTCAATGCTCTATTTAAGGTGTTTTTATAATGTCTAATTCTGGTCAGACAACCTCACACCAACACTCCCCATTAGCTACAAAATCTTTTCAGTTTGCTTTTGTTCCCATGCTAGACTGAGGTTTTTGTTGGAAATGCTCTGTTTTCAGCATATGTTCTTGTTTTCCCTGATAAACATGAATGTCTGTTGGCCTGCATTTAGAGGAGGTGGGTAGGGCCAAATTCATTCCTGGTGTCGCTCCAGCATTATCAATGGACTGGCCACAAGGGTTGAGTGGGATCTCAGATTTGTATTAGGTTTGGTGCAAGTTTTACCAATTTTTATTGATACATTATTTAACCGTATTTCTGGTGCGATTGATAAAGAGGCCGTTAACATGCCAGAAAATCTAGTTTTGACATAACAAAAGCCAACTCCTGATAGAGGAGGAATGTTGAGCTGGCAACTGCTTCACCAAACAGAAATGCTAACGGTTCCGGGTACTAGCAGCACAGACGCGGCTGACCCTTGCTCCAGACAGAATTATTTGGACCGTGAAAGATGAGGAGGCTCTATGACACTGGAGACGTGCTTTATGAAAACACAGCCAAATCATCTGTGGAGATCTCAGCGAGGGCTGAGGGCTCTGGGGCTGATAGCAGAGCCTGCACTTGGCACAGATCCCATCAGCCCATGACTTCTTCAACTTCTCTGAGGCTTTGGGCTGAAACCTCTTCAGCTGCTGATGAAATGGTGCTCCTGAGAGTGTTTGCTAATCCCGGATTCTGGGTTGGAATTTCAAATTTTCTTGCAACCCTTGATTATATGATTGTCTTCCCGCGTTTATACATTTAGTTTTTGTCTGTTGTTCCCAAACATGCAGGCCTGCTCTGCCATAGCACAGCAAGAAGGGAGTAAAATATTCCATTTTGAATATGTGAGGGGAGCTGCTGCTTAGCACAGAGCTGGCTTTTAGATGAAAGAGTCAAATGCCTAACTGTTTTGTTTCAATGTGAGCAGGAGAAGCTTTGATCTAGAGGAGATGACTCAGTCAGTAGCAGGGAACAATTCTTTATAGTGAATTTAGAAATAAAACCCAGAGATTTAGGCTATGATGGCTTTGACACATCAGTCATAGTGCATATTATGTGCAAATGAAAACCATAACATCTGAAATGAAGTGTGGAGGCTTTTCTGAAAGGAGAAAAAAACACTGCTGATGTTAGTTGCCAAGAGTTTTCCTGAAGCCAGAAAGGACTGAGGGTGGGGGAAGATCACTCTGATGGAGATAGCAATAATGAGCAACGTGGACAAACCAGGAAAGGGACAGCCTTCCTGCAGCACAGCTCGAGCCAGAGATGGGGCCAAGATGAAAACTGGGGTCTCCCGGACCTCAGTCCAGCCCCATAATCCATGTCTGCTGCCTCCTTTTTGCCTCGACTCAGCGCGTCCCCTTTGTCACCGCTGGCAGCAGTTTGAGGAGAAGGCAGACGCAGGCAGACCCTGCTTGGTCATGGGGTCGGCTCCAGTTGGATGGAGCGGGGATGGCCAACTTCTTGCTACTGAGCTGCTTTTATTTGGAGCCAGGTGTCCGAGCCGAACTCAGTGCAGCTGTGTTTTGTGGCACTGCAGCTGACCGAATAAACACAGCTGGACGCGGTCTGGGTCCCTGCGCCTGCCGCAGCACACATGCGTGTAGGGAGCTGTGCGATTTGATTGGCATACGGCGTGGCCAGGATCCTGGGGATGTGGTAAAATGCATCTGGCTCAACGCAGCAGGCTGTTGGCAATTCCCAGTACAAAAGTGTCACTGGTGTTCATTATTTCTGCAGCTTTATTCTACATCCAGCCACTGACCTACATTTTGTTCTGTGCTACTGTCCTCTATAGGCTAAGAATAAATGGGTACCTACCTGGAGAGGGCCTCAGAACATTTCTTCATTCTCTTTGGTGGCTGCATGCAGTAGGTGATGGAGACTTCTTTGGCACAGTTGCCTTGGGAAGTCTCCTGCCATGTAACAATTCATTCCTGCTGAGAAGGGTGACCGAGCCCTCAGCCTCACAATCCCACCTCCTCGCCTGCACCGCCTCTGGTATTCACTCTCCTTCTCACTCCACCAGCAGACAGCTACCAGCTTTTCACCAGATTATTCTCCTGCTTGCCTTGATGACAGGCTGGTTAGCAACGGGAGCAAGAGCCTGGTGCCGGGGTAAGAGACAGGTCCATTGGGTGGTGATGTGCTGTCAGGAGGGCTCACTGGGAATGTTGGAGATGTGCAGGTCCATAGATGTCTGGTGGCAGCAATGTCCTTGGTCTGTGTTGTAGCCCTCCCTGATCACAGAGTTTGTTCCAAAGTAGTAGTTTGACTAGGTGGCCATATGGCTATAGAAGTGATTAAATTGGAGAGGGAAAAGATCCTTTAGACCATATAGTTCATCCCATGTTCCAGAAAGTGTGCATCTTCTAGTGTTTTCCCTGTTTAAATGTGGAATTTTCCAAGTGAGCTTACTTGCTTCAGTTCTCTTGGTGGTTATTCCATGGTCTGGGAGGTCTCTACTCTTCGGAAGATAATTTATAAGGGCTCTGAATTATTAGTATTGGATGTATATAATGGAAGAGTAAGATAATTTCTTTTTCTTGGCATCGCAAAAAAAAAATGCCGTTTTCACTGATGCCAAAGAACAGCCAGTGCTGTGATGTGAGAGCTGGAGAAAGTGTGTCTGTACCAGGGGATGCACTGAGGATGCAGCTACCCACATTGCATGCTGTCACCGAGCTGAAACCATCCTGGCTGTCCCGGGTATCACAGCCAACCTGTGCTCAGCAAGCAGCTGCTGTCCTGTAACATCACCATGCGGCTGATCGGGCTCACGTGTGTGTGAGCACAGAGCTTGTGCTTGGAGATGATTCAGAAGCTCAAGGCTTGCAAACAGAAATTGGAGAGAGTGTGGCTGGAGGGAAGCAAGTCCTCACTGGACTGGCCTGTGTGCTTCCCCTGCCACACAGGAGACTTCTTCAGCCCATGTACCCAGCCTTTAGATTATGTCTTTTCCCTAAATCTCTTTTTTTCTTTCAATAGAATAGTTCTGAATGTATTTTTAATGAGGATTTACTGTTGGACTCAGAAGGGACTTTGAGAAGTCCTCACCCTAGGCTTGTGCTCAGAGCAGGGTCAACACTGAACTCAGACCAGGGCACTTTGGGATTTGTCCAGTCAAGTCTTGAAAACCTGCAGGGACAGAGCTGCCACAACAAATTTTAATGGAGAACTTTTTTTTTGCATGTATCCAGTTGGCACTTCTCTGCTTCAATTTGTGTCTACTTGTTCTCCCACCATGCAGCTTTCTGGAGAGCTGGATTTCCTCTTCTCTTTAGTGTCCTTGTAGGTTTGGAGGACAGCTCTTAGCCCCCCAGACCTTCTCTTCTCCAGACTGTGCGAGCCGTGTTTAACTACCATGTGTGCACTCCTGCTTTCAGTCTCAATTCCTTGATGCCAGGGGCTGGATGCTACTCATGGAGTTGTGAACACTGTAGCCTTTCCTACAACTCGATCTGACGTTACTTATCAGGAGAGCTTTTGTGTTCCTGACAGACAAAGCGCTGATTTAACAACAAACCTGAGGCCTGCTCTGCCAGGAGTTGTACCCATTGCCTATACCTGGACTGCTGAAATTTGGGAGGTGGGTATGACTATGGATAAGATAGGGGAGGAGGATGGGAAGAAAAGTATTGGGTGAATTTAGCCTGTTGTCCGACTGGTATTCTCAGGTGGGATCAACATTGTAATTGATCTTTTAAACCGTAATCTACAGAAGTGCTGAAGTACTTCTGCTAACTTTGAGTATGTTAGCTCCACTGGCTCCGGTAGAGGTTTGCAAGGTTTCTTGGATAAAGGTGGAAAATCAGTTCAATAAAGATAGAAAGGAAAAGAAGGAATATTGCAGGGATGTGAAAAGGATTATGTTTGATTGGGTCAATGGAGATTGAGGTGAAATTAACTGGCCACGTCATACAAGTGAATGAGAGGCTGATGGACACCTAGTTTCTGGTGGTGCTTTTGATATTCACATGCTTCAGTTTACTCCTGTCTTAAGCGCATAGCACTGCCTTTACTATAAAGCAGTGTTGTGAAAATTAATGACTTTACCCCATGGCACCCTGTGAATGTTAAAAGAAAAACATTTTCTTGTGAGTAGCACTGGTAAATTGTATGATAGCAAAGAAGTTGGAAGCGTAGGCTCCAGTCCTTCAGGAAACGGCCAAAAGGACGCAGACAGAGGTGTTACTGAGTGTTGTGTGAGTGAAGCTACTGGGAGTCCGTGGTGCTTTTACCTCTCGACAGAAACAGTCCTGTCTATTGAGTGGATGTGCACAGTGGCAATATTAATCTGCAGCTATAAAACTATAACCTTTGCAATCAGTTGGGTTTTTCTTCACAGCTTCCAGATCTCACAAAATTGATGTTTATGAATTATAAATAGAGGTAAATGTACCTGAAAACTTGGGTGCCGTAACATTTTTAACAACTCTTAATCTATGTTGAAACAAAACATAACTTCAGTGCAGAATTGGTGGCAATCCTCAAAGCTGTAGATATGTGCAGTACCGCAGTATTGTCTCTTTTAGATGGAAGGAAATCGATGTGATAAATGTTGTATCAGAAAACCAAAACAAATCTGCAGAAATTTTTGCTTGCAGTTTTTGAGTAGGAGAAAGAGATAATAAATAATAAATCCAGAAGGGAACAAGGAAATCATGTAGCAACTGCGAAAGATCCAAACATATGGAAAATTCAATTCTATGGAGAATTAAGTCACTATTATGTAATTGGGATCAATGGAAATGAGCTGATGTCAGTATTGGACTGACTTAATGCATGGATGGAAAATTGTGTCCTCTCAGAGAGACCTGCTAATAGGAGTGGAAGCTCCATGTACGCTGCATTTCCATTGAGCATTGGGGTTTTTTACCTAGGAGGGGCCTGAAACAAACCCAGCAGAACTAAATATGGTTTGTGCTAACCTGGAGCTGATTTGGGGTCTGAATCTAAAAGATCTGTAGAAGATGGAAAACACTAAGAGCCTGTGATGAACATCTGCCTCGTACTGGTTGTTCGGGGTGAAACTTATCCCTTTCTTTCCATCTGTCTGAGCCTTTTGCACTTCAAGTTACCTGCTCATCCCTCCAGGTAGGGCGACAGTGACCCAGCAGCCTTGGAAATCCCCTGCCCAGGTAGGGATTTCCTGTCCAAACCCCAGCTGCAGGCTGGAAGGGGCTGTACCTGGCACCAGGAGGAAGGGGTGTCCCCCATGCCCAGGGTATGCAGACTCCAGCAGCATTGCATACTGATCATGTTGCAAAAGTGCCCAAAGACCTTCTGGCCTTCTTATGGCATGACTGTGATCCTGTGAGACAAAGCATATGGTGGGGAAGGGATGTAGAGCAGCAGGAAGGCCCCTGCAGCTGCACAAGATGTCCTGGAGGGGGGCATAGAGCTGGGGCACCCAGGGAGGTCCTGTGCTTGGTTTTCTGTTGTGACAAGGCTTGATAGCAGCAGCAGCAGTCTTGGAGCTTGTCCCTGAAAATAAGCCATCATTAGCTTGGCAGCTGTGCAGGAGACACCAGGGCATGCTCTGGTGGCATCAACCACGTATTAACTAAAAGGGATCTTCTGGTGGGAAGCAATGGGCTTCATGGGAGACTCTTCCCCACACGAAATAGGTTTGATATTCTACAGTGCTACTGTGTAAGAAAACATGCCTCTGAATCAACAAATGAGGCAGAAATGTCAGCTGTTAAATGTTAGTGGATGGAGCTGTCTTCATGAAGTGAGCGTGTGGGTGGTTTCAGATTAACAGAGATGCCAGAGGTGAGGAGAGAGTAATGAGAGAGAAAGGGATGGGATAATCATACCTTCGACAGTTTCCAGTCCAGAGAGAACCTGAAGGGAGTGGGCGAAGAGAGTGTGAGGTCTCCAAGGGTGTTGTCGCAGGAGAGGACCCGAGTTGCTCAGCACCTCACACCGACTGGGAATGGGAGCTGCCGTGCGTGCCCTCAGCCCTTCCCCTAGCCAGGCGCTTCTGCTGCTTGCTCTGTGCCTGCTCTGACAGTCCACCCACACTCTGAGCCAATGCACCTGGCCAACCTAGCAGGGGACAAAAAAAGAAAAAAACAAACCCCAAACCCTCTTGTTGCTGCATGTATCTTCCACTGGATCAGAGCTGACGTGGCTCAGTGCAGGGTGTGATAGATAGCATTGCAAGTGCAAGGGAGGGCTGGAACTTTGTAGCCAAAGGCAGGGGAAAGGAAGAGGAAAAAGGAGCCCAGGGGTCTCATTGGCTCTGTGGGTTCCGTGTTTGAAAGCCTTCTAGGTCAGTGAAATAACCTTGATGTTTCCCAGTATGAACTCATATGGAGGAGGATATGACATGGAGAGAGGAAACAGACTTACCTTCAGTTCCTTAGACATTTGTTCTGCATTTCTAGGAAGCCTGTACAGCCTAACTCAATAAACATTTTCTGTGCTATGGAATAATCACTCTTAAAATGGTGCTAGAGAGGTGAGGACACCCTTGGCTTTGGGAGCAATCTTAAAGTGATTGAGTCTACTTCCTGCCCTCCAACTATGCAGATCTGTTGAAAGGTGGCCAATGTCTTTCCTGAGAAACAGCTGCTCAGAAATTTGGGAGGAAAATATTTTATTCCTCGCATTCTGGCAGATTTGAGGCTCACCAGCTGGTTGAGAAGCCTGCCAAGGCTCTGTGCTGTTGTGGAAATGTACAGTAACTGGGCATAAGTAGCTCTAAGCCCTTTTTGGACTTAAGTGTGAAAATGTCTTAATGCTGGGAAGCTGTTGAATGTCTCTTTCAAAATAGAAATAAATCAGAAGGGAATTGCTCTGTCTTTGCCAACAAATAAACTCATTCTGGGGAATTTACTGTCCCTGTTTCCACAGCATCTCTTGGGCTCTGCCTGTTGGCTGGAGCTGTCCGGGCCCTCCAAGGGCCTCATGCTGTTAATGTCTATGTTTGAAATACAACATTAAACCTAAAAACCTGGTTCTTAAGTTGGATTTTTTGACTGTTTGTACCCGTAATTTGTGTTATTTCAATCTGAGGACCAAATTCTGACTATATTGAAGGAAGTCTCCCATTGACTTCAATGAAATGAGACTCTAGCCCTAGTAGGCTGAATTAAAGGAGACGCGGACAGAAGGTTTCTGCCAAAATGACTGCTCCAGCAAATTAAAGTTCTGTCACTGTTTTGTTTTGGTGGGTTTTTTTCTTCTTTTTTCTTCTTAACCTGAGTAAACTATTCTGATTTGCTTTTCTCAACTCCCTTCCCACGTACAACATGGAGAAAAGTTTATATTAAGTATTTTGCTTGACTGCAAGTATTCTGTTTGCTGTAAATTGAAAAGAGATATGTTTGTCCCAGTGTTAGAGCCAGTCTCCAGATGGAAAACAGGATGTTTTCTGCCTTAGGATGCAGTTTGGGTGCTTAACAACAGGGACAGCCTTGTCCAGCCTACATGTGTGCCCAGGTTGAGATGTTATGGTCCAAGTGGGTGGGCTGTGGATGGGTGGGCTGTAGATGAGTATATACCTGTCTGGATTTTGGGTCTCAAGAAGAAAATATTGGTGCTTTGTACTCTATCCAAAGATCAGTGACAAATGGAGCTTCCTGTCCTGGGGCCTATCAGTGACCTGGTAGAAGAGATGGATGCACCCCATCAAGGGGGAGATAGATATGACCAAGACACGGAATTCAGCATAAACATATGATACTCATATCATGAATGTGTGGGGAGGGCCCTTGCCTGGAGGGAATGGCTGAAGGCTATGTGAGCTGTATTTAGGCATTTTGTGAGAGTTCTGTGTACACATCCTATCCGGCCAAAGCTGCTATTATCTGGGGCCAGGAGCTGCTTCTATGTGGCTTTTTACAATGGGACAAAGATTGCGGGTGGGAATAGGCCAGTCTCCTTGTAGCCACCCTGACCATGGGTGAAACTCAAATCATGGTTTCTGTAATGCAGTGAATTTTTCTCTTGAGATGAAGTTCAAGCTGCAAAAGGCCGGAGCTTCTTTGGATCTCACCCAAGACTTTAACAAAGCAGCATCGACCTATTTGTATGATTTTGTATACACTATACAAAATTTCTGAACAAGATGTTCTTCTAACCCTGTGAACAGAAAGGCCAAGAGAGAAAGTATGATGTACTAGTGGGAGGCATTCAGATGGTGCCAAAACGGTGTGACGTGACTTGATACAGTGCCAATGTTTCAGCTGTAAACTGAATGCAGGTGAACGCTGATTAAAATGAGCCCACATAATATCTACTGCATCTGTTGTTTGACTTAAGGTAGCATCTATAAATACAGGTGAGGGAACCAGATTTTGTCTGTCTGGTGATACATGAGTATTCTTATCTCTGTATTTTCATCCTAAAACAGAAACACGAACAACCCACACATATGCAATGTTACTTGCTCTAAATAACCTTAAAAAGAACCCAACACACCTCACTATTTATGTTTAGTTTTTGATGAGTAGACAGCTTGGGAAAAATGTTGGCTTTATTTATTACACCCTATCATCTTGCAGTCTTGATGTGTGTAAACCTCTGATAACTGGCTGGGTGGCTGAGGGGGAGCAGTGGATGTTGTTTATCTTGATTTTATTAAGTCTTTTGCCATTCTCCCATAAAATCTTCATAGGCAAGATGATGAAGTACAAGCCAGAGAAGTGGGCAGTGAGGTGAGGCAATAACTGGCTGAACTGCCATGCTCAGTGGGTTGTGACTGGAGACATGAAATCCAGCTGGAGGCCAATCACCATTGGTATGCTCCAGAGGCTGATACTGAGGCCAATGTTGTTCAACATCTTCATTAATTACCTAGTGAGGGGACAGGGTATGTCCTCAGCAGTCTTGTAGATAAAACAAAAGTGGGAGGAGTGGTTGACACAACAGATGGTTGTGCTGCTGCTAGGAAGGACCTCACGAGCCTGAAGGAATGAGCCAACAGGCATCTCCTGGAGTTCAAGAAAAAGGGTAAAGTCCTACCCTTGGGAAAGAATAACCCCAGGCACCCGTACCTGCTGGGGCCAACCAGCTGGAAAGCAGCTTTGCAAAAAGACATTTGAGTGTCCTCGTGGACACCAAGTTGAACATGAGCCAGTAATGTGCCCTTGTGGCAACAGGCCAAGAGCCTCTGGGGCTGCATTAGGCAGAGTGTTGCCAGGGTCGAGGCAGGTGGATTTTCCTCTTTGTCATCCCTAGTGAGATGTGTGGGGAATGCTGGCTCCAACAGTGGCCTCTTTGGTACAAGAAGTAAGTGAACGTACTGGAGCTGGTTCAGGAAAGGACCATGAAGATGATGAAGGGGTTGAAGCATCTGTCACAGGAGGGGAGGTGGAGAACTAGGACTCTTCAGCCTGGAGAAGAGTCAGGTTGAGGGGGGTCTTATCCATATGTATAAATGTCTGGTGAAGGAGAGTAAAGAAGACAGGCTTTTCTCAGTGGTATCTGGTGAAGTACAAGAGGCAATGGGCACAAACTGGAATACAGTAAAATTCCATTTTAATGTGTGGAAAAGCTTTTTCCCTGTGGGGGCTGTCAGAAGGTGGAATGGGTAATGTGCTGTAACTGACCCTGGTCAAAGCAGAGGCTTGTGTTCAATAGTCTTGAGAGATGCCTGCCCATCACCCACGGCATCAGTGAAACCTCTGAGTTGTCAGCACACTGCACAGTCCCTTTGAAGGAATTTCTGTGATTGGTGAGAACTCTGGGATGGAGCATGCTTTACTCCAGCCCTAGCATCTGCTCATGCTAGGTACGTCCGTAGTAACAAAGGAGGAACTTTTAAACAAAAGAGTATGTAAGCCATCCGACGATGCTTCTCCATAGAGGCACGATTTGTATCGGTCAAGGGAGTTTTAGCTTCCTGGAGCAGGGCCCCTGCTCCCATAGCACGACACAGCTGCATGGATGAACACCCATCCCACCGCACTGGATCTGCTTTTGGCACACTACAGTGAACTTGTGGCTCTTAAGCTATTGTACAGGCGAAAATCTGGAGTGTTGAGAGTGTAGTGTCAGGGCTGCAAAAAGAGGCTTTTCTGTCCTGATGTTTTACTGCCTCTCTGATTTCCTCAAAGCACCACTAAATGTGTCACGCATAAAGGTGGTTTCATCAGCAATTCTGCTTGGCTGGAGGGAAAACATGTTCTATTTTATTTATTTGGTTCGTTCAATACAAAGTCTTTCTTGGCAGGTCAGTTGCTTCCCAGGTGCTTTGAAGCAGCCGTTTTCTGTTCCTTTGCCGTGATGGAAAGGTGAGCTCCCAGCCCTGGCCAGCTGTGGCTGATGGTGGGCAGAGCCGCTGGCCGGGCTGCCCTCCCACCCAGCCGAGTGCGGTGTTTGCCGTGTCAGTCCTCTTTGGCTGCCCTCTATTTTTAGAGGTTTGGAAGGGTCACTGGGTTGTTCCTCGCCAGAGGATCTGGCACGTCAGGTCTCCCACACGTACTGGAGTTCAGCAGGGCAGGAGGGACTTCTAGTGGAAAGGCACATCTGTTACTCCTTAAGTGTGACCACTGTCAAGGTTTCCATCCCTCCAGAAAGGCAGTTCTTAGCCAAAGGCTCCGTAATCTCTGATTTTTCAGGAGGAGAGGGAAATGGAGTAAGTCTTCAGGGTAGCTGATTCTTTTTTTAACTGAAGGGATTAGTTTTGTTTTAAATTACAGTATATTGAGTCAGTGCCTTTGACACCCACAGCTGTGTCGGTGGAAAGCTGCTGTAGGGCTTGGTGGGGCAGGATCCCGTGTATCTGCTGTGGCTTTGTGCAGGATGCACCTTGCAAGGGACCTTGCTCGTAGACAATGCTGCACGGTTCCTGCGCTTGGCTTTGCTCCTCTGGCTGGAGCATTCCTGTTGGAGGGTGCGAGGCTGCCCAGCAAAACAAATGACATTGTTTTCACATGGTGTAAAGCCGCTCCCTCCACCTTCCCCTGCACCGCTGCCTGTACCTCAGCTGTAGATCCTGAGGGGAAGCTGCGGGCTGAGTCATCTGGCTCTGCCTGTGTATTTATGAAACGGGGAGCCTGGAACACCGCAGAGGCCGGGAGGAGAAACCAATGAACAAAAGATCTTGGCCAGAGATGGTGGGTTCCCCCCACGCTCCTTTCCTGTCCTCGGGCTTGGCTGTCAGCACAGATTGCCGTGTTTCAGCTGTGAGGTGATCTATAGGAGCCGGTTCAAGAAAACTATTGATGAGGCATCAAACTGCTGAGCTAAATTTGCTTGCATTTTCCTTGAAAAACCTCACACGTGAGCTCCAGGCAAGGACAGAAGCATGTAAGAAGGCTTGCACAGGGAAGGGCTTTGAAGATTTGCATTGCTCACAGCCGAGAGAAGAGGTTGTGTTCACCCTGCAGCACCCAATGTGATGGGGAGGCTGCCTGTGTTCCTCTGGCTGTTTCAGCTGCTCCGTGCATCAGCTGCAGCCTGCAGGAATGAAACTTTGATCTTGCTCACACAAGGGTAAGGCAGAGGGAATACCGGGGCTGCTCCTGGGGCCGCTCTGGAGAGGGGCAGCCTGCTGTGGGGGGCGTGCAGCCTGTGCTGTGACCCTGGGGACACACCAAGCCTGGCCCCCAACCCCCAGGTGGGTTGTTTTGCAGCCTCCCGACATTATCTCCTGTTCCTCTTCCTCCTGGAATAACAAAATCAGAGCAGGTAGGTTTGGGTTACTCTGCTCCAGCAGCTGATCTCCTCTTAATGAGCAAAGTTGCCTGGGGATGCCATTTACCCAGAGGAGGCTGTTCCCCTGCACTATTGCATTGATTTCTTGTGCTCACTGCATGTCCAGCCTCACTCACAGATGCTGTTATCTCTTTCCATGCTTTCCCTGGAAAAGCTATTTTTCAGCAGAAGGGCTGTGTTTGCAAGCTTCCGCCTTCCTGGAAGGAGCAGGGTGAAACGGCTTGTGGTGCTGTTACTGTGTGAGGTGGAGACGGCGGAGGAGGAGAAGTACAGCAGAGAGGGATTGCTCCTTTCCTCTCCGCATGTCCCACCCACGCAACGAGAACAGGGAGTTTGCTGCTAAAGCAAACGGGCAGAAAATGGGAAGTGAATAAATAGGCTCCTTTGCACACTGCAAGTATGACCTGGGGGACGTGCTGCTCGGGCCAAAGAGTCACTGCTATTAGCCTCGCTTTTCAGAGGGCTTGCTCACTGGATGTAACCCAAACCTGCCTGAACTCAAAGCACTGAGTCTGCAGTGCCTTGTGGCTAGGCAAAATCGATCTGCACACTTGCAAGAAACAAAAACCAACTGTGTCATGGGCTCCTTGGGCTTGGGCTGGACAGGAGCTGACATGGGGCTGTGTGGTCTTGGAGGCAACACCTGGAAAGCCTGGGTCTATCTCTCAGCAAAGCAGTGCACCCTGGGGTGGAAGATGACCCAGGTATTGATTTGGGCACGCTGGCCCAGCGGTCTCCTCTGCTACTGCATCCATTTGCCCCCTCAGGGTCCTGGTCTGGGATTTGAGGCTAGGGGATTTCTGTTTGTTTAAGAATGTTTTATTCCATTCTTCCTAATTACATACAGTTCTCATCATTGCTCAGGCCGCGGCTTTCAGCTATCTTGAAATAAAAAGAAAATATACTTGTCTTCCAGCACCTTGGGAGCCAAGGGAAGCCTTAAGTCAGAGCCAAGCTGTAACGTGGCAGTACAAACACTAATATCTGATCTTCCCCCAGATTTGTAATTAAGAGCTGATGATTTTCCCAAAGTTACCAGGACACCAGTTGCACCACAGGACCCAGCTGTCTGCCTGCCATAACACTAAACCTGTTCCTATGGCGATGAGCTGATTGCTGGTGGGTTTTGTGCTGATTTTAGGGATTTTTTTTTATTTTTAAGTTCTTTTTACAATGATTACTGCTACATCCCTCCCTTCTTCCTGATGCAGCCAGAATCTCAGCACAATTTCTTGGCACTGCAGCATCCCATAAGGACCACAGGCAGTGCCAGGCACTCTGTAGTGATGCCGTGAGAAGCAGCTCTTTTCCCAGGGGTCCGTTAGTCCCAGAGCCATCCTGGAGGGGAAGGGGACACTGCAGCTCCAGTGGTGGATGAAGGAGACTGCACTGGGGCTGCTGCTCACTCATTTTTTCTCATAGTATTTTTGGCAGAGGAATGCACCTCCTGACCCACTGCCTGGGAGAGCGGAGCTCCAGGAAGGGGGTCCCGGCCATGCTCCAGCTGCGACTTGCCAAGTTGCTCCTATTTTGGGAACGGCTGGGTGTTTCCAGGTCCCCTGGGTATGCGCTGCGTTTGCCTTCTCGCCTTTGTTAATGCTACTTGGACAATAATGAGGAACTGGAGACCAGCCATAATTTATGATCTATTTGTTTTTTATTAGGTGGGCAAGAGACAAAATGCATCCTGCTTACCCCCTCCCTTTTTTTGGAGAAGGGGATGCCTGTCTGAGTAGGAAGCATGCAGCGAGGCCTGTGTTGGTGCAGGTACCAGCCATTTTTTTCGCCTGGTTGGTGATCCCAGGCTACACCTAGGGCAGCAAGAGGAAACAAAGAATATTTTTGTCCTATTGAAAATTTGAGTCCTGCTTCCTGCCTGTACTGGAAGGTGAAATGTGTTAGGAATGAGCACAGCATACATCTTAAGAGCTTCTCTCTGCTCGCTGGCTGGGATGCTTTGGGAGCTTTTAAACTGACTGATGGTTGGGAAAGCACAGGCATGCTCCTGCCTGCTTTTGCTGCTGAGACATCCCTCCCTCAGCCTGAGCACAGGCTCAGGTCCCATCACAGACTTGCTTAAAAGTAAGTTGCATGCACAAGGACTCACCATCAAGGGCTGGAGTTAGCTATGTGCTTGACTTCTTTAGTTGAACCAGAGCCATAAATAGGCCAGTCACAACAGTGCAGCATTTTGTAGATGTCTGCCCTTCTGAGATGCTAAAAGATGGGCTTGTTAGTCATGGAGTAACACAGCCTTCAGCACCCATCTGCTCTACTTGGTACAGAGGCCAGAGGACTTTTCTTCAGGTTATGTCCAAGTCCAGTTGCAGTGCTGAGCATGGATAGTGATGGGGATGGCTCCGGGGCTCTTCAGCCAAGTCCCAGAGTCCTCCCTTCACTGTGTGACTGTAGCAGTGTGTCCTGGGCTCCCCGCTTCCCTCTTTTCATGGGCATCCTGAAAAGATTTTGTTCAGCACAGCTCCCATCTGAAATCCTTCTGGAAACCAGATGTGTCAGCTCAGCAAGACATCCTGCCTAAATATTTTCAAACAGAAGTTTAAGGTTGCCTTGTGACTCTTGGTTGGGGAGTTGTTTGTTTTTCAACGTTTGTTTTTGGTCTTGTGGCTCTCCCTCTGCAACACGGCCAGATTCTGATCTGACTTTTCCCAATTGAACCAGCTGAGTGGGGTGACATGGAGGGGAGGTTGGACCCCTTGTCCAACGATGTCTTATGAAAAGTGACTGAGAATGCAGTGGCTATTTCATAACCCAAATATCAGCACACAACAAGCCCCTCGCAGAAGCTGCTGGGTCTCACCTCGGCAGGATGTGCTTGCTGGAGCTGCAGTCAGCGGTGGGAGAAGGGAAGGAGGGAAGCAAAGCAGGCAGGTTAGGGCATGAGTGGTATTTTTCCTTCTGTAGCAAGAAAAAGGAAACCATGGAAGTGCTATTTTGCAGCAACTTGTAATTTCTGAGATGGGCTGTGACGTGCAGGAAGAGGCTGGTTTGGGGGTTCCTGGCAGCAGCTCCAGGTGGGGGCTCTCACTGTGCACCAAAGCAGTTTTCTGCGGGATGCTGCACTGGGATGCTGTGCCAGGATGTAGGCTGTCATGGCCAGCACTGGCCCCTCTGCCAAAGGAGAGAGCACTACTGCTCCTCTACAGGAGATGAGCTTAAAAAATTTCCAAGCTTCGCCTGTCACTGGGAGAGTAAGGGATTACTTGTAATTGCGCTGAATTTCACAGGACAAATTTATTGGTAATTTCCAGCTGCTTTGGGTTTTTGGGCTAATGCAAAAGGGCCGTAAACCTAGACTGCTAGTGTGGTTAACCAGGAGCTGTGAGAGCTTTATAGCACCACTCTGGGATGAAGTTGTCGGAGCTGCCCTGATGAATCTGGCCCAGGGGAAATCTACTGGCATGAAAAAGTCTGATCCAGTTATCCTCTTGCACTTACAGCAAGTAGAAGGCAAGTAGAAGGTTTTTCTGCCGGACTTCTTCACCCCCTCCCACCCCCCCAAGAAAATCCTGACCCATCAGGAGTTCGCTGTTTTATTTTTATTTTTTCTAAATGAAGCTGCATCAAAGTATTTTTGATGAAAGTTCCTCAGGTCCTGGCTGGTATTTCTGATTGTTAACAGCCTTTGTGGTGATGGTACTTCCCAAGAAACCCATGTCCCCAGGCCTGAACCTCAGAGATCACAGCCGCTGTCTTGGAGGGTCTCCCCCCCGAGGGAACAGCAGTAGCATGTATACATCTGTATGCAGGGGAATAACTTAAAGGGGAAAAAATGGGAGAGAGCAGCTCCAGAGGAACTGGTGTTTGGTGTGCAGAGGAGTTGTCTGCACAATCTGAGCTCAGCTTTGGTCCTCAGTCCCTAGTAGCCTGGTGGGGGTATTGGCTGTTGAAGGGTGGTAGATTCT
The DNA here is from genome assembly GCA_011057875.1 of Pterocles orientalis. Classification (NCBI taxonomy): domain Eukaryota; kingdom Metazoa; phylum Chordata; class Aves; order Pterocliformes; family Pteroclidae; genus Pterocles; species Pterocles orientalis. The sequence goes on along the minus strand of WKFP01014822.1, from coordinate 1,861,732 downwards.
GTCTTTTCTTGAAAACAAACAAAATCCCAAAGTTTGGGCTTTGCATTGAACGTGGAGTGGTTTGTGGTTTCCCGTCTCAATGAAACACAGCTTGCATTTGTTTCACTTTCATCTTGGTTTTTCTCTGGTGTTTTGGGATCCCCAGAGCTGGACTTCTGGATCTGGCGTGAATTGGGAAATTTCTGCGCTGTTTGTGCCTGCATAAAACTGGAGTTTCCTGATAAGAGGACATCCTTCTCCTCTCTGCTAAAATTAAAAATTTTTGGGTAGGCTTCAGTGGAGCTGTATAGATCTATACCAGATGAAGCTCAGGTAGGTATCTGCAGTGATTACACAGCAATAATGTGACCTTTACATATTCTCAGAGCATTTCTGTGCTCTTAAAGGAATGCACCTTTTCTGTGTAACCCAATTTATTCTAAACCAAACCTTCCAACTTCCAGTGCAAGTCCAAAGCTCCTGGTAGACCTGCCCGGTCCGTTGAGCTGGCAAAGCTAAAGAAAACCCATTTCCAGCCAGTGACTGCAGAGGAGAGCATGGTGAGCAGCGTGTCCAGTTGCCTTTGGTTCATGGCCCAAATACCAAGGTGGCTGCTTGCATATGGGTCAGGCTGGTGCTACCACCGATACCTCCTGGAGAAATTTTGAAATGGTATCTTGGCTTCCATAGCAAGATGCCTTTGCTGCTCTGCCACTATGTCCCAAAATATGGCACCCTTAGTATACCTTCTCGTGACGAGTCCTTGTTCAGGAGTGGCTGCATTTGTACAAAGGTTGTTCTCTTTCCCTCAGAATTCTGTCATGAGCTTGTGAAAGAGAGGCCCTGTGAGACCCATGGGGATAAGTGACATAGGGTGAAAACTTCTCTTCCTTTGAGATTATGGTTGGATCCACAAGTCTGAAGCAGATGGGATCTAACACAGCTTGAACTAAATTCACAAGGAGCATTTAAATGCCGAGGCAATTTTCAGTAAATACTTTGTGTTATGACATCCTGTGGGCTTCCTCAGAGCATTACTGGAAGCCTGCTTAAGCTTGCCAAACTTCCAGCAAACTTATTTTTTTTATTTTACACCCTTGTCAGATAAGCAACTCGAATGCCTTAACCACAGTGACCCACTAAGCTGGGAGCGGGGTGGTCCAGAGGGACCGGCTGCGCCAGGTGCTGCTGGTGGAGCTCATTCCTCTAGCCTGACTCATTGCATCTCACCTGCACCCACCAAGGCATCACCAGCCCTGTTTGCCTTCAGACGGCTGTTGACTCATTTTTGTTGTTTCTGTCACTGTCTGGATATGAACCATTGAGAAAAAGAGTCTCCACTGTAGGGGAAAGGATCAAGAAAATGGGCATTAAAGCCTTCAGGTAGGGAATAGATGATGGGAAGGAATGGCCCTGGTAGAACACCAGCTTTGGCTTCACTCCAGAACTTCAAATCTTTTGGCCTTGGATTTTATTGCAGACCTTAAGCTTTGGCTCTTGTTTTCCCAGAACTGTTGAGACCTCCTGGTGGAACGGGCTGAAGGTTGAGTTTGTAGTAAGGTGCTTCAGCTTGCTGAGGACAACCAGAACAAACGTTTCTGCCGGTTTCAGCTGCACTCTTGCTGTTGCAGCCTTGTATTTGAGTCCTCAATTCAAAACCTCCCGTGGCATAGCAGAGATCTCAAAGCAGCAGAAATTTAGTAATGATCCTTGGTGACTGAAAACCACTGAGTTTTGCATTCAGTTTGATCTCCAGCTAACATCACACCTCTCCAGCTCCTGACCTGGTGGTTCACTCACTGGCAGAGCAAGCATCAGTGCTTGTGGACCCTGGAAGCCTTTGAAGCCTTTGCTTCAGAAAAAAAACAACCTGTGATGAAGGAAGATAAACTATGCCATATACAAAACCAGTCCTCTGAGAAATATCTTATCTCTGAGGTGTTTACAGAAACTCTCTCCTGTTTGGGAGTGATGAAAGCGAGACAGCCATTAATAAGCTGAAATGAGAGATGTGAGCAGGAGGCATCCAGATTTTGACAGTGGCATCTTTCTCATGTTTTCAGCAATTGCAAAGGTTTTCTGCAAAAAATGTTTTGAGACACAGATACTCATGAAAGTGCATTTCTAATACAGGCTAGGAAGCACTGGGAAAGCTAGTGAGACTTTTTTGGCAGCAGTTCATCTTTCTTAGCTTAGTATACTTGCCCAATCTGTGTCCCTTTTAAATTCTAATGACTTCCTCAGGCACCACAAACACTCTGGCCTTGTCACTTCTCCTTTTGAAGTTTGCTTCTCATAATGCAGCCTTTTCTGAAGCACTCCTGCTGTCAGTCAGCTAGCTAGTCCAAAACACTCCCCTGCTTCAAAATTGCTTAATTCCTTTTCAATTACAAAGAACGTCTCTCCTGTTGCTGGCTGCTGACTCATGCGAGAAAAGTAGTGTGTCTTATCTCATCCAGGAGAGCAAGTTCCTGCAGCCACCTAAAATAGTGCAGAAAAATTGAAAAGCGAGATGGCCGAAGTGGGAAGCAGAGGTCCAGATGCAGTGGGGTGTGTTAAGAGAAAAACATGTCTCAGTGAAGGCAGAGTCTGAGCATCAGTCAGTGCTGGGTGTGCATTTTCACCAAAGCTTAGGGTATTGGCTCCATCACTGAAGTTGTATGCTTTAACCTAAAAGGCTGCCTGTGATGAAGGGTGAAAATTGAAAAAAGTGCACTTCTGAAAAATCTCTGAAGTACTTAACTGCACAGTAGCCTTTCCCAGGTTTGCAGGACCAATTTGTCAAGTGTCGCAAAAGGTGAGTGTGCAGCTTGACAGATACTTGAAATAGCAGAGAGGCAGAGCTTGTGAGCACCGTGCTGTCCCAAGATGGTGTTTCCAGGACCTGAGCATGGTCTCTGCATGGTGCCATGTTGTGTGAGCATGCCGGCCTGCTCAGGGTGATGTGGAGATGCTGCAGCATTGACGGATATAAGCTGTCACACATATTTTTCTTGACTGTCCTTTCCTCCCACTCCCTCCTTTATCCCTCACTACGTCTGCCTGCACCTAGCTAGGGGAAGACTTGCTGGTCCTCACCAAGGTGTCTTGTCCTGCATCAGGGATTTCAGTTGTCTTCTGCTGCTTTATGCCAACATGCAACACTCACCCTTAAATGCCCTTTTGAGATGGTCCCGAGACAGGCGCACAGAAGATGCAGGTAAAACATGCTGCAGCGTTGCCTCCAAAGCACTCTGGATGAGGATGGGTGGGGAAAGGGCAATGCATTATTTTGTTGCTGAGAGGTTCCTATAGATACAGTTTCTCTTCTATGTCTTTGCATTCCTGGCAAGCCCCCAGGAGAGGGAATTTGTAGAAGCATGACTTGGCATGTCCCACCTGGGAATTTCAGAAAGATGTTGTGCAATCTAAATTTCCTCTCCATTTTAAATATTTCTTGAATTGCCATGGAGGAGCTGAAGAGTTTGACTTGAGCAGCCCTCGAGAGCTTGGCAGCTCTTCTGTCTATGGTTTTTGTTCTGCGTTTCATGCAGTGTGTGACCTGTTACCCAGGTGGCTGTAACAGATGTCCCTGCTGATGGCTGAGATGGAGCTAATCGCAGCTCCCTGCCCTTTCTGTCTGGCTACCAGGCCAAGAACGTTTTCCCCTTGGGTAGTTTTTTATGTAGGCGAGTGTCAGGAGGCAGCCACTGTGGGCGGGCAACAGAGTCCCATCAGTGCCAGTGCGAGAGAAATTACTGCCCTGGGGTGACTGCCAGACAGAAGTTTTGTTTTGCAGGCAGACAACAGATTATCTTTGTTTTTCTTTTTAACCGAAGTCAAGTGATGAAGGACTAGGCACAACAATAAGTAGAAGCTTTTCAGTGGATCAGGGACAGATGCGCGGTGGTTACATCCCAGTTGCTGTTTGAGGTGGGAGAGGCAATGCTCCTTCTGCTCTGTAGTAACATAAGTGGATGGAGCCTCTATAGAAGATGAATTTAAATCCTTCGGTCAGGGGAGGGCTTTGAATCCACCTCCCCACCTTGGAGGTAAGGGCAAGAGGGCAACTTTGCCATCTTAGGGGATCCAGCCTCCTCCTGCCCCCTCTTTTTTACTTTTTTTTTCCTAAAACAAATTAGTGAAAACAAAATTACTTTTACTTTGTCTCAAAAAAATAGCATTTTTGATTGTTTTCAGTGGATTCTGCAACAAAATATGCCTATCCCTAAGAATGGGATTTTCCTAGTCATTTGTCTTTCCTTCAGCTGCCTGTCTTCTGCTTGGCAAGCAGATAACAATAAAACAAATGAAATTGCAACAGGCCACAATAGAAACAATCCTCGGGTTTTTTTCCTAAGCAGAGGAGATTGAAAGGCTCTGTGGCTTTGTGCTCCCTGGCTGCCTCAGCTTCGCCTTTGGGGATGGAGCTTAAGTTCAGAATTGCTGGAAGGAAAGTGAAAAGGTTGAGCAGACATCTGCAGTGGCATCCTACAATCTCTCCTTAAGCAATATCCAGGGAGGCAAAGCAATATCTTAGCTGCCTCTTTTTCTCCGGGCCGTTGGCAAGTTGAACAGCTGCTGGTTTTCGGTACCTTTTCTGCAAAACTGGAAGGCTGCTGGGTTGTCTGCGGCAGGCTGTTCCTTACCAGCTAGCCAGCAGTTGTGAGGATGTGCATCTCTTTATGCCTGTGAGTACCAGAAAACTATCTCGAGGGCAGTTCCTGCTTGCAAGATGCTAATCGTGTCCTTGGTTGAATTGGTTCCAGTGCTGGAGGCAGAGCCATGGACCAGCCAGGCTGCGCTTAACAGTGAGTAAATAGAGAGTTCCTTCAAGTTATGACTTTCATTAAAAGCTCTTAATTTATTAGTGCCAATACTTAACTATATTATGATCACTTTTTGGAGGGAAAACATGGCAACGTGGCTTTGAGTGAGGGCAGGGAGGTGGACACAAGCTGCTGATCCCAAACCACTGCGACCAGCATAACCTGGGTGGGAAGGGATCTTCAGTTACTGAGGATGACTTCAGTGTTCATTATCACGTAGTGCTGAGAAAAGAGAAATGCTGGGCTGGGTAAATTATAGCCAAGCTCCAGGGATGCCTCCAAAGTCTGTTAAGAGGGAGATAAGAGTCAAACGTGAGTTTAGAAAAAGCTCCAAGGAAGCTGAATTTGCTGGAAGGGCTTGGATTTGTTCATCAGCAGTTTCTTGTCACAGATTTTCTGTTGCAACGGTAAATGAAAATAATGATTTAGCTCTTAAATCTGTGATAGGATTAGTGATACCTTTGGCATATTTGTGTAATGGGTTTCAGAGAATTAATTCAGAGTGTTGTTCCCAGTCTGGATAACTGGCTCGCATTCATGTAAACAAAGTGCAAGACAGACAAAGTAAGAAAATCTTTTTTATCCGGTAAACGGTTGTTTTGCTGGTTTGAGAACTGTCTTTCATTTCCCATGCCTCACAGTCAGGATAGAAAGGGAGAACTTCTTCAGTTCACATGAGAAAAAGGAAACGCCAGCCAGGCTTTGTCCCAGTCCTTCACTGCCTCAGCCCCCTGGGCTCCTGCGGGGCCATGCCAGGGAGGAAGGCAGAGGTGGGGTATGGTGGTCTCATCCTGAACCTCTGCTTTCCCGCTGTGCATCTCTGTGAGTTCGACTTGCTTCTGCTCAGTGATCAGTCTGAAGCCCGGGGTGCAGGTGTTGGCTTCTCCTGTGACCCTAGTCATAAACCAAGGTTTATTTCTCAGTCTTGGCAGCTCTTTCGGTCCTTGCCTCTCCCATACCTTTTAAGAGATTCCTGCATGCAGCAATGGGACAGATCCATCATCATAAGTCAAAGCAAGGGCCGTCCATTAGGCAGGTCACTGTAGAAGTTGTTTATCTCAGTATGTAAATGTCCATGACTTCTCTGATCCCTGCTCTGTGGGCCTGACCGTCACACCATGTGAGGCTTGGATCCATAGAGAGACAACGGGAGCTGACGTTGTATCAACTTGTGCAGCGGTGTGCAGCTCCAGTGGTCCCCATGGCACTGACAACCTGACCCTTTGTCTTCACTGGTTCCACACTGGTTTGCATATGACTGTCACTTATCCCAGTACACTCATGGCTTATGAGGAGCTTTGTATTTTGCCCCTGATTATTGTCACCTGTTTATTTCACCCGGTGACTGGGACCTGTGTTGGAAGGGTGATGTGCATGGAGCCATTGCATAAAGTGGGTGGCTTGGGAGAGGCTCTCTTCTGAAGCTCTTCCCCACGAGTGACACGTGTATTCCCCAAGGCAGCTGATACTTGGTTTTATGAATATTGGACAGAGAGGGTCTACTAAGAAAACATTTGGGAGTTACTTGGGGAACAGGGGCATTGATAACAGAGATGACAAATGGTACCAAAATCTTGAACTGCATTTGAAAAACCTGTTGAGTGATGAAACCGATGTTTGTGGTGTGGAGCAGGGCAGAGCCTCTGTGTCTCTGGAATGTTGCTGCAGTGTTAGGACAACATTGGTGTTTCCCCACAGGGTGCACGTGCCTCGAACTGGCTCACGTGGTGCCCAGCTGCTCTGGGAATCCACAGCGAACAGGGGAGCTGCCTGCTCCTGGGAGGCTGTGCTTCCACCCCAACTTCAGTGAAGTATCACGTTGGAGGTGTGGGAGAGGAATAAAGATAGCATCTCTTGAATCCAATCCTGTCCTCAAGTCACCTTCTGGCATCTGTGCCCCGCCCCCATGCATGTGGGAGGGTGGGTGGGAGCTGTGGCCTCCCATGGCCCATGGTGGCAGATGTTGGAGACCTGCTGGGAGATGCTCTCTGAGCACTGGTGACTCATGGCAGGAGGGGTTTGTAACTTGACCTCTGGAGTACTGTATAGTTGTGCCTGAGCCTTCCCTTTCTGCACCTCTTAACCCTACACTGAAGTTTAGTAAATAATGTTTTGCTTTGAATGCTGTTGTTAGGAAGGGGTGAGGTTTGGACCTTGGTGATGTCTGTAGATTGATTGATTTGTTTGTTTGGGGTTTTTTTGGTGTGGGGTTTTTTTGTTGTTGTTGCAGGTTGTTGGGTTCTTTTTTAGCCAATTTGTGTGCTGATGGTTATGCACTGGGATTCTGGAGAAAATCTCTGGTTTGCACATTGCTGCATCAGTGTTGCTCAGTGCCTCAGCTGCCTGCTCCCACCCGGAGGCTGGGCTCCCAGGTTCCCCTGAAGAGGATGGCTGAGGACTGAATGCAATGTTTGGACAAGGGATTGAGCAACATTAAGAAATCTAGCAATTGATAACAATGTTGCTGTAGGCTCTGCCAGCCTAACCTGATATACTTTAGGATACTTTTAAAACCTGTTTTTCCCCTGCACTACTGCAATAGCCTCGTGCAGTCGCTCTGCTTTTCAGCCGTAGGAACGGAGGCCCAGCCCTGGCTGTTGTGGCCAGCGTGCCTCAAAGAGCCCCTGCTGCAGAGGAAACAGCAAGGAAAAGACTGGGGACTCCAGGGCTGTGTGTCTGTCCTTCTCTCTGACCCCAGAGCTCTTGCGTTTGCTTTCTCAAACATAATTGCTTTCCCCTTCTGTTATGTTTCTATTGTTCGTTGGAGAAATGATGCCATTAAATCAACAGAGAATGGTGGGAAAATGCTTTGATATGAGGCCTTCGGAGGGTGTGTGCATGTGCATGTGTGTGTGCATGTCCTCTCTTAAAGAAAACAACACAACCCTCTGTGTATCTGGCAGCTTCCTTTAATTTGTGTCTTGCCTGCGAGAAAGAAATCCATCTCCAAACATTTTTGGCAGTTAAGCTCCTTTATTTGTACTGAAGTGGTACAAACTCCGGGGTGTTGTTCCAGAGCTGTCGTTCACCATCGTTGTGATAGTTAATCTCATTAGGACCTTGCATTTTCCCAGTCAGTGTTTTGGGAACGTGGTATCCCAGGCTTCCTTTTTCCATGGGAAACAGGGGTCCCTTGGTCACGGTCTCTGGCTGGCATTAGGACAGCAGCGTGCCCACTGTTCTGTAACGCAGAGGGATGGAAATGTGCTTTCCCCTAGACACAGCTACGCAGAGTGATGAACAAGGATGGTGCAAAGTCTGCCATGGTGTTTTGACCGCAACCATAATCCTTAACCCTGGAGCATTGGCAAGGACTTGAGCTGAGGGGCAGGAGCATGTGTTGCCACCTTCGTGAAGCAAAGACCACATTAAAGCAGAGGAGAACAAGGCTGGGCTGAGCGGGCAGCTGTGGGATGCCTCCTCGTGCTGGGTTCAAGCAGAAGAGCTCCATGTGTTTGTGTTATCTAGTTGGGTTTTTTGCGTGTTTCTTTTTCTTCAAAACAGCTGTTCTATTTGATCAAGCGCCTCCTAGTAGACCCTTCCTGGATATGGCTACGTGTTATGTCAGATAGCAAACAACGGATGTCCTTTAACTTACAGGGCAAGTGGTCACCAACTCCCCCCCCCCCCCAGTGAAGC
>WKFP01014822.1:1831446-1842806 GCA_011057875.1 Pterocles orientalis | reverse complement strand
GGGGCACCAACCCCCCCCCCCCCCCAGTGAAGTCAACTATGTAGAGTGATGAAGAGGAGCAAAAAACTTCATGAGACAGGAAAAAACCCCAACAATACGAGCTGAAAACTGAAGAAATAATGGGAAAAAACAGCAGAAAGGACTGTGGGGAGAGAAAGGGCTCAACGGTGGCAGCTTTAGAGGAAATTGTGTCTCTCTGTGTCACGCCACTGTAGGATTCAACACTGGGGCTTGGCAGCAAACAGAATTTCTGGTTTGGAAGAATTGTTGGGATTGTTTTCCTCCCTGCTAGGAAGGGAGCCTGCTAGGGCCTGCTCTTGGGGTTATTTACCTCAGAAAGAGGTAAATCTCTTTAAAATCCTGCCCTGCCTGACTTGGTCCAAATTTTTCTCGTTCATGGTTATCTTAATTTGGTTGGATCCTTACCCTCTTGGCTACTGCACTGCTGTTTCTTCAGTTGCTTCCCTGATGTTTTCCTAGCTCCGTTTTGTCCCAGCAGGAGCTACCGTGTTACGCGAGAGATATGTGACCTGATCCCCCACATGCTGAGGATGCAGCACCTCTCATGGTGTCAGTTCCATCAACCCCAGACACTGACATGGCTTTCTGTGGCACTACGTGACGTGTCCCCCTTTACTGATGCTCCATGCATTGCTAAGCACCTGAACACAGACCTGCCGTCCATAGCCTAGTAAAGCTTTGGGGATCTTCTGAGTTTGATGGATACTTTGCTAATACGTCATGGTATGAAGGGAAAAGATGTTGGCTTCTCTTAGATGCCATCCAACAGATTTGTATGGCAGGGTGAGACCTCCAGTGACTCACCATTTTGTCCATCATGGAAAGACTGAGACCCTTTGCAAAGAAAGACATCACTGTGTTGCCCCTGAAGTTTCATGCAGATACCCTCTATTGCATATAATAAAGCAATATGGCACTAAAATACAAGACTGCTCAGTAAAAACTCCTTACAACACAGAAATTTTCATGTTTTGCTTCTCTTCTCTCTTTCTTCTTTTTTTTTTTTTTCTTAATTTTTCTTGGATGCTGTTTCCCACCTTCCAGCGGAGGGAAGAGAGGTCTGTTGTTTGCTCAGCAAACTGAAAAAAAGCTTTGTGTGCATTTTCTGCTGCCGTTTTGTTCAAGTTCAGAGTTCTACATTAGAGTTGCCGCTTCTCAATACGAGTCTTGTTCGAACTTCCAGAGCAGCCCACGCAGAACTGCTTGGGTTCATCTGCGCAGTTCACAGCCCACAACCAGCAAGACACATTGTTTGCCTCTCTTCTTCCATGATTCATCCTTTGTAACAAAGAGGAGCCTAATGCTCCCAACGTGAGAGTGAAGCCAGGCGGTACTGGATTTTAGGTACATCAATAGAAGCAGTCTGGGTGGTTTTTCTTTCTTCCTTCCTTGTGAGCACTCATTATATCTGAAAAATCAGACAGCTTTGTGACAGTGGTCATAACTGTCTGACACTTGTCTGGCTTCATAGGGAAACTATGGTAGGAGTTCTCCAATTTTACAGTTTTCTTATTCTGAGGAATTTTAGCTTGCCTTGTTATTGTAAATTTTGCCTTTTGTTTTGTTTAATCTAGGGGTGATTCTATAATGAGAAAGTTCACTATTTACTGGAAGCTTGGTATTTTGTCTTTTTTTTATTATTTATTTTCTCCCCTTTGATAAACACAGCACTTCTCATTTTGCTTTCTTTCTTCTACAAATATTTATGTAATACTGTTCTGTGAAAAAAATGAAGGAGTTTCAACTGGCCAACACTGGTCTGGGCTTTTTATTCTTTTCCCATGAAAAGCTAGAAGAAAGAAGGCTGGCCAGTCAGTGCAGGTGCCAGTGTGGGAAGCAAAGCCATTTCTGATGATCAAAACCAAGCTGGTAAAATTTAGTCCACACTTGTTTGCTTTTTTCTGCTCATCACTCTGGGGGAATGCTGGTGGGGTTTCAGTGTGGCGGGGATGTGTTTTGGAGGAGCAGCCTTCTGGGGTTCAGCAGAGATGTTGCTTCTTCCTGGTGCTGTATTTGGGGTAGCCATTCACCATGTGAACCTTGTGTTACGTTGCCCAAGCCAGCAGCATTGGGCAAAAACTTCTAGTAAGAATTTTTTCACTGAGACACCAGCACAGGTTGCCCAGAGAAGCTGTGGGTGCCCCATCCCTGGAGATGTTCAAGGCCAGGCTGGATGAGGCTTTGAGCAACCTGGGCTAGTGGAGGGTGTCCCTGCCCATGGCAGGGGGGTTGGAACTAGATGATCTTTACGGTCCCTTCCAACCCAAACCATTCTATGATCCAGAGCAGGGCAGAGGAGCCACCCCTGTATCCTTTTGTTCGCTGCTCCTCTGCAAAACCCCAAAGCCAGCAGGATGATGAGGGTCAGTTTGCCTGTGGAAGGATCCTCTTTGCTGCTTTGGAAGGCGGCCCCACATTGGGAGTCATCCAGCTGTTACAGCTGTCACCATCCACACATCTGCCTTTCCTCACAGCTGAGGAGAATGGCCTTCTCTAGCTGTCATCGTGCGCGACTTTTTCCTCTTGCAAAGGCCGACTGTTACTGTAAGATTCCAAATTAGCCAAGGAGGCCTGGGCTGGGTCCTCCTGCTCTGCTGACAGCACTCGCTATTCAGCAGCCTGAATGCTGTCTCTGTACCCGCCTGTCCTCTCTGCACACCCCTCAACTGCCCTATTGATTTTACACAGCGAATGGAAAAAAAAAAAGAAACCAGGGCAGGAAAGGAGCTGTTTTCTGCTAGAGCAGCCCCTGGGGAATCCCAGTGCTGCCAGCCGGGGCTGGTCAGTGGGAAATGGGGGCTGAAAGGCTGCTGTGGGATGTCCTGCACGGAGGAGGCTCTGCGGGGAGGCTGGGGATGCGCAGGCACCTCAAGGTGCTCCTGAGGAAACCCTCCTCTCCTGTGGCCTCTGACACTTGCATGAATAATGGCACTGTTATTGGTTTCACTGTCTCTGGACTTTCCAAGCTTTTTGAGTCGAAACGCTTGTCATGCCCCAGGCTGCAGGTATTTACCAGGTGCCTGAATTGGGGCTGTTTGCCAGCAGCTCAGCCCAGCCCCGTGTAGCAGGGGTGAAGCCAAAAGTACCAAACCCAGCTCCTGCTTTTGACAGGAAATCTCCCAGTGCTTTGGGATCCAAGGAGGGGTGGCTTGGGAGTGAGAGCTGCAGGCTGGGACATGGAAGAACCGGGTTGTATTCCTGATCTGCTGGAGGATGTGCCCATATCGTTGGAAAAATCACTTAATCTCTCTATGCCTTAGTTTCCTGTTAGCAAATGATACTCCTTATCTTTCACCTCTCATCTCAGAAGAGGAAAGAGTTTGCCTGTTAGTATGTATCTTATTACAGTTCTTTGTCCGGTGGCTGGGGCCCCACTACCTTGATAGAATAAATAATTAAATTTGGATTAAACGGTCTAATATAATCCTGCCCAGTGGTTACTAAAACACTTGAATGAAAGTTCATTCTGAGCCTGTCTTTCCATTTCCTCATAAGGCCAAGACACAAAGTAATTAGATGTAGACATAGGTTGTTATTGTAGCACAATGACGAAGATCAGTGGTTATTGGTAGGAATGGCTTTTATAATCTAGTTTAATGGTCATTTACCTTTCAGTGACCTTGGTGTCCGGCAAAATTGGCAGCTCTTTTGCGAGGAATGTGCTTCCTCAATGGGGGCTTTGCAAGCTGCTGCATTTTTGGCTCTAGCTTCACATGAACTGGGATAGACACTGCTGCAATGCAAGAGGCTTTCTTTTCTGCAAAGAAAGGCCATAGACTTCTGCCAAAAGAAGCCCTTTTCAGTGCTGTCCTACTGCCACTGAATTGCTGCTGAAACAGATCAGTCATGTTTGAAGCAATTCTTTGCTTATTGCTGTGACCAAAGTTGCAACCTTCAGAAAGTGTCTGCTGTGGTCAGAGGGCTGCCCAGGAGTTTCTGTAAAAAGGGTTGCGTTGTCTTGAGGTAAAAGAAGGAAGAACATCTCTCGTCCTCCACTCAAGTGCATGCAAGAGGAGCTGGTAGTTCTGGTTGTAACTCCCACCCTGTAAGTCCTTCTTACATCAGTAAAGATGTGATATTTCTACACACCTTACAGTTCAGTCCTTTCAGTGATGACCATCCACTCACTGCACATGCAAATCAGTCAGGTTTTCCATTGACTATGATGCTCCTGCTTTGAGTCATTAGAAGCCTGAATTCAGCTTTGGTGGGCTGGAAAATGTAACCTACTGTATGGGCTGCGCTATTCATAAGTGCTCAGCCCTGTGTATGTGCAAGCTGTGAATGCCTGCGAGAAGAATGAAGTAATTTTCTGCAGTCGTGGGGGTGGAGGAGGGAATGGGAATTATACCCCCTTCCCTGCAAACCCAGTATCGTGACATCCAGTTGTTGGGAGCTGACCTGCTTCTGAAGCTTCACATTGAGGTTAGCTATTTTTTGTGTTGGTTCTTCTGATGTCATCCCTGACACATGAATGTCCTGTCCGCCAGGCCTGACCAGCAGGAACTGACCTCAATTTAAATATTCTGAAGCTGGCCACTGAAGCAGATGAGTGAGTATAGTAAGGGTGGGAGTTTCCTTAAACTTAGAAGAAGCAGGGTACTTGAAGTTTGAGAGAAGCTGATTACAAGTGTGTTTGACACCAAATGCTCACAATGTGTTCTTTAATGATATCGGTGGCATCTAATATTGTTGTCAACAAATACTGCCTGTTTCCTTACAGTTCGTGAAAAAAGCTGCTGTTTCTTCAAATGATTCTTGCTTTCTTTGGGTTGCAGTGGTGTATAGTTGGGCAAAACAGCAGCTAGCAAAAACATTCCAGTTAACACAGCACGATACAGGCATTTTCCATTCCCTGCTGGTCCTAAATCAGACCAGAAGAGAAATAATTTGGTCTAGAGGGTATAAAATGAAGTGTGAAGAACTGCCAGTTGGTAGTCTCCTCTGGAACCATTACTGATTGATCTGGAGTCATTAGACTGTTTTACAGGCAAGCTAGTGAAGATTAATACAGTTTGAGAGCAGCAGCATGTTTTTCAGTTAATGACTAGCAACATAATCCTTTACAGTAAGTAATTTATGCTTTACTTATCAATCTTCTAACATGTATTCACCTGAGGAAGGGTCACCTGGTGGCAAAGATGGGGGAGTAAGAAGGTGACGGCTCTCTCCTGGTCTTATACAGATGTTCTTTGTGACCTTGGAGGTGGCAGCACTTAAACTGGTGGTGCTTCAGAGGCTTTGCCCTACGAAACCAAAACATTAACTCTTCTCTGGTTCGGTGGTGTGTACTGTGACTCACATGGGTGCTACTGGCAGAGCACGGAAGTGCTGTAAGTAAAGGGAATGGAGCATTGCCCCAGTTAAATTATCCATACATCATGTTCCTTGGCCGTCTGCTGGGAAGTCACAGCCTGGTTTGCAGCCTGGCAGTGTCAAACCCAAGCTTTGATGCCGTTCTCCCCCTGCACAGCTCCTTAGCATGGGGGAGTGATGGTGTGGAGTAGCAGGGGAGCCTCCAAAGGGGAGGAAGGGCCCCAGCTGAGTTTTCTGTGCTTTTCCCACACGCTGTCATTCCTGCACAGTGTTTCCTCTATCCACATAATATTCTGTTACTTCCTCCCTGGAACAGACTCCTGCCACTGCTGCTAATTAGCCTGTGATAAACGTCAACGTGAACAAAAGCAAGCAATTAAACGCCTGTTGCTTCAGTGTGAGCCCTGTCAGAGAAGTAATTTGTCGGTGGCAGAGCCTAGTAGCACCTCCTCAGAAGGAAAACAAACCTATTAGCCTGGCTGGGCTGTGTGCCGGGGAGTGGTGTGTCCGAGTAGCTCATGGTGGGTGCACAGGGATGTCTTTGGCATGGCAGGTTTTCCTGAAGCTGTCTTAGATGCTGCTTAACCTTGGGCCTTCAGTTCACAAAGAGCTCTGTGGTCGCCACACAAGCAAGATGACTTGAGAAGTTCCAGAATTATTAATTATGTATGTGGCTTTGTTGGGTGTGTGTGTGTGACTCTTTTGGGGACACACACAAAAATGTTTTCAAATCATTAGACTGAGAAATAAGGAGGAGGCTTGGAAAGAGGAACCAGAAAGCAGAGTTTTGGTAGATCCAAATCCAGATGAGGTTTGAATGATGTTTGCAGGGATTCAAGATTCAAGTTTCAAGATCTTGCTAGCTGCTTGTGTGTAATCTCAGCCCTAATGTTCAAAAACCCTCCAGGCTTTTTCCCCCTTGACCAAAAAGTCCTATAGGAAGAATAGACATCTACATGTGATTTTACTGGTGTATAACAGACTAAAGGAAGTTGGAACCTTTTTTGTTTTGGGACCCACTTTCTTTTCAAAACTAGAGGGAGGGTTCAAGCTGGAAAAATAAATATGAATTATTCATGGGAAGAAAAATGCAGAGGATCTTGGAAGATTCAGAATTAATGTATGTCCTCTTTTGAAACGCCACCCAACTACTTGCTGACAGTTGTCTCTGTTGCTGTTGTAGCTCTCGAGCAGCTGCTCACTGAACTTGAAGATTTCCTGAGGATATTGGACAAGGAGAACTTGAGCAGCACTGCTGTTGTGAAGAAGAGCTTCCTCTCTGACCTTCTGCGGGTCTACACCAAGTCCAGTGGTACGGGCAAGGAACACCAAGGACGGGGCGGTGGGCTTTTGTGGGAACTGCTGCAGGGCCTTGAAGCAACATTTTCCTGGAGGCGGGTGGGATGGGGAGACATGAAAATCAGAAGGAGAAAATTAAATGGAGATTATTTTTGCAGTGACCTCTAACTGTTTATGTAAAATTACTATAGTTATGTGTCCAGCTTTACAAGCAAAGGATTCCCAAGATTCCTGATACTTTCTGTTTTCCTTATTAAACCTTAAGTTCATTTAATCCACTTTGTAAGATACACAGGATGTACTGTTTGGCCAAGTTAATGTTTAAGTAGAAATTTTAACTTATGGAATTTCCTGACTATAAAGCATTTAATTTTTCCACTTTTTATTATTGCTTGGGTTTTTTCTGCACATTGCCTCAACCAACATGCTCTCCTCCAAACATACTCAGCAGAGAAGCTCCTTACCTCCTTTGTGTAAAAACTTAGGAACGTGAAAACTGTGGGTGCATAAAGAGTTCACTCTTCCCTTTGGTTGCAGGTGGCGATGAAGAATATATTTATATGAACAAAGTGACCATCCACAAACAGCAGGGTGACCAGGAGAAACAAGACAAAGGTAGGGAGCTGAGGATTAATGGTTGCCTCATATCTAATAGGGCGATGAAGGCACACATGGTTAGAGCCTAGTTCTGAGGGCCCAGGCAGTTGATGGCATGGCAGGACTGCCACTTTCATTACATTCCTCTGGAAATCACAGTCCTTGCCAACACTGTGAGGTTATTCCTGGAAGTAGCACTTTGGAGGGCATTATTTTGGGATTAAAATGTTGCCTTCTAAGGCTTGCATCTCCAGTGCCTGAATTATTTATGGAAGCCTTCATGTTTCCTTTGGCCACAAAACAAGTTACCTCTTTGAGATCTTGAAAGCATGTGTCTTCTTTAGTGCTCAGCACTAGCCCAGAGGGTCTGTGTCATCACACCCGTGCAAGGCGAGCTCCTGGGTGCAGCCTGCACCTTCACCATCTGTGCCATCATCCCAAGGGATGCGAGAGTTCTGGGGTGTACAAGCCAAGAAACTAAACCTAGATAAAATATTCATTTCCAATTTAGATTTCCCAGGTTTTGAATCTGTAACATGGCGAAGAACGTAATTCTCTACAAATGTCCTTGCTCTTTGAAGTTCATCACAAAGGCTGGTTTTGATAATTGCATAGTGTGAGGTTATTACTGACACACATCTCCTTAATGCACACGGAGCCAAGAGGCTGACCCTACCCCAAAGTTTCTGATCCAAATAGATGAGACAAGAGGATGCAGCAGTGCAGCCTGCTGTTGAGGTGCTGGTCCTGCAATATCTGGGGTAGCTCCACTTCTGGAGTTACTTGGTTTGGGTTTATTGTTTTGTGGTGGGGTTTTTTGTTTGTTTGCTTTGTTTCATTTTTTTATACTACCTGCTGCTGAATTTAGGTTAACTTCAAATACCCCTGAAGGCAAATGTCCTCCCAGATTACGCATGCAGCCCCAATGTGATCACCAGATGGGGCCCTTGGGGTGATGCTATGATGCTCCATAACGCATTGCACAACCTCTCAGTAGGTCCTGGTGACTTAGCAGCAACAGAAACATCTTTTTATATAAGTTCTCATTTCGGTGGATAAATCAAGGCTGATCCACCGTGCTCAAACACAGAGAAAGTTTCAGACAGTTTATTCTTAGAGTTGGTTCTTTTATTTCAGACTTTTCCCTATCAAGGCCATGAGCCTACCCACTCAGTTGCTCCCTGCGGGACCTGGCACTTCTCTCTTGTGCTGTTTTCAACAAACTCCCTATTCCAAGTAAAACTTATGAGTTATTTGGAAATCTTGAAGTCAATGAGACACATGGATGGGACCTTCGCCACAGCTGCAGCTGGGTGTACAGCCCTGATCCAGCCCCTGTAACTGCACAGGGAGGTCTGTGCCGGCCTGACAGCGGGGGGACCTGCAGGGTCAGGATGAGCAGATGGAGGGGGCCATAGTACCCTCTGGTACCAGGGGGTGTGATATGGACCCTCCCCGTGATTATGCACTTCCCTTTACCCCTTTTATCTCCTACAGCTCTGCACTTTGTTTCACATCCTTCAGTGGGATGTGGTGAGCGGACTTCTGTGGCTGAGGTCAGTGGGACTTCTCGTGCCCTGCAGAGTTTCTTCACCACCCTAGCTATGCTTGGGTGTGCTCTAGCTGCGCAGGGTGAAATGATTTCTAAAGTGATCATATATCAGTTCCGAAAGTCCCCTCTGAAAACTGTAACACATGCTATATCTGCAAAAACCATATTTCACTCACTACTTCTAATTCCATCAGTAAGGATTTAAGCTGAACAGTACGCTGCTTTTGAGATTCCTTTTTATGGCACAGTAATTGAATTCACTGCAGTGAGTGATGAAGGCACCATCATTTACTCGATCTCATTTACTCGAGAAGCACAGCAAGTCTCTACGCTGCAAGCCTGTGGGGCTCTTCAGTGAGCTGAAGGCATCTTCTTCTGGAAGTCAGCACAGAGGGATCGAGGTGCCAGGAGTCTGGGAGGTGGGACCAATGCACAGTGTAGAGCTCCTGGTGCTGCACACTGCAGTCTTCTTAGCCCAAATGCCTGAAGGGATTCACTATTACAGAGAAGAGAGAGCACAGATAAGTAACAGTTTGTACAGCTGTGAATTTTTAGCAGGCTTTTTGCCTGGTTTTTCTTCCTCCCCTCTTCTAAATTCTCTTAAAATTCCAGGTTTTAGAGAGACATCTTTATCAGAACACACCTGCAAAGTGTTAGTGCTTATCTAGGAAAATAAATACTCCTTCCCTCACACCCCAATAAGGAAACAGTCTGTGATTTGTGGTGCTAATGTGTGTAGCAGGAGCAGAAAAAACATGCTGTGTGGACTCTCCATACAGCAAGCATGCATTCGGTGCTTGTCCCCATAGACTGTGCGCAGCAACAGCTGCCCTCTGCAATCCTCAGCCCAGAAATCCCATAACATCTCCCAGGGGTCTTATCAGGATGAGGGTTAAAGGGGTGGTTCTTCCTGCACAGAAAGTGAAAATCTCCATTGCATCCTGCTCTGCTCCTCAGCTGGAGCACATGGGCATGTGTCCATGGAGGTGGGCTGGTTTCCAGCAGGGTGAGGACCGAGGCTGTGGCCTCCATCCCGTGCTCCAAGGTTGGTGGGAGGAACAGGAACTGCTGGTACAGAAATGAAATGGCATTTTCCTGGCATGGTGAGGTGCAGTGGGATGATTGCTAGGTTTGCTGGAGAGTCGAGAACAGATGGCCACCACTTGCAAAGGGCTTGGCAGTGGGTTTTGCTGCTGCAATGATCTCTCTTCTGTGGAACTGAGCATGGGAGGTTCTGCCTGGCACAAGAGGATGTGAGCTGGCCTGTCGGTTTCTTTCTGCTGAAAGGCCCCTAAAAAGTTCACTGTGAGGACAACTGTAAAAACAGAGATAATCCCCTCTTGGGGAGTAGCCCACTGAGGCTTTAGGGAATCTCAGTCTTGCTTCTGGTGTCTCCAAAAAACACCCATGGCCTCAGCAGCTGCTGTTGATGAGAAGTATCTGTCCTGAGAGCACCATCTCGTTGGTTCTTTAGAGAAAAGGCCAACCTCCAACAGCACCCTGTAGATACAACTCTGGCAGTATAATCGTGGGGTATTTTGGTAGGTGGATCTCCCCATGATCAGTCTGTGTCATAGGTTTACCTGCTTTCTTCTATTTGAACCTTACAAGACATCCAACAGCCCTACTTGCAGGGTGCAAACACCTGCTTGGAGTTGGTGTCTGTTGATCCATAGGTCTCTGTGTCCTCCTGATTTTCTGAAGTTAACCAGCACTGACCAGGAGACCTGCATCCCAGGGGACAATTTCTCACAAGGGATGTGTTTTGAGCTCTTGCACCATCAGGCCAGAAGCTCACTGCAGCCTGGCAAGGCAGAGCTGTCATTGTGGCTTCCGAGCCCCAGATGCAAATAAAGTAATGTGGTTTCCAGCTTCTATTTTTAAAGTCCAGAAATATGCAGAAAAGTTCCTGCCTGTGTCTGCTAACCGCTGCTGGGCACTGCGCGGTGCCTTGGGCAGCTTCTGTGAGTGCCCAAGGAGTGTGGCTGGAGCATCAGCAGGTGACTAAGGGGGCTAGAGCATCAACTCATTGCAGATTTTGAACCCAATTCCCTGTTAATGTGTTGGGCTTGTAATATCTGAATACCTCATTTCTCCCAAAGCATTTGGCGGGAGACACTCTGTAAAAGGGGACTTCCCCTCTGCACCGTACTGTGCTTTCAAAGTCCTTCAGTTTTCAGCCGTTGGTGCCTTGCTCCCACTTGTTCCTCAGCCTTGCTGCCTTGCACTGTCTCTGAGGTCGTGGGATTTGAGCACTTGTTTGAGGCCACCCAGGAGATTTGTGGTGGGGGAATGTGGCAGGTTGGCCCTTGGCTGGGGACCAAACCACACACACCCGCTCACACAGTCCCCGCCCCCACCCAATAATAGGGGAGAGAATTAAAGAGGTAAATGGCAAAGAGGACTCGTGGGTTGAGATAAGGACAATTTAATAACTAAACTACAATAATATTGGAAATAATACTATATACAAGGATGCAATGTGATACACAGTGATACTGCCCCTCCCCACCTGATGACCAAAGGCCCAGCCCACTCCCAGCCAATGGCCCCGAAGGAGGGAGAGAATAGGTGA
>WKFP01014822.1:1792834-1831426 GCA_011057875.1 Pterocles orientalis | reverse complement strand
ATAACAGCCCAAGCGTCCCAGCGTCCCAGTCCACGAGCTGACCAAAGCAGGGAAAAGAAAAAAAAAAAAAAACACCAGCTAATGATTCTCCTGGAGAGGGAGGATGCCAAAACTCACGGAACGGAGATAAACGAGTGTCCCGGGCCGAGAGCTGACGGCGACTGTGGGGGGAGGGGGGGAAAACCTTGGGAGAGCGAACGCAGGCTCCCAAAGCGAGATGAATCCAAAGCCAAAAGGAAGTGAAAAGCCAGCTCTCCCGGAAGACTCCTCTCCTATATACTGGGTATGACGTGCATGGGATGGAATAATTGGTCAGTCTGCTTCTCAATCTTGACCGAAAAGCAAATCCCAAGCTAGAAGCTGGACTGTGTCTCTGTCTATGGAGAGGAGAGAGGCTGAATGTATCTCGTCCTTGAGAACAAATAGCAACATCCTAGCAATAACTATAAACGTTCTTCTCTTATCAATTTTCTCCTGAGCAGGAATCCAAAACATAGCTTCTTGCTAGCTATTTATGAAGAGAAGGGAAAAGGGAAAAAAAAATTAACTCTCCTCTGCTTAAGGCACGACAGGGAAGAGGGGCTGAACACAAGTTTTCTGAGCCTTCAACCTACCCTCCAGCTACTGAATCACTCCACATTCAGCTGCTTGGAAAATCTGACTTTCCAGAGGCAGAGGCAGATCGCCTGGAGCAGTTCTGCTGCTGCATGCCTTTTCACGTGTTTGAGCTGGGGTGCTTCAAGAGCAAATCTTCCCTCAATAGTACCTAAATTACTGTTCTTGGATGGCTTTGATAAACCTTTGTGCAGCCCAGCTAGGCAGCATCCTTTGCAGTTGGCTCTGGGAACAGGTTGGTATTGGCTCCTGTTTTCTGGAAAGGCAGTGGAGGTGAGGACAGCCACCGATCTGTCTGCTCGCAGCAGCAGGGATCAGAGCTAGCAAGGACTAACATGCTAAGGAAAAACTTGCCCAAAAAACAGTCACCAGTTCTTCTGTTGGGTTTCCAAGTGCCACATTCCTGGGTATGGCCTGAAATGACATGGTGGCCCTGCAGCACGGCCTGTAATTGCCTCTGCTTCTTACCAAAATAGCACCTCACTGTTCCTGCACAGCCCTGGGTAGCGAGTACTCTGCTGGGAAATGCCACGTGCCACCCATCTAATTGTGTTTCTGGCTTGCAGCACTGGATCGGAGAAACTCCTTGACCAATGGAGACTCAGGAGTGCATTCGTCCCCTCCTCAGAAGAGCCTGCCAGACCTCCCCCCTCCAAAGGTATGTTTTGCAAATCTTTTGCCTTCCACTGCCTAACCCTCAGCCTGGGGATCTGAACCCCTGGAGGCTTCACTTTCGTAACATACTGTGCAGCACGGCTAAATGGAGAGACCTCTGCCTGTGTATCTTAGTGAGGCAAATAGTCCTGGTGAGCTTTATTAAAAAAAAAAAAAAAAAAAATTCAACTAGGGGCTCCCCAGCATACCGGTTTCCAGCTATACATTTGGTCTTTACGAACACAGTAAGTCAGGGTGCGGTTGGTGCAGGCTCTGCAGCTGGCCCAGAAAGGGTGGCCGTGCTCCGGACATCTGGAAACCCCTGTGATTCCCAAAGCTCATGCACAGAGGGAAGAGGCAGCTGTGGGAGCCTTGGGCTTCCCCGGTGTGTGCAGGTGCCCTGTGCAAAACGGGCTGTATTCCCTGCCAGGGAAACCCGCACCCATCGCATGGCAATCCACACTCAAAGAAGGAGGAGAACGAAGGTTTTCCAAAGAAACAAAGATGAGGATGGCTCTTAACTGTTGTTTTGGAAATATCCCTGGAAAACAGCTATGCCCGGGCTGCTGGCATGAACTTAGAAAAGCCAAAAATCCTTCAGCTGTGGTGTGGTGGGGCAATGTCCAGGCAGCGCCAGGATCTCCCTCACCGGCAGAGCCTTGCACAGCTTGGCCATTAGCAGAAATCACATTTTCTTCCAGCTGAAGCACCTGGTTTTGTCTGTATGTTGGGCAAACACGCCGTTGTACAGCCCGTGGGTCTGCGAGGAGGAGTCGCCAGCACTGTAGATTTTTCTGTAGGGCAGCTGTAAATCTGGTCATGTAAATCCACCATCAGCTTTCAGTGGGATTTTGTCACCATGCCAGCGAGCCAGCCGGGCTGTCCTCAAGAGACACAGGTCATCCTCGGGACCCCGGATATTGCTGTTCAGTAGTTGATCCAACATGGGAATTGCTGTAGCTGGGATTTTGGGATGTGAAAGGGAAAGAGGGCACGGAGGAGGGGGAGGCGTGGAGGAGGACAGGGTGGTGCATCCCTCAACCACAGAAGAGGATCTGCTCCTTTCCCGGGAAGGAGGCTGTGGGGTGAGGCCCCAGGACTTCTTCCCAGAAGGGGCTGTGTGGCTCAGCTGGAGTTAGCTGGAGGAGCTGGGAAAAGGAGGGAGTAGGATGTGATGGAGCCAGCAAACCCTCGGATGCAGTGCAGTTGCCTGCTGGGACCTGCTCCGGCCCCGGGGAGTCTCTGCCCACTCAGCCAGCTCAGACACAATGCTGGAGCTGGAGATGCCTGGGAATAGCAACCAGAGCGGGAATTGGTGTTTGGTTTTGGGTTTCTCAAAGCCAGAGGGGTGGTGGATGTGGCAGGGAGGTGAGCAGTACAGCAGCGTTATGGAATGAAAGCATAACTGGGGAAGCAGCAGCTGAGCGTCCCCAAGGCACCTCTGCTTGTGCTTGGTGTAGCCCAGCTATTGGATAGGGCAATCAGGAAGTTAAATGAGGGAATTAGAAAAAAAACAGTCTTGAATTTTTAGCTAAGAAGGGTACCTAAGCCATCTGTATTTCTCCCACCTGTTTACCACTAGAGCTTTGGATAAAGCAAGCAAGTACATCCTTACTGTGAGCATCTGAGTGCTAGTGAGCTGTTGGCAGCGAAGATATCTGGGCATACTTCGAAGAGCGGGGCTGGGAGAACTTTAATGTGGTCTTGGTTAGCGTGTGGAAATTGCTGCTGTGGGGAAATTAATCTTCCCTGTCCGCGTTTGCCACTCCTGGTGCAGGCAGGAGCCGTGGCCATCTGGGCGATGGAGGAGGGAGCACAACTCCTTAAGCAAAAACAGGGAGGTTAGGAGAAGACCTCAAAATACATCTGGTTTAGCTCTGTGGAGTTTTCTGTGGTTTGGTGATGTTAAGGCACCCTGTGGTGTTGTTCTACACTTGACTTTTGAGGCACAGGAGAAATTTGGTGATAAAGCTCTGCACAGCAGATTGTCCCTGGCACCAACAGTCAATGGGCAACTCAGCAGGCGTGGCCCAGCTGGATCCCACTGATCTCTTTGGATTTGTCCCAAAGCAACCTTTAAGCAATGCGTCCTGCAGGCTGTAGCTCAGACATCCGTGACCCTTCATCTGCAGTAGCCCTGGCAGCTCTACCACTTTCCACAGGTGTCAACCAAGAAGGTCACACGGTGCAGATGCAGATGACTGAGATGGTTTTATTTGCATGCTCCATTGTGCTGTAATGCAACAGGCAAATCTCCTGCAAGAGCCAGGCTGGGTTAGATAACACAGTATATACTCTTTGACTTATGCTAGAGACAAACCAACTCCACGCCTTTAGATAAAGAGAAGAGAAAAAAATATAGTTTCTGGGGCAGCGGAGGTGCAGTCCCACCTAGTCCCTGTTGGCTTCCATTGTCTGTAGGAAACAAAGCAGAGCAACTCCCACCCACCGCTTCTCTGCCACTTGTGGGATGGTATCAAATAAACCCACAGTGTTTCTTTGTGTAGGAAATTTGTTTATGGTTGTGGCACAGTGTGAGCTGGCTACACGCAGGAGGCCCCCACAGATGGCAATTGCAGACATTCCTTGGCCAGGGAAGGGATTAAGTAAAGCTTTGGAGTGGCTGGGTTTGTTTCTTTCATAACACATTAGGACAAGTTCCTAAACCTTTAAGTGTTTGGAGGCAAGTGTTTTCCGGCAGTGTGTCCTACGTGGCTCTGGAAATCAAGCTCAGAGTTTGCTCACAGCATCTGGCAGACCCATGTAGGAAGGAGTTTTCATCCAAGACTCTTGAGAAGTTTGCGAGGTTGGCAGAGCCATGGGCAGCTTGCCCATGCGTGAGCAGAGGCGCGTGATTTTGGGCACTGTGGTCAGGGTACCTCGCTCCCACAGGCTCAGCGGCATCCCCCTTTGTGGGTGGTGGCTGGCCAGAAAATTTTTTCCTTCAAAACTTCCTTTCTGCTTCTGGGCAGCAGTACCTGCTGGTGGAAGTATCCAGAGCAGGATGGAGAGCTTTGAACCTGCATTCGATGAAGCTGGCATAACCTGCAAAGGGACTGATCCTGCCGTAGACTGTTCTGCAATGCTGGTGCCCAGCTGGCCCCTCTTGTCCAGGCCCCCAGAAGCAATCTCATGTGCCAGCATGAAGGACTGTGCATGATCCGTGACCTCCAACACTGCTGCCTCTGCAGAGAGACAGAACCGCTCTTCTGCATGCTTCAGCCCTGCACACACTGGACATCCTGTCCAGGATTTGTACAGGTCTCAGTCAGAAGCCAGCTGAAGCAGTGTGAGCAGGAGCATACTGTTGTCCGATAACTGGGGGTGGTTTGACCTGGGCAAGGAGGAGGGACACCACACTGGGGAATGGGGGGACACTACTGTCGGATTGTGGTGGGAGATGGGAAGCCATGTATTCTGGGAAGAGCATAAACTGTGCACTCATCCTACTGTGATCTCCCACTCCACTGTCTCACATTCAGCAACCATGTGAATTACTTGAAAAGTAAAAAGTTTGTTTCTTAGCTTCCTTCTTTTTTTTTTTTTCCTTCTCATGTGTTAGTATTTCTAAAGCATCAAGGCTGTGTTTTTCCTGCCAGTCCTTGCTTGTGTTTAGGGAGGGGTTTGGCAGGCACCACAGGGATTTTCCAGCACTTGGACTCTTTTCAAAGGCTTCTTTTCCATCAGTGTTGTTTATCCATTTCCTTCATTTTTTGCTCAGAGCACAATTAAAGATTCCTGATGTAGTTCCTGAAGCAGAGACTTTTAGCTGTTGGTTTGCTGTCAGTCAGAGACTTGGAGATGACCAGCGACCATTCAGGCTACGCTTTTCAGTGTAAAGCCAGGAATGCACCAAATGTCTGCCCTTCTGGTTCCAGTTAAGATCATTCCCAGTTACGATGAGTAGCTTAGAGGTGTCAGTGCAGCAGGCAGAAGTCCCAGTTCGCAGTAAGGCTAATGGGTTACAATCGCTGCTTTTGAGGAAACCTATGAGTTGATCTTCCCAGGGCTTTCAGCAATATTAGAGAAAGTAACATTTGTGACACAATTATACAGTGATTTCAAAGGACGCCTTTATATTTGTACCAACAGTACACTGGAAACTCTCATCAGTCCCTTTCTTCCCTGTCATCTCAACCAGTTTACATGAAAATACTAGTGTATACATCTAAAAGATCTCATCCACTAGGATGTACTTAAGTGCTGGGGAAAAAAAAAAAAAAAAAAAGGATGCCTCATTGTTTTCAAGTATCTGTTTTTACCTTAAATAATGCTGCTTTTATTTATTTATTCTGCAGATTCCTGAAACAAAGCAACCTGTGGTGCCCAAGATCGAATCCCCAGAGGGATACTATGAAGAGGCTGAGCCGTATGATGTCTCTGTAAATGGTATATCACAGCTAATTCTCTGGGGGATTTCACGTGGAAGCTGGAGGACTTGAGGTTTATGAGAATAAGTGCAGACATTTCTTACATTTGTGTGACAAATTTTTTTTCTGGTGCTGGTCGTGCTTGATATTACACCTGTAATGGTAGTTAGAAAGAAAAGGCTAATGATACTCGAAGTTTTAATAAGTAGTATGCCTGAGTTAACATCACTGTGAAATATTATAAACCATTGTGGGTTCTCTTTGTCTTGATGGTTTTCTGGAAGACAGGCTGTAGTAAAACGCAGGTTTCTATCGAGGAGTGAGTGAGTGGTGAAGCTGTGGTGGCTTGCATTCATGTCCTAGTGCTCTAATCATCCCTTTGGGGCTCAAAATCCCTGACTCTGTTGGTCTGCTAGACGTGATAACCATTTTTATAACTGCCTATTTATTCAGCTCTGTCTCTTGTGGCAGTTTAACCATCTGTAAATGTGATTACAAAGCCATGCTTCATGTGAGGGGACAGTGTGTGGGTTCCCTCTTTTCACACTCACTCGCTGCCTGGGCTGGCACTTCCCAGCAATGTCCTCAACAGTGCCACCAATACCTGTCACCCGTGGGCCCCCCACCCCTTCAGGAGGACACTGCTGCACACAGGCTGAGCTCCCAGATTCTCACTTTTTAAGGTGGATCCTTCTTTCAGTGAACACCCTTCACGAGAGATTATCTTCCTCTGATAACAGCTGATCTTGTCATCGCTGTATAATCCATTGAAGCCCAAATGAGAGAGTCTATCACTCTGCTGCAGAAGCAGATCTCTGCCCACCAGCCTGGACTGCAGCAGAGTGGGTGCAATGATGAACGTGACATGGGGCAGAGCTGAGCAGGGAGAGTCAAGGCAAGCAGAGCAGTGAGAGTTAAGGATAAAAGATTTGGACCTAAATCCCTGGCTGTTCAATTGGAGCTGCGTATAAGAGAAGCTGGGTCCTCTCCAGCCCTGGTGTGCACCACTGGGCTTTGAAGCTCCCTGGCAGGGATGCACCAGTGACGCCACTGCTTGGAGCAGCGGGGGTTGATGTGTCCGAACAGCCCTTGCTGCGTGTGTGCTCCTTGCACACCCAGACATCTCATAGCTCAGTGTAGGTCGTTGTTCTCATGATGGCCTAGCATTTACAATGCTAAACAAAAAAGGGAGACATAGAGAGATCTTTGCCCAGGGAAGCTGTGGATGCCCCATCCCCGGAGGTGTTCAAGGCCAGGCTGGATGGGGCTTTGAGCAACCTGGGCTAGTGGAGGGTGTCCCTGCCCATGGCAGGGGGGGTGGAACTCAGTGATCTTTAAAGGTCCCTTCCAACCCAAACCATTCTATGTTTCTGTGGTTGTTTCCCTGAACCATCCTATTTTGGCTGCAACCACGCCACAGCACAGTGAACATGATGATGACACCCAGCTGGGTGACAAAAGTGCAGGCTCATCACAGCTGGGGTGAAATGTGCCATTTTGTGCAGAGGGTAGATTCCCTCAGCTCTGCCACGTGCAGTTAGGTGCTAGCTCGGTTTCACAGAAAGGCTCGGGGTTGTTTGGCTGAGAGCAGGGCTGTGATATTTGGGTGCAGTGGGGTGAAGCCCTCCTGCAGGAGAGTTTCCTCCCCACAGGGAGTTTCCAGTTGCCTGCTCTGTAAGATAAATGGACTATTTTTTTTCCCTGCTGCACATTAGGAAAGAGGATAATGTGCTAAGAGCCATGGCATGTAAAGACATACCTCGGATTAGCTGGAGCTTGCCTGTGGATTGGTGTGCTGGGGAAGCCCAGGTTATGGTATCCAGGCAGCTCCATGAACTCCCGTTGAGCTCAGAGCTTGGCTGGCAAGAGCGATAAGCACACACCCAGCTCAAACCTCTGCTTTTCCTTGGTAACCTGCTGCTCAAAGATGCAAATACACCCACCACCCACTGAAATTCAGTCCAATCAGATGCCTAAGGAAGTGACAGATCAGAGCCCTGCAAGCATAGTTGAAGAAAGAGAGAAAAGGCCCTTACGATGGGAGCACTGTCAAAACGGGGCACTCTGTGGCTGTGACGAATAGCTGTTTGACCAGCGATTTCAGTGTTATAACAAGCAGTATCACAGCCGTCAGCGGAGATAGGAGCCCGTGCAGTGAGCAGGGGTGGGATGTGCAAGTCCCTCACAGCTGAGGTGTATGGTGCCTTTGCCTCACATGACTGCTGTGGGGGCTTGGGAGGGGGTGAAGCGGGGCATGCCCTGCAGAGAGTAGGTCGGGCAGTGATGCTGGGATGCTGCTGGTGCTTCGATTTACCTCAAGAGATCAGGCTTCAAAACCCATGGTATCAGGGGCAAACCTGCAGGTCTTGGTCCTCCCCATTGGTTCAACGAGTACAAAACTGGGCTCCCCATCCCTTTTTCCTCCCCTCATCAGATGGGCATAGTACCCTGTACCTGCCCTGTGTGGAGTGATGCTCATCGCTAGCAGCTGCCTTGAGACCTCGGTGCGACTGCTGCTGCTAAAGGGCAGTCTGGACGTGCATGGGTTTGCCCTGGTCAGAGATGCAGAACATGATGGCAGTAACCCCCAAGCCCCCTGTGCTCACCCCCCACAAGCTGGGTAGGGAAGGGGCTGGCAATTAGGGAGCTGCTGGTGGTGTTTCTGACAGAACTACAGCACGAGCCTTGGAAGACACCTATGCGTCTCCAAACAAATGGGCGTAGTGAAATCAAACAAAAATAGGAACATCACTAAAATTAGTGGATGCACTGCCAAGAAAGGACATCCAAGCAGGTCTCCAGATGGGCTGAGGAGATAGAGGATTCGTGCAGCATCAGAGGTGGGACTGAGAGGCACTGTATGTGACAAACAGTGGGTGAATTAATTGAAATGAAGCAGGCAGGCGAGTCTGATGGGTCTGGGGGTCCCTCTTTCATCAGCAGGATTCCTGTCCCTCCACTGGGGACGCCTCTGCCTTTCATTTTACAGCTTCGGCAAATGCTGCCGCTTCCCTTTCCTCCTGGGCTGAAATGTGTTAAACAATTATTGTCCTCTGCTATGTTTGCATATTTGAAGGGTGTGATAAGAAACAGAGTGAAAACATGAGGGACAACATGACTGCCAACTAAGCAATAATTATTCCGGCTGAAACAGCTCATCTGCCCTGGCTGATTTTGATTACAATGACGATGATTCTGTTTTAAAGGCCTTGTTCGAGGGAGCGAGTTGCAAACGTTGTCCCTGTTTGAAGTCTCACTGTACGGCGCGCTGAAGGGGATGGGGCAGCCTCACCACCGAGGGGGGAGCATGGGGCTGAGCCGGACTGACGCCCTTGTTCTTCACATTTGCTTATCTGTGTCTTTCTCTCTTTGTCTCCCTTTCTCTTTCCTTTTGACTGTGCAGGTCTTTTTGGTAGGCTTGCTGCGGCTGGACCCAGGCCAGGGTTGCAGGTTACTGAGGGCGTTATTTACGCCACAATAACGATGGGTATGGCATGCTTTCCAAACCTGAAGTGCCCTTTTTTTTTTTTTTTTAGAAAAAAAAAAAAGGAAACCCTCAGTTTTAGCAAAGATGATCAGGCGTCTACCCCTGGCATTACCCATTTACCTGCATGGAGGGTAACCACCTCTCCCCTCTCTGTCCCCATGCTGGTATACGCAAGGTGGCATTTTTTGTGCTTTCCCCATACTTTAGACGACAATGAAGAGAACTAGGCTTTATTCCCCTGGTTCTGGCAGCTGATGTGGAGCTGATATGTGGTAATGCTGGCTGTATTGACAAGTAGCTGTTCAGTTGTAGGTTCTAGGTGCTGTAGGTGCTCTGCTTGGGCAGAGGAAGCTCTGGTGTAGGGGATGGTTGGAGTTTCCTGTATTACAGTATTGAGTTAGCTCCCTGGAAAGACAAAACAGGAAAGCAGAGGTGGATTAAATAAGACATCTGTGAAAGTGGCTGCCACTGATGTCACCTCAATGAGAGGATAAAGCTGTGCTCTTAGCTGAAAATGCTGGTAGGTGGAAATGGAGACCTTGTACTGAAGTGACTGAGCTGTATGACTTGGGATTGAGTGAGCTCTGGTAGTAATGACAGTGTTGTCTCGAGTCACCCAAGCAGGGTTTGTCCCAGTTTGCCAACTACACAGCCTGGAAAATGCCTTTCCATCATGATGTTGTAGCAGTGTCACCAGGCCAGCACCAGCTGCAGCTCTTCAGGTAAAGAGCTTATCACATGAGGCACTTGTGGTTGCGGTTGATGCACAGAAGAGGAGCCGGTGCTCTCACCAAGAGCATGGAAGAAAAGTGCAATTCTCCCAGGAGAAAGGTGGCAGCCTGAGACCTAACACCTATGTGAGGGGCACCAGAGACACCCAAAAGGGGCCAGAGAGGCAGTTAGCCATAGCCTCGTATTGGTAAGGAGGAAGATTTAGAAAATGAGGTTCCCTTAGGCATCCTTGCTGCTGCATAAGGAAGGGTCCCAAGCAGTGCAGAGGTTCAGCTTCTCGGTATTCCTAGGGATGAGAAACCTCAACACTTTTACTCCACCTGAATTTCTGCCCAGGGTGCCTGTGGACAAGATCAGCATAGTGATAATGGTGGTGTTTTCCCATAAAAGGTAGACAGTCCAATATGTTGAGGGTATGGAGATGGTGAGCCAGCAGTGTGCTGTCAGCACCATTCAGAGACTTTGAAAGGGAGTATTTGCTTTTTGGTTAAGTTTGTTTAGTTGGTGCAGCTTTGATCACTTGAGGGATGTTATAGAGTGAGATTTCACTGGGGTAAGGCTGTACCTTTGTTACTGCATCTCAGTTCCTTTTGTTTAAAAAAAAATAAACTCAAGAAATGTTCTTCAGTGAAGCTAATAATGCTTTTTTTCCTCTTTTCCGGCTGCTTTTCTTTTTTTATTATTTTGCACCAATCTGATAATGTTATTTTTATGTGAATATTAAGATTTGATGAGAATCAAAATTAGATTAAATTCTGCTGAGAGAAACTGAACGATATTCCTCCGTGCTGTTTGGTAGGACAAGAATGCGAAACGCTACACATATGCTGACCAAATCTTACCATCTTTCTATGTGAGCTTGCCTTGCGAATAGGAGCCATACTGTAAATGCCAGCAGAGCACCAGAAATTCCCCTGCAGTCAGTGGGAACATTTTCATTGTTTTGATGGGTCTGGTACCAATGACCAGCTGTTCCTATCAGCTGAAAACTCCAATAACCTTCAGTACATTAGAGCTAGGTATGGAAAATCCCAACTCATCCTAGTAACGTGGCAATCCATTTAAGGATGAACATGAAAAATATGATTACTGTTATTGACAGCTGCCATTTATGACTAATTTTTGCTGCTGTGACAGTGTATTACTTCAAAGCCCCTTGCTATCCCTTAGATGCTGAGAAGAGAGAGACCTGTTAGCCCAGAGAGGGAAAGTGGAATGACGTCTCAAATACAATAGATCATTGCTTCCTGCATGGCCTTGCAAATACCATTTTTACTTCTGACATTCAGAGGACAAGGGCTGATTGTTGCATTTAAAAATCATGAGTGTTTGGCTTGAAGTGGAAAATAGAAAAGGCATTTTTTGGGGGAAAAAAGGCAGCAAACATCAGAAAACGTCTAAGGGAATGTTCTCAAATTTGTGGTCAACTGAGAAGTGTCTTTTGAGTGTTTGCTAACTGAGACTATTAGGGACAAAACATTGCAATGAGATTAATATTGGACTAGGAAGGAAAAAGGATCTATGAGGGTTATTTTCCTTTTGATTATCTTCCTGTATGAAAGCCTCAAAAGACACATTGCTACGCTGGGAGCTTTTGCATGTGTGAGCATGGCTGAGGCAAGCAATAGGCCCAGAGTTGTCCCAGGAATGTCTTTAATAGTAAAGCTTTGCTTTTGTTATAGAAGATGGTGAAGCCATTAGTAGCTCCTATGAATCTTATGATGAAGAAGAGAGCAGCAAAGGCAAGTCTGCAACACACCAGTGGCCATCCACGGAGGCCACCATTGAGCTGATGAAGGATGCCCGCATCTGCGCATTCCTGTGGAGGAAGAAGTGGCTGGGACAGTGGGCAAAACAGCTGTGTGTTATCAAGGACACCAGGTTGCTGGTGGGTAGATCCTCCACTCTCTGCCTAAAACAACCCATTTTCATGAGCTGGGGAGGGAAGTAGCACCTCAGGCCACGTTAACTAGCTGGCAAAACAAAGTACCTCTAGAAGTAATGCTTCAAAAACTATGCCCCAGATATTTGGGGTTCTCGTTCCATTTTCAGAAGGGACATGGACATGGGACTGCTGAGGGGGACACAAGGGCACATCTGTGGCCAAAATCCCCAACTCCCAAAATACCTAGAAATGGTGTTTGTGGAAATTTTCCAAGGTGGTGAAGCAGAAGGGCTGCTTATCCCACTGGATGACCACATACTTGACCCTCTAACAGTGTCTGTGAGAAGTATTTCAGACTATATGTGCATGTACATAGATGTATGTGTGTCTCTGTACACATAGAGATGTCCTTTGTGTAGTCCTTGTAGATGTGGCAGCCTTATAGGAGCTATAGGACCTTCTTGTGTTCAGTGCACTTAATGCATGTGGTTGTGCTGAGCCACTTCTATGGGTGAGTTAATGCCAGTGGGCAAGAGGGACGGCTCCTCTTCAGCCTCTTACCTCCTCTCCTATCTTCCCTCCAGTGCTACAAGAGCTCCAAAGACCACAACCCGCAGCTTGACGTGAATTTGCTGGGCTGCACTGTCATTCACAAGGAAAAGCAAGTGAAGAAGAAGGAGCACAAGCTGAAGATCATCCCCATGAATGCCGACGTCATCGTGCTGGGGCTGCAGAGCAAAGACCAGGCAGAGCAGTGGCTCAGGGTCAGTGGTGCCTTTGGGCTTGCCCTGCTTCTATCTTGGCTTTGCTGAGAGCCCATATCTCCTCTCAGTCCTGTCCTTATGTGTTTTGGCTGCCTTCCTCACTGCAAGCCCATACACAAATACACCACTTCATTTTCATGTCCCAGGATAGCTTCTTCTTGCAGCTCCCTCCTGCCTTCTGAATGCAGGAAGCCAGTCACCAGCAGGAGGGATGTCTGGGGTGGGTGTCCACAACGAATTGGCTGAGGATGGGGAGATGTGGCCCTTTCCTTGAGACAGCAGCAGCAGAAGGAGCCTGGGGTGGAGGCAGGGCTGTGCAGCTCCTTTGCTGGCAGCCTCCTCCCCAATGACATGCATCCAGCAATTTCTGCTGGCTGCCTGCTGCAACACCAGGAAATTCCCCGGGGTCGCAGGGAGCATAAACCATGGGTTTCCCAGGCTGCTGTGGTTTTGCCTGTCCTGGGTGGGAGATGTCCTGATTCCGTTACTGCAGCTCTCTTACAAGCTGTGGCTTCCCCTCTGCACAGGTAATCCAGGAGACCAGCGGTCTGCTGTGTGAAGGAGGCAGCGAAGGCAATCAGTACATCCCAGATTCGCAGCGTCTCAGTTACCCGAAGGTACACCTTTGTCTCTACACTTAGGCTTTTCCACCCTGTTCCTTTAATAAATAGTACTTGTAGCTGAAGTAATTTTGTCTGGGCAAAGACTGATATGAACAAAACCCAGACACCTCTTCTGCTGAAAAGGAATGTTATTGGAACAATCTTAATTTTTGCAATTTTATTGCCACATCTTTCCTCCAAAACTGACTCAGCAATGGGCATACAGGGCAGCAGCACTATCTCATCCAACACGGCAGCTCTGCTCGCCAGGAACTTTGGAAGGGACACAGACCCCCGGATGCCAGGGCTTGGGCCCGTCTCTAGTCTAGGTTTAGGTGACGTTCCTGGGGGTCAGCTTGTTCCAAAACAGTGAGAGGAGAAATAAACCTTCTAAGTCTCTGGTGGATGCCCAAAAAGAACCTGTTTTGGGCAGCTGGCCATCTTCTCTGCCCATGCCCTCCTAAGGGGACTGGCAAATGTGTCCCGTGTTCCCCCCCCCCAGAAAGGCTGCAGGGCAGGAGGCCATAGGATGACACCAGTGGTGCCACCACATCACCTTAGAAGCGAGCCCAGCCTGGGCAGTTTGTGTCAGGTCTGCCCATGCTGGGCTTAGAAACAATGGGGAGGGCACAGTGTGAGTGGGTGGGTGGGAGATGCCTGTGTGAAAGCATCTGCTATGGTCCTCGTAATTGAGGAGGGGGAGGAAAGGTGTTTGTGACAGGTTCTGGCTGGAGGAACGGGTCACGTGCATCTGCAGAACTTGTGTCTGGTGCTTGTTGGCAGGTAGAGGTATCCGAGAGGTACTCTGCAGCCTCTGAGAGTGGAAGCAGCACCGACGGCCACCCAGAGACGGCTGAGATAAAAGATGGTAAAACTTCACACTGGGAACGAGGCGGAAACTGGGCCATTGATCCTGTGCAGCGAGGCTTTCTGTAGCCTCTCCTGCCACTGCCACCCGAAACTGACCTGATGTGGGGTGAAACCTGCATGTGAATTCCCTGCCTGTGAATTGGATTTCAGTGGGGTTTTTTTTTTGTCTATAATGAAGTGACAGGTGGACGTTGGGATTTCTCAGCAATTAAGAGTTAGGACAGGGCTTGAGAAACCTGGTGTGATACCTGCTGTACCACACAGATCCTGCATGACTCTGGGCAAGTAACTCTGGAACAGTTTGAGATGTCATAAATGCAACCCAAGTGACTTCCCTCAGAGATGTCTGCAGAGAAACTGGGTGTACCTGTGTGAAATGCTGAGCTGTCTCCAATGGGAGACATACACCTTAACACTAGGGGACCCAACTCCAGGCTTTAAGCTCCATTCTCCATCTCTAAAATGGGGCAGATAAGTACAGATAAGAAGAGATGCACTGTTGGAAGGGTGGTGGGACTCATGTACACGTTGGAGAGAGAGAAAGAGAAATCCATGCCAAGGACTTACTGGAGTCACCCAACAGATGGAGCTTGGCTGCTCAGTCCTTCTACATTAGGATGTCATAGTTTTGTTATGCGAGAGAGAAAGAAAATTTGGACTAAAAACATTGAACTTGATTTCTTGTTAGGATTCCCTGATGACTACATAGCTGCAGCCGTATTCATGCACTGACTGATGTGCTCAGTGGGAAAAGCTGAAGAGGCTCTTTGGGCATATGCTTTCCCGCTCCCCACCCTCAGTCCCTCTTTTAGAAAGGAAAAGACTTGAAGGCAGTAAATAGTTATGGGTAATGCTCTTTAATTCAGTTTTTGTAGTGTAAGAAAAGGAAGGACGGTTGGCACCTGCACAGCACGACCTGTGCAAACAGCCTCCCCCCACCTCCAGCAGCCACTGGTGTTTGGTCAGCACTAACCCAGCCTTAAAGCAATAAAAAATGTCTTGGGTACACCACTTCACTGACATGACTTGTGCCGCTTGCTCACCATATCTCCCTGGGCTTTGGACTATTACAGCCTGTCCCTGAGTCGCAGGTTTGTCCTCTGCAAGCGATGCATGTGCCACAGCGCTGCTGGGTGCAGGATGGCAGCACAGGCGGCTTTGGGGCAGGACACGCAGCTGGTGCAAGTTGGGAAAACCATGTATATATCTTTTTGTTTTCTGGTAGTTAAGAAGAAGGGCACAACTGGCCTGAAACTGAGCAACCTGATGAACCTTGGGAGGAAAAAATCCAGCTCCTTGGATAGCCCAGAGAGATCCCTGGAGACTTCCAGTAAGTGGCAGTGTGAACTCCCTTGCAGGGACTTATCTCAGGGCTGAGTCAGCTAGAATTCACCAGTTGGGACCAGCTTTGTCCAACCACACGCAGCCAGCTTGCTGCTCCAAACTTCACCTAAATTTCAAGAGTCTTATTTTGAACAGATTTTTACCCTTTTCACCCTGTTTTGTAGGGACAGGATAGAGTGTCTTTGTGCTTCTGCTTTTCATCGTTGCCTGGGGCTTTGTGTTGTGCAGTGATCTCAGAACTTACTCATCAGACATCCCCATGCACACAGATGAGTTTGGATTCCCTCTCCCTGTGGGATGGAAAATATGCCTAAGTAACCTGTGCTTGCTTGCAGGTTACCTGAACGTGCTAGTGAACAGCCAGTGGAAGTCCCGCTGGTGTCAGATAAAAGATGGTCACCTCCATTTCTACCAGGACAAGAACCGAAGCAAACTGGCTCAGCAACCCCTGAGTTTGGCAGGTTGTGAAGTTATCCCAGAGCCAAGCCCTGATCATCTCTATTCCTTCCGCATCCTGCACAATGGAGAAGAACGGGTCATTCTGGAGGTAAAGCGTACATCTCCAGGCAATCTCTGCTTTAAGTCATCATGTCAGGTCATAGTAAGCCTAATGCCAGTGAGGCCCTCCACAGAAGCCCTCAGTCCAGCCAAACAGAACCTGAAGCGTGGGACTCTGCTTCATCTGCCTGTGGTCACCTAGAAGGTGTCCCATCTAGCTGGTAATCCAGGCTGCGTCTGATGCCGGTGCCTCCAGAGGACCATTCAGCCTTCATCTTAGGCACTCATCTTAGGATGGGATGAAGGGTCCTCTGGAGGTGCCCATCTCTCTCCACTGACTATAGGATAACCTTCGATGATTAAGTTATACAGTTTTCATTTCAGATGGTTAATATTAGATGAGAGGAATGCTACTTTAGGGATGTAAGTCTGTA
Organism: Pterocles orientalis; assembly: GCA_011057875.1. Classification (NCBI taxonomy): domain Eukaryota; kingdom Metazoa; phylum Chordata; class Aves; order Pterocliformes; family Pteroclidae; genus Pterocles; species Pterocles orientalis. Next base: position 1,815,171 of record WKFP01014822.1, on the reverse strand, counting down.
GTTAGGAGGAACAGAGAACTTCATCTTCTGAAAATAGAGAGTCCCAAAGCCATGGGTCATGCATCCTGAGTAAACTGATCACAGATCCACCCCTGAAAGTGCAAGTGAATTCATCTCCATCTGTTACTTTCCTTTGCCTGCATCCAGAACTGTTTATCTCTAATCTTAGTTCTCTCTGACGACAGTGTGATTATAGTAGGAGGTGGACAATGTGAGCAATTTCCTGTATTTTTCCAGTGGGTGGAATATTTATAGTTAAACAACCGACTTCGAGGGCCTGCCATGAAGTTTGAAGGTGTTTTTGTTTAGCTTCTGATTCAGGGTATGTCTGTGTCTAAGAAATTTTGCCTAATTACAGATGTGAAGAAGAGGTGCTGGGAAAATTTACATTTTGTGAATGGAAGAATCTGTATTTTGTTGGGATGTCAGACTCGATGTACAGACTGGCTGGTTGGCAGGCTTCCCAGGGACTGAAGTCTCTGCTAAATAAAACAGATTGAAAGCTTAAAATATAATTTCACGTTTGGGATTCGCTTGCCCTGAATTTTACTATGTGCTTACTGCTCTAACTCCTCAAATCAAAGCAAAAGATGGCTGCATCAGCCCACTTCTTGCTTCAGGTAGAAATCCTCCACTACCAGAAAGTGCAGGTGGCGATTTGCTAGAGCTGACTTTGTGGCACTGTATTTAACTCCTTGTTTTGCAAAATATCAGACTGTTCATTGCAGCTGAGAATTTTGTACTGACCATGCAAAAGCAAGGGGCTCTCTTTGATGTTCTCTGACCCCACTTTTAGCTCTTCTCTTCCCCTCTCCCCTGTGCAGACAGCCCTGGAAGGGGTTTGGGCTCTGGCACCAGGAACTCGCAGGCTCTCAGGTCGGCATTTGGCAATCCCATTGCTGCGCTCTGCTGGTGCAAAATAAAACCTGCACGCTTTCCTCGCCAAAGCTGTCTCCTAACAGCATCTGCAGCCCCAGAGGCTTCTCTTACTCTTGTAGGCAGCCGAGCTAATCACCACTGAAAGAAAAATGCAAACTGGCTAGAAATTTTAGGAAGGAGTTAAGCAAAGAGCAGCATTCGTGTATCTTCCAAATTTGCAAATCAGTCCACAGAGCAGCACTTCTTCTAATGCAGCCTGAGGTTTAACATAAATACCCAGCTGTTCATCTTTTTCCTTGGAATCCCAGAGGACTGCCAGTATAGCTCTCTACCCAAGGCAAAGCCAGCATTAGCCTTGGGAGTGCAGCGAAACTGCAGTTGCAACCTGTAGTATGTGTCTGATCACCTTGTAGGCAAAGTCCTCGGAGGAAATGGGACACTGGCTGGGCCTCCTCTTGTCGGAGTCAGGTTCAAAAACAGACCCAGAGGAATTTACCTACGATTACGTGGATGCTGACCGGGTTTCCTGCATTGTGAGCGCTGCAAAGAACTCCTTCTTGTAAGTCAGCGGCAACGCGTGGGGCTGGTGGAGGGGACATAAGTAAGTCGGAGCGGGGTCCCTCTGCTTGCGGGAGGTTGCCTGCCATGGGAATAGGTGGTAAATTTGTGGCTGTAGCTCAGCTGCTCTCTTTGGAAGCTCAGTGCAGAACAGGAGAGCGTTTTTCTTTGTCCCACCATGATGCATCTAACCTGAGCTACAGCTTGCCATGGGGCTAGGGGCATGTGCCCAGGTGGCCTTTGCACCAGCAGGGTGGTGGGGTGGGCTGGGGGTGCAGGACCATGGGCACCCACATTGGTTGATGCTGCTTAATGGGCAACACCAGCAGTGATCCCAGTGCATGGCTCCATCTTCTCATCGCTGCATGGCCCTGCCCAGACCCCTGGACTGCTGCATTCAGATGCCCCAAAATTTAGCACAGTGTGGCCATGCAGTGAGACTGACCCCTCCTGATGGGATGTCCTGCTGCCTGGTCACAGCTTAATGCAGAGGAAGTACTCCGAGCCCAATGCCTACATCGACAACCTGCCCAAGGGCCGGCTGCCGCAGGAGGAGCTGTACGACGACGTGGATCTGCCAGACCCACCTGCGGTAAGGCACCCGGTGCTGCAGGCAGCTGCCCTGCTGCAGCGAGCTCTGCGGAGATCACGGACAGACATCTGGCCAGGGGGAATCTCCAGCAGTGAAGGGAGAGGGTTTTCACACCCCAGCAAAGGGGATTCCCAGCTCCTGGGGAAATCCAGGCTTCTGCAATGGGGCAGAAGTGGGGGCTGGAGAGGAGTCACTAAGGAATGGGAGAGAGGTTTCCAGCAAGGTGCTGTAGGGATCCTCAGGCAGCTGGGATAAAATCCCAGTTTGTATCAGCAAACAGCATGGATTGTTTGGTAATAGATAATGGATTGTTTGGAGCCTGGTCTATCAAAATTCCTTTTGAAGCCTGTGGAGAGCAAGTTATGTGTGCGAGGACAAGAAAGATGGGCCATGCCGGGGCTGAGACCGTTGGCCTGGGAAAGGCAAAGAATCTGGCAAGGGTTGCTAGAGGTACAGCAATGTGAGATCCTTGCACAGGACTGCTGCTACCATGGAAAGACCTATAGAAAGAGGGCAGGAGAGGCCTTTCCTTCAGTACACCTAAAAGCCCTCTATGCAATGACCTAGAGAATGGGGTTTTAGTTCCTTTAAGGTTCACGTAAAATACTGCAGACTGCCCAAGATGCTGCTGCTTTGCAGTGAGCTGTTTCCTGTACTTCTGGCTGCAGCAGATGGTCCCTTTTCATGGAAACATTCTCCTTTTGCAGGAGGAAGTACCCAAAAATGAGAACAAAGTGGAGGGAGACCAAGACAGAGTGTACCTGGATCTCACCCCAGTGAAATCCTTTCTACACTGTGCTAGCAAGAAGTCGTGCCAGGCTTCACCCCTCAGCTCACCAACTTTAGAAAGGGCTGCCAACAAGGCTGCAGCAGAAAACACAGCCGAGATAGTCCTCCAGCCCAAGGAAGCTGAGCCCTGCAGCAAGGCGATGGACACCTCGGAGCAGGTACAGTCCCGAACTGTGGTGCAGGGCCAGGCTTAATCAGCAAGCCAGTCCCCCCCCTCCCCACCACATCACCCCACTTAATTTCCCCCCCCAGAAACACCCAGAGAAGCTGGAGCCTGATGAGGTGCCACCGCGGATGCCCACCGTCAAAATCCAGGCGCAGCAGCAGAACATCGCCTTCCCCCAGCCGGCCCCCGAGGTGCCAGCAGGCACAGTGACAGCGGGCACAGTGACAGCGAGCAGTCCCCAGCTCCTGCCCGCACACCGGCCCAAGCTGCCGCTGCCGGGTGAGTGGGCTGCGCCCGTGGGTGTGGGCTGCTGCAGGGGCCCAAGAAGAGGTGCTGCTCCAGGGGTGAGTTTTGCCCTGGGGTTCAGCTTGCCCCTGCTATACAGTAGCTTTGCAGTGCCCAAGGGGCTGATGAGTCTCTTGGTTGGTGACCTTCCAGACCCTCTTTTTTTTTTTTTTGTCTCCAAGCACCTAAAAAAAGTTTTCCCCTCATGCTTTTTCCCTGGCTGAGCTTGTCTGGGGGGGTTGTGTTTCTAGCAGCAGCAGTGGAAACCAAGCTGGGCAAGAACAGGACAGAGGCAGAGGTGAAGCGGTTTACGGAGGAGAAGGAGCGGCTGGAGAAGGAGAAGGATGAAATCCGTGCTCAGCTCACCCAGCTGCGCAAGGAGAGGCGGGAGCTGAAGGAAATGCTTGCGGGCAGCACAGGTAGAGCGGGGAAGAGGTGATGCATAGAAATGAGCCAAGGTGGGACCACAGGGAAGGAGAGGGTGATGAATTTAGTCCACCTGGGACCAGGAGGGGCTTTGCACCTCCAGCAGGGGGAAGACTGGTTCTCCGAGACAAATCACATAGCCCAAATCACATGAGAGCAAGAGCTCACTTTGCCTTGGTCCCTTTGGGGCAAGATATAAGGAAAAGGTACAGGAGTAATAGATGCTCCAGTATCTGCCCCTCTCACGAGCTCCCCAAGTGCCCTGCAGCCCCCCAGAGCTGTGTGCTGAGGAGGGGCAGGGCAGAGCTCCCACCAGTGCCTGCTGCCCACCCCAGCTCTGCACATGCCCCCCTGGAACCAGCCCGCACCAAGCAATTCCTCCCTTCCCAGACAAGGTGCTGGAGCAGAGGCTAAAGGAGATAGAAGAAGAGTGCAAACGGAAGGAGAGCCAGAGGGTGGACCTGGAGCTGAGCCTGGTGGAGGTGAAGGAGAACCTGAAGAAGGCAGAGTCCGGCCCTGTGACACTGGGCACTGCTGTGGACACTACACACCTGGAGAACGCAGCCCCCCGGGTATGTGGGGGGCACGCCTGGGACAGCAGCTCTCCAGCAGCCAGGCAGTCACACTGTCTCAGCCTGCTTAGTAATATAACAACAATATTATATATGTAATCTTATATAAATTATAGATGCTATTTATACACTAAGTAATACATTAGTTATTATATATAATATGCATAAAATAATAATGTAATAACAGCAGCAATGGGGAGGTGAAAGTGGGCTGGGGCTCAGGAGAGCAGATGTATTTCCCTGTGGGACCTTCAGCAACATCCTCCATGGCTGTGCAGGTCTGGGCCCAGCTCCTGTGCCCAGCTGAGCCAAGGGGTGCTTTTGGGGGTTGAGATTTAGGCATCTAAATTCATTCCTGTGAACTTGGTTGCCACAGCATTGAGATGGTCAGTGCCTGAGCCCTGCTCCACCCCTCTGCTCAACACCCAAACACACCACACGTGCACATCCTGGTGGTGTTTCAAAATCGGCGTGTCACTGAAAAACACATCTCAGTGCATGGGGGATGTGACTGCTGAGCTTTTCTAGGAGATGGTGGGAAAAGGCAGCAGTCTCTCTCAGTAGCCTGAAGTCATCACAATTTCTATTATTTTTATTGTAGATTCAGGTAAAAACTGCCAGTCCAGCAAACAGCACAGAGAACTCACCAGTCAATTCAGCAACGGCTTTAAAAAACCGGCCTTTATCCGTCATGGTGACAGGGAAAGGAACAGTCCTACAGAAAGCTAAGGTAACGCACCAATTGGGGCAGGAGAAAAATCCACCTGGGAGAGCCGCTGCTTCTCCCTCCCAGCCGTGGTGCAGACTGGTTGTGATGGGATGGGGCTGGGGCCGGGGGGGGACGGATCTCACATCTTGGTCTGGGAAGCACCCCTGTCCCTCACCCATCCTGCAGTCAAAACCAGTCAGGTACCAGGTGACGGGGTTGATCCTGTGCACATTACAGCTACTGTGGCTTGCCAGAGTTGCCTTTTGACTAATTTGCCTTTATCCTTTCGCAGGAATGGGAGAAGAAAGGAGCCAGTTAGAACCACATTTTTCAGAGATGGACTAAAGATTGGAGTGGCCATGCATGGCCAAGGGGATTTAATCATTTGTAGGTGGAGGTTGGGTGTGCAACACAACCACATACCAACCGCCTCCTCCACATCGCGCCAACTACTCAGACTCAGCAATGGAGTCCACAGCTGCCAATATGAATTATCCCAAATGATCTTTCTCTTTCCAGACAAGTCCCAATCACGTAGCTAAAACAGTAACAACCAGTGGCAATCCTTGCATCAAATTCCTAACCCAGTTGATGTAAACAAGAATGTTACTGTACATAGGGGTGTTTTGTGTATCTTTACTCTGAAGGTTTATCAGTGAGTTATTAAGGTTTCTATATTAGTGACAGTAGTGGGTTCAGAAGGGGCCTCCGCTATTCTTTATACTCCGGTGGTTTTTAACCAGTTGCAGCAAATTGCAGTCAACTGAAGTCTCACCTGTCTTGCTGCCCATCATCACTCAGCTGCAGATCATCCAGCCTTTAGTCGAGGGCAACACCCACACCTGAGCAATGCTCAAGACATGAATGAGGAGCACACAGCAGCCTGTCCAGGGGATTTTTAATCAGTGTCCCGATGCATCCCAACATGTACTTACTCCTACCAGCCTGCTGCAGATTTGCAAGAATATCGAGAAGAGACCCTTGTTCACCTTCTCGTGCTGTAAGCTGTGCTATGCAATGGTGGCAAAGAAGATCTGCCAAGCACATTCAGTTAATTTTCTTGAAGATCCTGATCTGCTTCAGCTGAGGAGTTTGTTCTGAAACCAAAAGAAAAATCATATTGGAATGCTTTTTAATTATTTATCAAAGGCCCAGGGCTGCTCAATCTGTTGGACAGGGAAGCTGGATCCCAATGCACTCTTAAGGGGTTGCCCTTTCCAAGGGGAGGGGATGTAAAGCCATCCCCATGGTCCTGGCTGAGCTGTGAGCATCACTTTGCTAATGCTCTCTGGTCCCCACAGAGCCACAGCAGCACAGGCCAACCGCCAGCTATACAATCTGCTGCAGACATCCCCATGCAAAACGGGCCCCTCTGCTCCATGTCCCTGGTGGGCTGCCGGCCATCTCGGTGCTGTAACCCTTATTTCCAAATAATTAAACTTAATATAGCCTTTAGGCCCTGGCAGTGTGGCCCACGAAGCCCACCCCTCTCTGCCCCAGCCAAGCCTTCTAATGAAAGATGTTGGACATTTGGGACTGCTAAACTTAGAGACATTGAAATTTGAAGGGGGGGTGTCAGCAATCCATGCACCCTCTCTTTCCTGTAACCTGCTGTCATGACACCTCTGATAGTCCTTCAGCCCTGGAGACCCATCAATAACAGGGTTGACTGGGTGGGGGCTGCAGCTGTTTTCCAACCTTGCAAAGCCCAAGCAGCACCGGTACCCTGGCTGGGTTATTCCTGGGGTCCTGCAGCTACAGTGATGGGCAGCACAAAGAGCCAAGGTAAACACAAGACAGGCAAAATGGACTTTCCCAACACTTGAAAGCCTTTGACAAGCCTAAGGACACCTCTAAAGGGATGCTCCCTGTTCACACAAAGGCCCAACAGCTGGAGGGGGTGTGAGCAAGGATGTGCTGCCGAGGGGCTCCGGCTGGTTCACCACCTCCACGGGCCTGGGGAGTAACAAAGCCCTTGGTCAGGGTATCCTGGAGGCAAGAAAGGTACCTTGCTCCATTTGTTGTGGTGGTTTGTTTTGGGTTTTTTTCACTTTTAAAGTCCTTGCTGCAGTGCAGATGGAAGAATTTGCTAATCCCAGGGCCCCAGGAGGAGTTAATCGGCCCCAGCTGTCAGACCTGTCCCTGTGCAAGGTTTACACATAGGAAAAACTCATGCAAATAAACCACTGAACTCCCTGTTCCGGAGCCCAGGGACTTTCCTCTTCAAACCACAGGGAGGCCATGAACACCATGAAGCTTTTGTTTTGCCCCATCATGAGCTGGCAGAAGACCCTCTCTACACCCTAAATATATATCTGTAGTACCATGTCCTCACCATGCACCCCGCTGTCGTCCTCCAGAAGTTGTCCAGACATTTCACAGTGGTACTGCGACAGCGATGGATGAGAGCACCTCTGCTTTCTGCACCACAGCCCCGACAACTTCAGCGGTCCTCCAGGGATACTTCTATCAGGGGATGGTGAACATAGGCGAGTCCTGAGCAACATGAATTTCCAAGACAAGAAATGTTAAAACAATGTCTCCGTCTCCCCATTGTTTTCCTAACTCAAGGCATTTCCTTTGTTGTAACTGTGACCTATAAAGTGGCGCTTTAGAGGATTTTATAATAAAATGTTATGTTACCAGTGTTTTTTTCTGTGTAAAGAGGTTTGTTACTGCTCTAACTTTCCAGCAGATTTCATGCACATCAAATCCCCAACACTGTTAGTTGCAATGAAGTTCCTTAGCTATGCAGTCTGTTATTGCAACGGATATCTTAAATAATTTACTTCTCTATAACGACTGCAACATCAACCAAAACTTTTTAGGCAGCTAACCCACTGAAAACAGCAATAACCCAGACAATTTGCATGAATGCATGTAACAGATTCCTGCCTGTCTCTCAGTTGCAGTCCTCTTGCACAAAACCAGCAGAGGAAAAAAAGAGAAAAACCGCATCCACTACCTTCCTCTGGCCACTAGATAGCAACTGTGTGCAAGGCTTAGTGCCTGCTGCAGCCACCGAAGGGAAAAAACAGGATGGGGTTTGCACTGCAAGGGAAGGGAAAGAGTTGGTAAAGAAAGTGGTTGAGGCCAGTCTTTACTGAACAGACACCAAACCAGACACATCTGTGAAATAGGTGGCTGCACCGCTACTAGCTCCTCTCCTGCAGTTGTTGCTGGTTGTGTGAGCTGAAGGGGCAGCAGCAGTTGCTCTACTTCTTCCCCAGCAGCACTGCCCATCACCTATGGCTGTGTTATAAAACATCTCGGTATGGGCTCCAGCTGCCCCCAGCACACCTCTGCCTTTCAAACCCCATGGAGCATCCTGGTAGTAAACACAGCTGCCAGGGGCCATGGCTGCACCCAGACTGAAGGGCTTGCTCACCCAAGCACCCCAAAACCCCTAAACAGTACAGGCACCAAACATGTGCTCATCACAAACAGGAATGATTTTGCTTGCTGAGGGAAAGTTAAGACTAAAGGGGGTGAAATTCAAAGCACTTACTTAAATTCCAGTTTCTTAAAGGAGAAACAGGCTCTCCCCTGAAGCTGGCACATGGCCCACGACCAGCCAAGGCTGATCCAGCAATCATACAGAGTGGGAGTAATTCTCAGCCACCTAATGACGACCTGGCACAGACAGCATCCTCCGCGCTTCCTTGATGCCAGACAGGATTAGCACTGGCTTTGTAGGGACCCCACCTCCTCAGTGGCTGTGCCAGGCTCAAACATTGACCCAGACTTAAGGGTAGGAGCTCCCATCAGGTAAGTTTTCATTAAGTATTTCTGACTGAATCAAAGCAAGTCTGTGAGAATGAATTTAATAAGGCACCATGTCAGAGACCCGAGTCACTCTTTTTGATTAAAATTTGCAGGAGAAAAGGCCTAGAAATTAGCCAGGACCTTCAATGCAAATTTTTAAAAAGAAAAACAAAACAAAACAGCTCCAACAACTGCTCAGCAATGTCTTGCTGCCCATGGGATCAACAGGTCTCTCCATGACCGTCCCATATATCCTGATCCTATTATCAGCTCGGCTTTTCCCATCTCCTCCCAACGCCCCAACACCTCCTTACCTTGCAAAGCACTTTGTCCCTTACAGAAGGACAGCTGGTGGGTGCTGCTGCTGCCAGAGCACGTCTGAGCAACCATCCAAGGCTTCAGCGGTCAGTCACGTTTAGGAGGAAAGTCACAGTCACAGCACACGTTGACCCCTGACACATGGGGATCCCTGGGGCATTCTGGGCACTGAGACCTCAACCAGATGCACCCCAAGGCTAAGGGCTGGGGTTTAGGATCCAGCTTTCCTGAAACTCCTCCACGAGTTTCCCATCTTTTATACCATCTCTGCTTGAGAAACTGATGCACAGGGCTGGAAGTATCCCATCCAACATTAAAATGTTATTTTCAGCATGAGATTTCAGTTCCTGAACCACACAGAAAAGTTTGTCTATCTGTGCTTAAAACCAGCAGGATGGTACAAACGCAGGGTCTCCCCCAACTCAGGACCCAGGCAAGCATCCTTTGTCTTAGTGAAGCCCATGCACTCAAAAATGTACTTAATTGCTATGTAATAAAATAAAAAGAACTTACAAAGAAAGATTACATCCAAACCACATTTGACACAAGGCAAAGTGCTCAGCAGCACTGTACAAACCATCCTGCAGGCAACAGAGATACAAGAAAAAGGCTCTACACACCTGTATGAGGCTAGGAAAGCACGTCCCAGCTCCAGAGCTGTGTGCCAGACAAGGTAAATATGTTTCAGTTTGAAAGGGAAGACTGATCCTGCAGACGACAAATGCCTGCGAGGAGTGAACTAACGATGCCGTTAGACAAACTATAGCAGAAACCACCAGGGAACCGCAAACCCAACGGCACAATGGGGCAGCAAGGGGGAGAAGTGGCAGTCTCTCTGACACTTCACACAACAGAGGATGGTCAGGAAGGCTGGGGAGAGCTTTCAGAGCAGTCTAGCTGGAACCCAGCCAGGTCCATGGATGCTTCTGCACTATAAAATACAAACCACATCTTCAGATATCAGCTGTGAGTCTGATCTAGCCCATTGTCCCTACAAGAGATGACTGACAGTTTTACAGCAGCAGCTTAGCTACAGCCATGCCTAAGTACCATCAATAGATTAGTTTCTCTTTCAATCCCAAATGTCAGCCCTTCAACTAAGCCTCTGTTTTGCTGTGCCTTAGGACACAGGCAACCTACTGAAGTGGCAGTGAAAAGGAAGAGGAAATTCCTTCTCCTACCCTGGTTTCTTTCTCCTTGCTGGTTTCTCCCACAAGGTACAACAGCACTGCCCCTGTCTCAGTGCCAGCTTTCATCCCTGAGAGTGCTTTAGACCATTCTTTTGACAACGAACCTGTGGAGTAATTTGTTTCTCTCTGTACAGATAATGCTACTATTCAAACACAAGGCCAGGACATCAAGGTGAAGATATTTTTCTTTTTCTGGGAACAATAGATGCTATTTTCACAGGCACTGGCAGTCTCTGCCTCAGCCCTGTCCACAGATGCTTCTGCTCTCTGAAGGTGATGGACACCATGGGAAAGGCAGCAGAGAATAACCCGACAGTGTGAACCATGGGCCCTGGGGAAGCAATTACATACATTTTACAGCTTGGTGGGCAAATTGATCTAGTGATCCAGTGAGACTGATGCTCTGAAGGACGCAGGCACATGGCCAAACTGTCTTTGGAGACACATGTGAATCACCACAGCCCACCAGCTTGCACTGCAGAGACCACGGCTGCCCGTGGGAAGCCATTCAGGACATTGTCCTGGTCCTGTCCCCTCCAGGTCAGACTGGCTGGCAGGTAAGAGTGAGGCTGGGAGGGGAGGAATGGAGTTAAACCTGAAAGAAGACAGACCAAGGTCCAAAGACCAGCAGGATGGTACAAACCATGGCTCAGTCCAGAGCCTACAACAGACCAGACCTTGGTTTGCAGATGGTCGGAGGATTACCCTTACCTGGCGTGTCTGCAGCACAGGTAACTGGATTTGACCTGGGTCAAATCTAGGAGAAAAATAGCCAATGTGCATACTGAAAACAGCAACATGCACTGACTGTCATAGCTCAGCTTTGGAGCTGCATAAACCATTGAAATATCTTGCAAAACCAATCCTTGTCAAACCTCTCCTTATCAAAAATATGTGGCTACAAAATGCCCATGAAGCTAAACCATACTCAATCATTCCAAATAAACTCAGAGAGGAAAGCAGCATGAACAACTTACAAAACAGAATAGAGGCTCATAAACAGTTTCCTTCCTCTTATTTGCCTTCCTACATGTAGCAAGTCATTCACTCCAGCACCTGGCTGCCAGTGCGTAATCTACGTTATCCCCTTTCAGCAGGAGCTCCAGAATCGCTCACACATCTACCTATTTTTAGAGTAACTCAAAGATTTCTCAATAAGTCAGTTTAAGAAAAAAAATCTAGAATGACAATCTGGATGAGGAAATGCAAAATACCAATAATAAATACTTAAGCGTGAACATTTACTTCAATTAAAAAAGAAAGAGCACTGGGATGCCCAGTTTGTTCAATGCAGAATGCAGGAACTGGGAATGGCCTCAGCACAGTCGCCGTGCTGGAGCAAACCAGTCTCTGACAAGGACCGTGGTGGCTTGCTGGATCATGCCTGCCAGTGGCAGTAAGTGTTCCTGGGTGGAGAACTGGAGCACTCGGCGCATCAGTGTCTCTGATCCACATGCCTTTTGGTGTGCCAGGAGGCTCTGGAGAAGTGCTGCAAACCACCTGGACTCCGCTGCACGTGGGAGTGAAGAGGAAGGACTGGGGATCTTGGAGAATCGCCCCGGAGTACTTCTGTTGCAGAAGAAAAAAACAGACATAGGATAAGGGCTTTAGAACCAAGGGATAAGCTCATGCCCAACAAGCATTCTCTTGGACTTAGCTGATAGATGTTAGAGAGAACTCCTGGGCTCAGATAAAGAGCACAGCACTGTGGGGAAAAACCCACTTAGTTGACAACTTCTCACTATGGCACAGGACCACGTCTAGGGTGCCAGAAGCTCACCACCTCCCAGCCATTGCTCCCCTGCCAAAGAGGAGGAAGCAATGGGGAGGCTGTTGCACCACAGAAAGCACTGAAAGCAAAAAGCGGTCACACTCCAACAGAGGCAGCTCCCTTCCACTGAAAGAGAGCCAGGCTTTCCACTCTGGGAATCAAAGAGAGTTTGTTTCTTCTAGCAGGGTCATGGAAAATGGGGAACAAAACAGAGTGGAAGACAATTACCAAAATATTAGAACTTCCTGGAGTCCCCTCACAGTCAACTCACTTAGTGAATGTGTAGAACAGGGTGCAACTTCTTGGAAGATGCCCTTGTTCCCCTCAGCAGCCCAAACCTCTCCACTTTCTATGTGACAGCAGCCACACCAGTACCAAGACCCGGCCACCAAACAGCTGTCTGACAGTTACAGCAACATCTCTGCCCAAGGGAGAGGTGGAGACGCGGGATCCATTCAGAGGGGCTGGACAGAATGGATGACATCTGCTGTGGCTGCCATGGGCTGATCCTTACTGGTCTCACAGTGGGGTCCTTCCCAGCCATGGCATTCGCACCGGTAGCTCCCAGGCCCAAGGATGCACACGCCCTCGTTCATGCAAGGGTTGGGCTTGCACAGGTTCACGGGGCTTTTTGCTTCTGCAACAAACACAAGCAGAACAGAAGGCTCAGGCACATCCACAGAGTGTTAATAGCTAGGACCCATCAGGAATGCTGCAAAAATGACAGCAACTATATGTGCCAGACATCAGAAAATATCATCCAGGGTTAACGGGATGGGAAAATCACATAAACATGGCAGCAGGTGCAAGCTCACAACCCTCTCTTGACACAGAGGGCAAACTCCTCTGTGCTTAACCTGGAGAAAAGGAGGAAGAATGGCTTTACTACATGTTCTGATCTGGAGGCAAATATTCAGTGACATCCTGTTAGGCTGAATGTCAAAGAAAAATGGAGCATCTTCAGAGCTGTGCACTGAACACCCGAGCACCTCTAAACCCCATATCCAGACACCACCAGTGCAGAGCAAGATACATGCCCTGCTCCAAGCAGTTTCCAACCCAAATGCCACTGGAGTTCAAACCCCGCTTTGACCTGGAGAGGACCTGAGTTTCCAACAGAGAGGATCAAGGATGAGAAGTCAGCTGGGAAGTAGCAATGGTATGAATAAAAAACAACAGGAAAAAAAATTGGGCTTTTTTTCTAGGAGGTCTGAGAGAAAAGCCTGCAACCATGGCCCAAGCTGTTATTAGCCTTGCTCTTGTGAAGTATGTGACAGCTTTCCCAACTCTCTTAACACAGCAGAGCCCAGCTGTCAGCAGGGCTGGCACTGTTTCATGCTGCCTTGCTGTGAACACGTTAGGTTAAGTGGCATCGTCCCAGAGGGATTTGCTTCCAAGTCTGCTGGCAACTCTATTGCAGCGTTGGTGAGGGTGTGAAATTCCTCCACTGAAATACACAGTGTAGACTGTGGACCTCCTAGCCTTGCCTTTTACTCTGCAGTAGAAAAAGCACACAGACAGAGTAGGAAAAGAGGGAGAAGGGAAGAATATAAATTCTATTGCTATCCATCAGGATACATGTACATAGATGTACAGCTTACAGCATGTTGTACTCACTCTCACACATCCAGTTTGCACATCAACTCTCAACCTACAACTAAGACAGGCAAAATTATCTTTGAAATTCACTTTTTTGACACTCTATGAAGCCAAGTTGGGTTCAACATTTTTGTTGTCATGGGGCATCCCAGATGGGGTCCTACCTGAGGCTGTATCCCCAGGGACAGATCATAGAATCATAGAATCATTAAGGTTGGAAAAGACCTCAAGGATCATCAAGTCCAACCCAACACCACATAACTCACTAAACCATGTCCCTAAGCACCACATCCACACGTTTCTTGAACGTTTCTTTCTCCCTGGGTAGCCTGTTCCAATGTCTGACCACTCTTTCAGTGAAGAACTTTTTCCTAATATCCAGCCTAAACCTTCCCTGGTGTAACTTCAGGCCACTTCCTCTTGTCCTATCACTTGTTACTTTAGAGAAGAGGCCAGCACCCACCTCACTACACCCTCCTTTCAGGTAGTTGTAGAGAGTGATAAGGTCTCCTCTCAGCCTCCTTTTCTCTAAACTAAACAACCCCTGTTTCCTCAGCCGCTCCTCATAAGACCTGTGCTCCAGACCCTTCACCAGCTTCGTTGCCCTTCTCTGGACCCGCTCCAGCACCTCAATGTCCTTCTTGTGGTGAGGGGCCCAAAACTGAACACAGGATTCAAGGTGCAGCCTCACCAGTGCCAAGTACAGGGGCACAATCACTTCCCTATGCTTTTGCTTTCATCATAGGTTGGTAGAGCTGCTAGCAATTGGGACCTCTTAGACCCAACACCCATCTTCCAGGTGCTGGCTGCTCCCGAGAGAGCTTTTCCATAGTGGTCTGCGCCAAATGCCACATGCCCACCACTTCCCTCCACATCTGCCCCACAGTATAACCTCGTGGTGCTTGGGCAGAATAGCGTGATTCCCTCAAACAGGCACCATTTCTCTGAACTCAAGCCTAGTATTAACACAGTATCATCTTAAATAAGCTTCTTGCACTTCAGGGATTATACCCTTTGATGATCCCAAGAGTCTCTGTTTCCATTAAAGAGACTCATACATGCCTAATGCTTGGGATCTTTTCTCCTAGAGCCTGGACCATTTTTTTCCTGGTCTCTTTTCAGCTGAGCCTCAGAATAAATACGGTATTTCAGGTGTCCAGAGGCAGGGTCTGTTTTTCACATACTTTTATCATGAGTCATAAATTTTTTAAAGTTCTTTCACAGACAATGATTCTGTTATTAAGTCTTGGATGTGGAGCAGAAGATTGAATGAAGGGCTTATCTTTACATCGCCCTTGGTCCCAGCCTATCTAATACAAACAGCAATTACCTGCACATGAAATGAAAGCAGCAATTCCGTCTCGGGAAATGATACGCTATTACCCTGACTCATTGAACCTTGCCGTCTCCTCCTCATCATCCGTGGCACTGTAGTTAATGTCATGGTACAGTAGATTGTTTTTATAATAACACAGCTGAAAACACCACGGCAACAGGAGCACACTGAAAAGCTCCAGGTAGAAGCCATCTGCTGAGCCTGCCAGGAGACCGGCTCCTCACCCCAAAGAGACTGTGCTGTAGTTCTTTCTAACCCTGAAGGAGCCACAGACATGCCCAGAGATGAAAAGGACCTTTGTTTCTGTTGAAATTCAACATCCTTCTTCATTTGATCTCACAAACAGGTTAAAACATAACAGAAGCAAATAGCTAGATGTTAAACTTGGACTATTTGAATGAGAAACAAGCCGTGGCATTTTAACTAGAACAACTTTCACCACCACTAATGTCAGCAAACCAGGCCTGCTATCCTTTCTGAAAAGCTGATTTCCATCAAACACAGGCGCTCACACTCAGCATGAAAGTGTTTCAAACTTGGTGTCAATTTTTCCTAGCTGGGGACTGGCCCTCAGGACTCAAAGTTTTGAAGAAAGTCCACTTGCCCACCCACCCAACATGAACTCTTTTAGAAATATTTGAAAATGCTTCTTTCTTGAACCCTTTGAAGATAATTATTTTGTCCTGCAAATAAAATCAATCACAAGTTGTCTGAAGGCCTCAATTTAACAGTCTGAAAGCTTCAAGATGGACAGATTGTGAATTCAGGATTAAATCCTGTGCAACACAAACAAAACCTTGAGAGCCTATGTGATAACTTCAGTAGTGAGAAACTAAGGAGGAACAGGAGTGGTGAGGTTTCAGACCCACCACTCTGCAAACACCTGGGCACAAGCGTGCTGAACAAGACAGCAAAGACCTCGCTCCAGGACCACACTGTTGGCTGCACAAATGTGTCCCCTTAGGCCCCCCGTATAACACTGCAGTGGGTACAGTAATGCACAGTAAATTCTACAGGCTTAAACTAACATCAGAAAAAGAGCAAACTTCTTTTTCTTTCAAAGACAGAACCTAGACTTTATGGGGCTGGAAAGAGGCAGTGACACTACACCTAATCTCACCCACTGGACTGAGTCTTAGGAAAGTTGGTTCCTATTCCTATAGGATTGCTTCAGACAGTCACAAGATCTCTGGGCCATAGTTTCCCTATCTGTAAAATACAAAAGATAATATCAAGCTCACTCAGTAAAGTATCAGAAAACCTATGACAAGAAAGCTGGTGGCACCAGTATAAAGAGCAAGGATTAGACATTCTCTTACCTTCACAGATTCTTTCGATGATAAGGTCTTGGTAATACTGCAGGTCTTCATAGGAAGAGATGTGGACCAGGTAGTTGGGAGACCCAGCAACCCTCAGCAGTGTGTCCCTCTGTGCATCCCCAATGACCACCACAAACACCAAGATGCCATTATCCCTCAGTTGCTGAGCTGGGACAACTGCATCTTCCATGCCGCCTCCATTTGTGAGCACCACCACCACCTTGTTGACACCAGGTCTTGCTCCTTTCTGCACCGTCATCACATCACTATAAATATGAATCAAGGCGCTACCCAGAGAGGCCGAGTCACCGAGGAAAGGCACCTGGTCGATGGCTTGGAGGACAGCCAAATTGTTCATGTGGGTGTCCAGAGTGAACACAGTGTGAGCTTTGCTGCCATAGATGACAAGGGCCATCTGGGTGACATCCCGGTTGATGCTGAAGTGCGAACAGCTGCTTCTTACAAAGCCTCTCAGCCGCAGAAAATTCTCTAGGCCAACTCCATCCGAAGAATCGACCACAAATGCCACATCAAGAGACTGTGCCTGGCAGCCTGGATAAAAGAGTGAGAACACAGTATTTTTCAGAATATATATGTATCCCTTTCTGACCAAAAAAAAAAAAGCAGGGGGGGAAATGGTGGGCAAAATTCATCACTGGTGATCACTGACTGTGAAGGGTGATCTACGACCCTTTCACACCAAAAGATAGAGATTCATTACAAAAAGCAGTGAAGGAAGGTTAGTCCCTGGATCTGTGACTGACACAAACAAAACCAGGATATTCATCCTCCTGTCCTTCCCTCCTCCCTAGTAGAGTTCAGAAGACCTCCTCACGGTTTGACAAACTCATCCTGGAATGCCTATACCACAGTCTTACCTTCAAGATTGTCCACACTGCAGATTCTTCTCTGCAGCTCTGGGATCTTGTTGAAGAGGTCCTGGGGGTCCGAGTAGACAATTGTCTGTTTTGGATTGCCAGTCACCTTGGTCAGCTCTGCTCTCATGAAGCTGCTGCCTACACCAATCAAGAAGAGATCTCGATCCCTTGCATACTTAGCGGCTTCTGCCACTGGATCCCAAGACTTGGAGTCAGTGAGCAAGACAACCACATGCGGAAGATCATCCTGTACATCTGCAAAGACTGGGGTACTCCTAAAACCGTGCTGTGCAATGTACCACAGGGCTCTGCCTGTCAGGGTTTCTCCTCCACTGAAATTCAAAGCATCAATGCTCTTCATGAGGCTGAATGCATCCTTGTGTTGGCCCACTTCAATGGGTATCCTGACATCGTTATTGTACTGGGCCACCCCCACGTTCATTGGCGAGTCCCGGCCCATCACTGCTTGGAGGAACCTCTTGAGGAACGCTTTGTAGCGCAGGAACCCTTCCAGCGTGACCCCCGCCGAGCTGTCCATCAGGAAAAGGAGATCCACGCTGCACTCAAGGCTCAACTTTGGTGCTGAAAAGGGGGAGAGCAATCTGTCATATGCAGGGCAAAAAAACAAGCATACCAAGCCATACCTCAGCTGGGGCTTGCTGGAAGCCCTGTAGTGTGGAGAAGGGACATTGTGTCCAGTAACCGAAATAGTCTGCCAGACACGGCAGGAGTTGGAGGACAGCTGTGCCAGGAGTGCAATTTTTGGTTGGATGCCACATAAGCCTTTAGAGACAGGAAATATTTATGGGTGTCTGGGGAGATTCCTGGAATTTTGGATGGCAAACTTCAAATTGAAATGACAACTCCACTTTCTTAGTACTCCGGGAAAAACAGTCCAAGTTTCGTTATAACATGGAGAAAGGAAAGAGCCCAAGCACCAGACCCTGATCTGTAACCCTGAGACACTTGAAAGTGGCAGTCTTGATTCTGGGGGAAGTACAAAGCATCTTCTGAAGGTCAGGACATTTTTGGCTTTCTTACATTGAACCCCCAAATCAGGAGTCCCTCCTAGGCCCATGTGTGCAGGGAGGGGACCAACAGACACATTCAGATGTTTCTCCCAGTTTCTCCATTCTCCTGCTCACATGGCACCTGCATTTAGAAACAAAGGCAGCTACAGCACGGTGAGACTGTCACTACTGGTGCTCTCCGTAGCCACAAGGTTTCTGAGCAGCAAGGACCCGTCACTGGGCCTGACACAGTCATACCCAGCACGAGAGAAAACTCAGCCTGTCCCCCAAAGAAAAGCCCAAAGGCTGCAGCCCAAGCCCAGTTGTCCCTCTGGCTGTGCAATGGGCACTGCAAAGGCAGGACACAGCCGAGAAGGAAGGGGGGAGAGTAAGGTTCACACCTACCGCAGTGGATGTCTCCTCCGTACCCCAGCGGGCAGAGGCAGTGGTACTTGTCCAGTCCCTCTGGGACACACGTGCCCCCATTCTGGCACGGCTGCGAGTCACAAGGTTCTAAACAGGACCAGGGAAAGGAAAGACAGGGAGTCAGCAGGGAGCCTGCCCCTTCCCATCCTGTGCCAGTGTGAGCACCACCATCAGTGGAAAAGGGGTCAAGCCTTTGTCCATCCTGCTGCAGAGTCTGAACAAATGCAGGGCCACGTGCACCCTCACTCACCTCCATGGTAATTGTATGTTGGGATGGCTCTCCAACAGGCAGCGGTGAAGAAAGCAAAACAGACTGAGAACTCGCTTCATCAGCTTTGGAATAATGCCGATGAAGTTATGTTCACGTAAATACAGAATTCTAAAGTTCATGCAGCCCTTCCAGGTTTACACCAGCAATGAAAGGATCATTGTCAGCAGTCTGGCCTGCTGCTTGGACATTGTTGTACTGACAGAGAAAACAAAGCCACTGGCACCTGAACCAGCAAAAAGATGGGGTTAAGGGCAGAACTCAAGGACCATGTCTGTTTCCACAGTCACAAATACAGGCTGGCCATCAGAAGTGTAAAATTTCCTCCTGAATGGACAATGTTCATGGTATCAAGTGAACGAGTGAAGGCATCTCACTGCACACTCCCCTAGCTGGAGAGCGGTAACTCCCCACCGGCACTTGGGAAGCAGTGCAAGCCTCTGCCCCAGGAACATGAGCAGATGAGGATTAACTGGCTCCTCAAGAGGAAGGAGAAATGACAGGCAGGTGTTTTAATCCAGAACAAATCTGGTCACACATATTCATGAGACAGAAAAAACAGAACACGACATCAACTTCTTACTAAGGATCACAATCTCTCACTCAGAACAAAATTTTTAGAATTGAGAGTAAAAACCTATTTTTTTTTTATTCTTTAGTTATTACCTTTACTGCTTTGTAAATAATTTTTTTTTAAAAAGCTAAGTCCTACCTGGACATACAGTTCTAAAGCATCTGGATGGGTGTTTTATCAAGACTCTCTTCCACCTAAAACAGGAAGAATAAAACCTCTCATGAATTTGAAGATTAGCAAAGTATCCTCAAGGTTGACCTTATTGTATTTTAAATGGAACAAATTTTCTTTTGAAAATGCAATTTTTCAGAACAAGTATTTCAAAATAAAACATTCATTCTGAATGGGGTGCCAGAAGAAAAAACATCATTCCATCAAATCTGCTCTTTTGATTTTGAATTCTGCTTTAATGTTTTACATTTAAAGATTATGCAGTTATTTTTAAAGCTCCAAATTATTATTCTTTTTAGATGCTACAAAAGAGATGTTAAACTTTTCGCACTAAATTGGAATGAAAATAAAATTCTACAGCAGTGAGAATTTCTTATTCTATATTAACTCTTGTATTTAACTTAGCCAGCAGTAACAACTAGCAGACAAGTAAGGTTTAGACTGGGAAGGAATCCTTAGTCCTCAGCTGTGCCTCCCAGTGGGATTTCTCAACTTCCTCCACCGTTTCCCTGCCCTAGGGTCATATGAAAATACCACACCCTAGGGCAGGAGTGTATATTTGCCACATGTAAGACAGCAGCTAGTTGGTTCCAGACAGCGAGGTGACTTCTGCTTTAAACTTTCAACCCTTTTAATCAGGTTTCTCTTTCTCTAATACCTGCAGCTTCACCGTGCCACTGATCTTCCAGTGCTCTGCATTAAGGCTGCTCAAACTCACCGCAACTGTGGCCAAAATCATCAATTTTGGGATGCCATTAGCAAGCCATGAGCTGTTCTGCTTTCTGCCCCAAGGTACAAGTATCTGGAAATGCTCACAGCCATCAGGACATGTGTGAAATTGTCCATACAATCGTCTCCCAGCGTATCAATGCACAGCCCAGATCTGGGGTGATTTTCAAGCATTAATCGGACTGCCTGGTATTAAAACAAACACATAAAGCACCTCTTCAAAGCAAAAACAATTCCCCTAGCGATTTCTGTACACCACCACTTTCACTCAGCTCTTTTTATCACTAAAGAGAGCACGAAGCCACCTATCCCTTCACAGCTCATCTTTAAAGCATTTCTCCTGCTGTACGGACTGCAGTGACAATATTATCTGAAGAACCTCATATGCTTTACGGGTTTTCAGCTCTACTCTCTCCTCCCTGGGCAAAAGGACATTTCCCTGGGGCAGCTCAGTGCCACTGTCCTGACAATGCAGTTCCTCGTGTGCATCCCAGCTTTGGCACTGCTGCACTATGACTAGGGGGTATTTTCTGCCAGTGACCAGAGTCTCTCCATAGGACAGTCCTTCCCAAGGCCCCCAGGGCAGCCAAGCGCAGGAAAAGGGGCTTCTCCAAAAGGAAGAAAGCCTGTGTGGACAAAACCAGAACCAACACAGGGAGACAGACCTAGAAACCTCTGCAGCACAGAGTCGGTACAGAGACGTAAACTTCAAACCATCTTGGTTCAGCAGGCAGGAAACTGATCCCAATTCCATTTATAATATTTATGGTGCTCTTGGGCTAATCATCTTGTACTTTTTTTGTCTCAGTTCTGCTTCTTTCCCTTTGCTTCTCAGATCAGCCAATGGTCAGAGCAGGAAGAGCCTCTTCCTAGGTCTAGAGATCATGCTTGCATCAGTCTTCTGAGGGATCTTCATCCCAGCAGAGAGTCATGGTCAGATAAAAGCCTTATTACTGTCTCTCTCATCTTCTCTCAGCCCCACTCACTTTTAGAGACACGTGTGTCCAGCTCACCTATAGAAAGGGCACAGTGAAGCCTGAACAGCGTTTGGCTGCTTGGAGCCCTTCCAGCACACATAGTTTCCAGCCAGCTCTTTCACAGTCTCCAGGGTCCTGCGTTCACAAGGGTGGGATTCAACTTTGCATCCTGTAGCAAAGAAAAAATCCAAACTAGGATCAATTGCCTGAAAACACAAAGTCAGTGTGGGAGTGGAACACCACTTTGAAATCGGTTGGTCTTCCTCATCTGCCAACAGCAGACAAGGCAGCGCTTCAAAGTGCCCTCCCATGAGACCCCAGAAGAGAAATTCTCTGTTGACAAGCTCACCAGCCCACCCTGCCTTCTGGGGTGCTGACTCTTCAGCCTCCTTTGCTGTGCTATAAAACTTGCACTGCTGAGTTCAGGGTACAACAACAACTTAACAGTCCCTCTGGTACCTTCTTCATTCCTGCATTATATTTTCTTCTACCTGTGGACCACTCCGGTTCTATCTTTTCTATCTCTTGCAAGCCCCTGGTGGCCTCCCCTTGACACCCAGCCAAGCCCATTAGAAGATTTAACACAACTGTGTTTATCCATCTATTCCCCATATCATGAGCAAGGACTAATCTTCCCATTTTCAGAGGTGAATTGAGACACAAAAAGATTTAGGATCCCGCAGCTTGCAGATATTTGGGGAGGTAGCCAGAAAGCATGCCATCCAGTTTGGGCAACAGAAGCAGGTCACCTCAAAATCCAACACCTGCTAATTCCCTTGCACACTTTCTGATGCTGCCTCATCTTTCTCATTCTCAAGGGCAGCCTGGGATGCAGCGACCATGAGATGGTGGAGTTCAAGATCCTCAGGGCAGTGAGGAGGGCGCACAGCAAACTCACTACCCTGGACTTCAGGAGAGCGGACTTTGGCCTCTTCAGGGACCTGCTTGGGAGAGTACCATGGGATAAAGCCCTGGAGGGAAGAGGGGCCCAAGAAAGCTGGCTAATATTCAAGGATCACTTCCTCCAGGC